>VXBW01007750.1:434544-486037 GCA_013400375.1 Thinocorus orbignyianus
GCTGCCTCGGGCTGTGGTGTGGGAGAGGGGCCCACGCACTGCCCCCTCTGTGATTTTCCCCTCCCACCTCCGTGGGAGGGTGTGAGTCCTTCCCTTCCACCCGCCCCCAGCTGCCCACCTGGCTCCGGTGTGTAGGTGTGTGTTTATTCCCAAGTCAGGGGCTTCCCAGGCTTGGCTGGTCCGTGCGGGAGCATCCTGAGTGGGATGGCTAATTCTGGGTAAGGGCAGTGTTTTCCCTGAAACTTCATGGGCTTTAGGGCTGGGTTTTGGTGATTATTCTGTCCCCTTGCTTGTGTTACCCTCCAAACTTCGGGAGGGCAGCCTTTGGAGGGGCTATGGCCAACACTGGATTGGTGAAGACAGATAAATGCTTTCAATTCCTCTCTCACCCTTCCTGTTGAAACAAAAAAACTTTTGTGGTTGTTATTTCCCCTGTTGTAAGTGCAGTAAGCAGGAGATCTGCAAGGAGCTGAAGGGAGGAGACACAAATCCTCAAAACAACTGGAGGAGTGGGAGGAATTGCGCGTTCTTATTGAAAGAAGCAATTAAGAACCCCTGCAGAAGATGCGCTGCGTTTGGCATACTCCTTTGGACTTGATGTTTGCTTGGTCTCTGGCAAAATATTGTCCCCTTCAGCTTACTTCTCCCAGGAGTTAACCATTTCAAGTAGTGGCTCTTGTGTCTCCCATTTCATGCCCTTTGGCTTCTGTCAAACTGTAAAAAAAAAAAAAATTCCGGATGGCCACTTTGCTTGGCTAACGTGCATCTTCAGTGCCTCTTGGCTTCTCTAGGTCAAGGTTTAAGAGCTTTGTTCCACAAAACCAAAATAACCTGTAGCTTGGGGAATAATACATTAGAGTCACGTTCAGTTCGGCCTCATTGTTTTGAAGGAAGGGGAGGCTTTGGCACAAGGCTTGCCTTTTGTAATGAGTTGGCTGGCTTACTCATGTAGGTGTGATAGGTATATTCTTAGACTCACCTCCATTATTACTTATTCAGGAAGTCACTCTAGTCTTGGGTTGGTAACTGGGTCATTTTTACATCCAAATGGCTGGGCGACCTCTTCCTGCACTTACATTACTCATCCCGTTTTTTTCCAAAGAAATCACAACGAGTCAAAATATTTTGGTTTGGTTGGGGGCCTCTCTGGGCTGTATGTTTGTAATTGTTCCTGGAAAGAAGCTGAAGCAGTCTGTGAAATAATCTGAGGATATGTGTCAACAAGTGTAGATCTAAGCAATGTTGCTGGTTGCCTTTCCTCAGTATTTAGAAATATGATATCTTTTTTTTTTTTTTTTGGTATTTGTTGTCTGTGAACTGTTATGCTTTCTTCTAAACTCTTCTCACTGATCCTGTGATAGTTATTTTGAGAATTATTTTGAGGTCTCATGATGCCTTCACCTCTCCACACCTCTCTCTTCACCTTCTCCACAGCAGAAGGATTCCCTTTAAGCAGCTTGGAGTCTGTCAGATGTTCTCTCTGCCTCATCTTTACTCCAGGCATAGTACTGGTAGCCTTTGACTTTTAGTTATGCATTCTAAATTCTTGACCACTGGATAAAGTGGTGTCAGACCCTCATTCTGCTCCTGGGGAAAAGGAGTCCTGTTGTACTGAGGAGTGATGTTCTTGCCTTTCTTTGTGTTGAGTCTTCAGGCAAACTTCACATGTGTTATACTTTGCTTACTGAATCGTTTAGAGATAAGATTAATACCTTACACTTTATTTGGTGGGATGACTTCTATGGTATATTCATACTTTTGTGTGAGGTGAGCACTAGTTCAGGTCATCATCCAATGTACTTTTCAGATTTCTTGGCTTGATGAAATGCCTAGCTTAATCTTGTTTTGTCTTTTGAGTTTCCTAAGGTGAGGTAAGCAGGATTAGAAATATGCTATTACAGGATGTAACTTTTTTTAAACTTTGTGATGATGAGAGTTTGGGAATTTTCTTCCGCTTGAGGTATGGTTTGAGGGTAGGGACTGGAGGGGAAGGTGCAAAGGCTTTTAGTTAAGCTCAAGTACACATATTTTGAGGAAAACCTGTATTTAGTGTGACTGTAATAAAGAAAGTGTCCATGATGGTTGATTGGGAGGACAAGCGCTGGATTTGTGCTCTTGGAGCTGGTAACATCAGCTTTTGGCACCTTGTTTATTCTTGGAGAAATACGACCTTTCTCTCTGGGCTGTTGAACTAGCTGAATAAACTGAAATGAGCAAAGTGCTCTCTCTGCACCTCCTTGACAGGACCTACTGCTGTTAAAAGCTGGTTCAACATTTCAACAGATCCTGGTTTCAGTTGCTAATCCTGTAACTCTACCACTTGATAAAACGAAGAACAAGACATGTACCCGTGAACATTTGTTTAGATGGTAGGTTATCAATACCATGATGCTGACTGGGCACAGCATCTTGGCATATTTTACCACCCGATACAGTGTGCTCAGATCTGCTATGGTGCTTCATCGTTTAGGACCTCCCAGATGGATGGGAAAGGCTGCAGCCTTCAGAAGAAACCCCTGTGTGAAGAGCAGCTTGTATCAGTGAGGGGCAGGAGCAGTCCTGAGCTGCCAGCTGTCAGCTAAACTGATGCAGTCAGCTAGAGGTGCGCTCCTGCAGCGGAGGCTGTCCTGAGTCCAGGTGTTTCTGCGTGGCTGTCCTCACCCCTGTCGATCTTTGTCTTGCCTAGTGCCTTCACAGAGCTATTCAGTGTAACCAGGAATAATGTTTTGAGAAACCCTTTGCTTATGTTACAGATTACCACTCTGAAGGAAGGAGTTGAGCTGTTTTGTGCACTGCTTACCTCTTACTCCTTGCGGTCAGGACAAAAGTATCTCAAGGTCAGTGATACTGAGTCCTCCAGAGAGGTGTGGTGGTAAGAGCAAATGTCTGTCCCTCTGCTGCTGTCAGCAAGAAATTGCCAGTTTATGACTGAAGTTTCTGTCAGGGTCAGTTGTGTTTGGGCTACAGGTATTTGATTGCAGGAGGTGAACTTTATTTTTGCTCCCTGGCTCATCCAGAATTTGTTTAAGGGTGAAAGGTGGGTGGACCTTGTGTGTCTAAGATGTTGATTTGCCCAGAGCTGATCCAGTTGTTGTGTTTCTTTGAGTGACAGACTGCTTTTCTCAGAGGGAAATGCTTCATGTCCAGGTCAGAGGTAGTGCCAGTTGCTTCTTTCCTAGGTCAGCTGCGAAGGACATAGTGTGGTAAGACAGGTCTTTAGACAAGGCTCTGCTGTGCTGTGTGGTAGTTCTGAATTGCTCTGGAAACAATGGGAATGTGTTTTGGTTGGATTTTTATATTTTTTTTCTGGTTTTGCAGGCAGTGCCTGAGCAGTAGAGAACCAGATTGTGTTGATGGACTGCTCACATAGTTCTGCAGTGTACAATGCCACCTTTATGCCATAGGATGCCTATGAGGGAATCCTTTATTATGTGGCAGGGGGGCTTCTTCACCTTTCATTTTTGTGGCTGGTGCTTAAACGGGGACCACCACAACAAAGGTGATTAAGCTGTCATCTGGTGGTGGTAGGTCCTAGGTAGGATAGATTTCAATGGCTGAGGGTTGTGCCTGGTGGAACTTCCACCATCTCAGTTGGCCATTGATCGATCTGTCTGCTTTGAAATCTGGTGTTGACTGTGATGTTTGGGCCTTCAGAGCCTGGGGCCTGATAAACATCTGCCCAATACTTTGATTGAGCAATTTTTTCAGGATACTTGCAGAACTATTAGAAGATGCTTCCTGATGGCTTACTGAAAAGCTCTGTGTGTTTGTTGCAATTGCACCTTAGTGTCACAGGTTTTGATTGCTTTTAAAAATGGAAATTCTTCTCTCTTTTTTTTTCTTTTTAATAGTTGAATAGTAGTATTTTGCTGGAAGCCAGCCTTTTGGGGAAGGTGCAAGTGAGAAATTATACAAATAGAAACTTGATTATTAAGCACATAGCACTGCCCAGAAGCACAGTTTGACCAAGTATGCTGTGTCAAGAAGCTTGTTTAATACAGAGCAAGAGTCAGTATTAAAAGCTCCTTCAGAGGTGATTTAGGCTGGGTAGATGAAAATGAATACACCTTACTTGAAAGGAAACAAGAAAAATACATTATTAGAGTTGCTATTTGATATTTTTTTAATGCAATTTATTTCATGAGGTATTTTTGCTACATGAAGGAGCAAATCTTGGCACATTTAGTTGGGGAGGGGGAAACCCCAAGCATTATGTTTAGTTTTCTCAAGCAATTTGGGGGCTGAATACTTCTCAAGGCATTGTTTTCCTTGCTTTTTGTAACTCATTAACCACGTGCTGTTCAGAGTTCTGTATTGTTGGATTTCATCTCCTTCCAGGTGATTTGTTTTGATTTCAAAGCAATTTGCTGTGCATGGGAATAATTTTTTTTTCGGAGCAGGAAATTGATATGGAACTTACTTTTGGATAACTGATGGCAAGAGTGAGCACCATGTTTAAAAGTGTAGCAGGAGAGGGTACTTCCCAGAAATCTTAAAATTAAGCAAACAGAAGTTTCTTAAGCTCATGGTATTATGTAACTGGTAGAACATTTAATTCCAGAAAAGTATTCCTTGGTGCCAAGGAAAAAAATGTGTGGTACTTCCAGCATAAAAGCTGCCTTCTGCAGGCCGTGGCGTAGCAAGGTGCTGCAGTGCTTCTCTCTCGGTGTACTTAATCTTCTGTTTCTGTTGCCTTTAGGTATCACTGAAACTGATAAGGCCAGGTTTGATGCAGTGAATGGTTGTGGAGCTGTGGGTGAATAGAGCCTGGGGTTACTTGCTCTGGGTCTGAGGAGCCCTGGTTCAGAGCAGGCTATCTCCAAAGTGAAAGAGGCACCAAGCTAACTACAGGCAGGAAGGCAAGAAACTTTTCCTGATGTTGGTTCACTGATCATAAGCACAGTTACGATTTCTAACTCTGAGGAGTACCTGGTCGACCCTCACTCTGCTGTTGCATAGATTTTTGGATGGCTACCTCTGAGGGTTCCCACAGAAGCCCTCAGGCAACTCATCCAGCCTGTAGCCTGTTTTGGACCGTTGCCTGTCCTTGAGAGGCAATGGGCAAGGTAATGATTGTAGTCAGCTCCCCATCCCTTCTCTAGGACTGCTCTGATCCAGGTAGAGTTATTGCATATGCTAAGACAGTGGTTTCCAGTTCTGTTACTGCCTAGAAAGACAAGAGTGTCTGCAGTTAGGTCCTGTTGTATGGCAAGAAGAGAGCTGCAGCATGTCCCACCTCTGCCATTAGAATAAAAATGGAAAGCTTTCCATTTAGAAAGGTTGGGCGCTATCAGTTTGCATAATTTTTCCACTGTTTGGATCTATTTCCAGGAGTTTGCAAAGAATGATCCATGGATAAGGTAAAGCAAAACACAAAGGTTGGGTTTTTTGGTGGGAGAACTATGCAAAGAACTGTGCCTCTTGAAATTTCTTGCCTGTCTGTTCAAGAGATAATAAAACTAAAAGCACGCAAATTGCTTTAGATATGGTTCATATTACAGGAGTTAGTGGAAATTTTTTACTCTATAGTGTTAGGGGGATATTTTGTTTTCAGTTATTATTTATTTATTTTTGTTTACCTGGTAAGTCCTTAAGATCTTCAGTGTTGCAGTGATGTTATATCAGTGTCTGAGCGTGGGACCACATGAGTAACTTCTCAAGAGCGCAGATGTGTTTCACTCAGCTGTTTTTGAAGTCCTGCTTAAACTGCCTGCTGTTTTACATACTGATCTATTCACACCGGGTAGCTTCTCTTTGATGGCATGTCAGGGCTACTGCATGATAGTCACTTTGCATCTTAGAGGGTAAGAAATGCCAGAAAAAAAAAACCCACACTCACAGAACCTTTGCCATGCAGTTCGACTTTTTTATGTCCATCCTGAATAATGTGTAAGAACACATAGTAATGAATAGTATGGATTAAACAGGGAAGATCTTACTTTGAACTTTGAGGTGTAACTGAGTTAAAGTTGGAAATGCAACAGAGTTACAGATGGACTGCAATAGAGATGAACCAGAGGTTACGTGACTCATAACATAGCAAGTCCTCTTAAAATTTGGGCAGCGCGTGATCAGATGTGTGCATACACATAAGCACGTGCGCAAAATTAGCTTGCTATTTCCAGAGTGCTGCTTCATTTTTAAAACCTTAGAGTTAGAGGAATTGCAGTTAATATTACTAAACTCTTGTAGTGACTTACTGAGAATGTCTCATCCCACCAGGACAATTTAATAGTAATAACTTTGGCATTACCCTCCCCTTAAGCACGAGTAGCCAAGATGAGCCAAGTTAGTTGATTTCCTATCTTCATGTCTTCTGAAATATTTAACATTCATAAATATTTGCCCAAAGTGGCCTAGTAATATAGGAGAAAGGTGATAAAGCTGCTGGATTGGGGTACATGTAGGATGTTTTGGAGTCTTACTTGACTTTAAGAAATGTGATCTCAAGACTTGCTGGATGTTGGGGTTGGGGATGTGGGATGTTGCTGGAGAACAAGGGCAACAAAGGAGCTGTCCTAAGTGACACTTTCAGATATCATAGTATTTGTAATTAAAGAGAAGGCTACTTGGCAGGCAGGCTGTGTCATACTCAGTATGTTCTTAGTACCAAAAGCATGATAGGGTGTGTTCCCATTGGTCTGTTTTGCTGTCTTAAAATTACATGAGTAATTTAAGAATTCAGGTAAAAGGCTTTTGCTTGGGAGATGGGAACTTAAGTTGGTAGCAGTAGGGACATATTTGTAATAACTTGGGGAAGAATTGCATAGCTAAGATATGTATCCTAGTTAAAGTATTTCAAACATGTTTTAATGTTCAGTGTAGCAAAACATTTGGAGGGGTTAAGAAGCAAAATCTCTTGCTAGAGTATTTTAAGAGTGCAAGGACCATTGTTTAGCCAGTTGTGCCCCTTTGTTCGGTTCTTCCGTGACAGACACTTGTCCACTGTGCAAAAATTCTTGGTTTTAAACTAATCCTTCAACATTTCTGCAGCTAGAAACCTTTTGCTATCAGATTCAGGCAAAGCCTGGAATAATATTCTCTTTTGCAGCACCCTCTTTGGCTGTATCAAAACAAAAGCCACGAGTGGAGTAGCCTTGACTTAAAATACATTCTGTGAAGATGCACTTGTTCCTGCATAAAATCTGCTTGTGTGAACCTCTAATTCATGGCTGTAAACTACACTGGTGTGCAAGTGTTTGCTTATCTTGGTTAGAATAACTATCTCTGAAATCACCCACCTTTATTAAAAGAATGGGCTTCTTATAAAGTATTGGAGAAAACTGAATTTCATCTCAGTGCTGCTGATTACTTCTCTTGCAGAATAGTAACTGTACCCACACTTAGTAGCTGAATGCCTTTCAGTGGTGCATTAAGTAGTATAGCTTGAGAGGCTGACGCCTCTTCTGTACCTTTTAAGTCTCTTGTAGCTATTATCTAAATCCCTTCTAAGTTGTCATTCATGTGGTAATGAAATGCTGTACCCAAGTGTTTCAGATGAAGGTGCATGCTGCTTTTTGGTTAAGGTGGAAAGAAAAGGCCTTGTCTGTTCTTAATAATATTGCTGCTTCGGTGGGATCCCTGGATAACCCTTTTGGTTTTTTGTGGTGGCTGTAACTCAAAATGCCAAACAAAAAAGGCATTAGGGCTCAACTCTTGCTGAAAACTTAGTGTTCTAATTCAGTGGATGATGGTAACATTTCTTCTCTTGTATAATTCTGCAAGTGTCAGGTGGCTGTTTCTCGAGACAACCGTAGTCATGTTTAAGCAATTCTCTACAGGGGACCTGCTGTCACTTCTTTTTTGAAAGACCAGAGAACTTCTAAATGAAACTAGGCATTTATATTGCTGTACAATCTACATTGGAACATGTAAAAGTAAAAGTTTTGATACCAACATATGGAATTATTTCCATTTTTCAGTATCTGCCGGAAACCTGAAGTCTTACGTGCATCAAAATTTGACTAATATGCTTTCTGGGAAATCTGTGTGGGGTTTTTTTGGTTTTGGGGTTTTTTTCCCCCTGTTGGTAGTGGTCTTTCATTTGTGTGGAAGAAGCTTGGCTCCTTTCGGCCTGAAATACAGAAATAGTGGCACTACTGGGGGAAGCTAGATAGGACAGACTTTACCAATTCTGTCAGCCTTTGGGCTTTGACATCTTGTAACTGGCTGGATTATTTTTGAAGATTTGTTAATACTGAAGTTTGTTCTGTCCCTGCCTTAATTATGGGTGGACTCATCAGGAGCTGAAAACCAACTTCAGGAGGGCCATTCTGGAGTGTCATTCTGTTGGAGATTTGTTATAAACGGCAGTAGCAACACAGTTCTCTGTCTTGAACCCATGTCATCTGTGGCTGTTCTCCAGCTGGAAAGAGGTCATAGTTGTATTGGCTGCCACTAAGGAGGGCTCGGGTAAGAAGGCTGCTGGTCTTGGCTGCTTTCTTCTGGATGTTATGGAATAAATCTGGCTTCTAGTGCTGCTAGAGGTGGTACTTGAATTTCACTGCTGTGAAGTTAATCATTAATTTTTATCCAAGTTGTAGGCTTATTCCATTCTTACTATATATTTAGTTGTCCACACTGCTTCATGTCTCTGGTGTGAGCGATATGCTTCTGCTTGGGATTTTCAACCAGGGACCATATTTTGCTTGCAAGGGACAGTTAAGTAACATGCTGGCAATCAAGAAAAGCTGTGAAAAGCCGTTCTGCTTCATGGTGATGTCCATGGAGACCACAGCTAGGTTGGCTGCTGTAGGTATGTGCCGTCTACCTTAGCCAGGTAGAGCTGCCTGCTGGGAGTTGTAGGCACATTAAGTGGTGGATCAGGTCAGATTGGGCTAAGGGTTGTAAGTAACCATCCCAAAGTGTGTCATTGCCTGTTCCCAGACCTCATGGGGGTGCAGTAGAATCTCATATGTGGTTATCTTTGGCAGTCTGCAGCTTGTACACCATACTTGGGGTGTTGCATGCTGTCCGTGTAGGTAATGCCGCATTTTATGGGGTCAGCTCTGTGGAGTGGTGGAGGAGTGGAAGGTCTAATATGCTTGGCCACAAAAGACCTTTCATTGTGTTACTACCAGGTGTCTCCATTTGTCTTGGTGTCCCTGGTAATCCAAGTCCATCTTGGGTGTCTCCCTCTTCCTCCATCTCTTTTCCTGTACTGAACTGACTGTACTTTGGGGCAGGACTGAGGGCTCACATAAGATCACCACATGTGACATGATTAAGAGCTTCTGGTGTCTCAGTCTTGTTCTGTTTCATCTTTCCCTCTGCAGCTATCAGCTTTGCTGAGCATGTGGATTACTTTCACCGATTTACAAGAAAGCAGGGAAGTATTTTTGACCTGCCTGCTCCTAACCAATGCTTCTAAAGTGGCTACTTTCTGCTATTAAAACAAAAGTACGCTTGCTGATGATGTTCGGGAGAAACTGTGAGTTGTACTTTGGCAGATCTAGCAAAACCCTGGATTCAGTTTAGTGGGTAGAAAAACTCTCTTGAGGTGTTGGAAGGCTGCATCAGTTCTGTAACTCTTGGATGCACCGTTTATTAGAGATCTCTTAGATGTTTTGTTCATCGTGCATTAGTTCAAAGCAGGGGGTATGAGTTTTGGAGTTTTTCTTCCCTTCTTTGAAGTATAGAGCAGTGACTTCTATACTCTAGAAAGAAGAACAGATACAGTATGTTTCCTCAACAAACTCTGTGTGAATAGTGGGATTTTTGCATTTTTGTGGATCTAAACCAGAGTGATGTGTTATGGCAGAAGATGATGGTGACACTTGAAAGAAGATTTGTGATGCCTGGAAAGGACTTCAGTCTTGTTAGGCTACTGGGTATGTAGTAATGCAGAAAAACTGAGGGTGACAAAATTTAGGCTGAGCCTAAAGCCTGCTTGGGTGACATGTGGAATCTGGATCTTAATTTGCAGATTAATAGCTAGGTGATGTCAACCTTGAGATAAGAAGGTTATATGAAATCAGCCCCTTCATAGAATCACAGAATGGTCAGAGTTGGAAGGGACCTTAAAGATCATCGAGTTCCAACCCCCCTTCCATGGGCAGGGACACCTCCCACTAGACCAGGTTGTTCAAAGCCCCATCCATCCTGGCCTTGCAGACCTTCCAAGAAAGGTTTTTGTCTGTTGCTAGTTGCTCATGAGGCCAACCAAATACTGTCTTCTTCTAGGCAGCAGCCAGCAAAGCTTTCTTCAGTACGTATTTGGGTGAGCCTTGTTTGGTAAAGCTGTTA
Source organism: Thinocorus orbignyianus (assembly GCA_013400375.1). Taxonomy (NCBI): domain Eukaryota; kingdom Metazoa; phylum Chordata; class Aves; order Ciconiiformes; family Thinocoridae; genus Thinocorus; species Thinocorus orbignyianus. The sequence continues at coordinate 444,790 of VXBW01007750.1, forward strand.
AATATTGTTGTGTCACACTTACTCAGAAGGTGAATTGCTATGATCTGATGTTGGACCGGGGGGAAAGGGATGCACAACGCAGAACTCATCATCTGTTAGGCCCTTTGTGTGGGTGAAGCGTGGCACTTGTCGAGAACAGTCTGCGGGTGCTGTACAAACAGGACGAGAGTGCCAGTGCAGTGCATTGTTCTGGATCTGCTGGCGAGTGTAAAAGGTGCTCGCCTGAAGGACACAGGGTTGGGGTCGGAAGAGTCATGTAGAGATATGGGGGCTTTGTACAGCTTTGACTGAACGTAAGGTAGGGCCAAAATGTTCTTTTGACAACAGCGAGAGGCAGGATAATTTAATAAACAGAATAGGGACTAAAAGTCTTATCTGTAATGGGTTTGTATTCAAGAGCCTGGATAAATTAACATTTTTACATAAAATGGGTATATCTTATAATAGCATGGTTGACTAAATCTGTAGGTCGAAAGCGTTTTGCTTTTTATAAATAGCACATGGGAAAGCTTTCTTCCAAAACAAATTCAACTTGTATGTTTACAGCACTTAAATTTGGAATAGCTGAAGAAATTGTCAAGTGAATAGCTTTCAGGCTGCTTAAGCACAAAAGCAAAGAGATTTTTTGGAATAAGGACTTCTGCTTTTCCTGGTTTTTAAAAATAAAAAACCTGAGCAGTTTCCTGAAGCGCCCCAGCACAGATCCTGATGTACTGACAAGTCACACTCCTCTGCACAGACTTTGTCCGTGAGGCAGCTGCAGCGATTCTCTGAGCAGAAAATAAAGCTGGGGTTGTGTAACTTAACCTGGGGGAGGAGGGGGGGACATTCCTGGTGTTGAAGAGAAAGCCATCAAGTCAGGGCCTGGGTATGTAGGCTTGCTGGGGGAGACGTGTGCTATGCAGGCTTCACAAATAATCCTCAGAAAGGGTGCATCAGGAAGAATCTGGGTAAACTTCTCCTTGGAGGAGGCACAGCTATGCCTTGGCTGCCCTCTGAAATGTCAGAGGGATCCGCACTGATTCCAGAGCTACCCGACTTATTTACACCCCACCTCTGGGATCTCTTTCTTGGACTGTCTTAATTGTTCCAGCCCCTGTGCTCTTCTACTGTCACTACCTCAGGTCTTCTCCCCAGTGCTTTGAAGAGCAGGTTCAAAATGAAGCCTCCCAGCATAGTGAGAGATTTGATGTTGAGCGTGGAGGTGTGAAACAGCTCACAGCTCCACGGCACGGCTCGGGGAACTGCCTGGCGTGGAGCTTCGTGGAGCCAGTGCCTTCCCAGGGCAAGATTTGGTTCTAGTAAGTGGAGTTGAAGTTTGGAGTGATTACTGACATGCCTGTGAGTTCTGTTACGCTTGTCACCCGAAGTGCAATTACCCAGACTATGCCACAACACTGAGCTTAAAACACATGGGCAGGAAGCCAAATTCTACACTTAGCAAGCACTTTAAATAGAAAACTACAGCACAACTGACCTGCAGGTACCTTTCCATGTATAAGGAGAGCTGGTGTTTCTAACTGCCAGAGGCTTCTTCGCTTTAATGATAAATGCATTGATAAATGCTGTTGTGTAATACTTCTTTGCCAAAATAACATTTGGTCGCAGCTTAACATGATTACCGTCTCGGGTTTGAGTTTCAGGCAGAACGTGAAGTCATCTCCTGCTCTAGTTATGTTAACCTTGTATTAATAGATGTGGTGAAGGGAATACTCGGGGCTTTCTCCAGTGATGCTGTGTCAACCATGGCAAGCCACCAAGGTTCACAGTACTAAACCGTGGAGTACACTGTGTAGTGTTTTAAGTGTGACTGCATTGCAGCAGTGGCACATTTGACCTGTCTCAAGTACAGCAGTGATCTGGTAGTGACAGTGTGATACTTAACACCAGTTGTGAATTGACCCAGCTTAGGAACTGGTTTTTGCAGCCCACGCTTAATCCCACGCTGCCACGGTTAGCCCACTGCCAGCATCCACACTCGCAGATGCAAAGCTGGTACAGTTGCAGCGGTAAATCTCTAACTCGCAGCAGTGAGGGCCACAAAGGTGCTGGTATGGTGCAAAGAGGCTGGTAGCTTTGGGGGATGGTAGAACTTAACCAAACCTGACTTAACTGTTTCTCTTGGCTTATCCCATGTTTTATAAGATGTAAATTCTGATCAAAGCTCTCATCGTGGTGGCTTCTTTTTTGGTTCTTAGATAGATGGATTAGAGAAAGGGGAATGCTATACAGGGTCTTATTTCTCCTACTTTTACTTCTTTGAAACTCCTGGGAACTGTGTTTTACCTTCTGAGGACTTAACTGGTTGCAGAGCTCAGCTCAGGCTGCCCAGAGAGGTGGTGGAGTCTGTCTTTGGACACATTCAGAACCCACCTGGACAAGTTCCTGTGTAACCTGCTCTAGGTGGACTTGCTTTGGCAGGGCGGTTGGACTAGATGATCTCCAGAGGTCCCTTACAACCCTATATCACTCTGTGTGAACTGACCACCAGATTCCATGGCTGTCCCATCAGACTCTCCTGCCAGCTTGAGCCTCACTTACTTAAAACATGCATATAGCTGTTGGGATTATCCACTTACTAATTTCTTTGTGGAAGTTCTGTGCTATTTTTTTAAAAAAAGACACCTATATGGGCTTGCATTTCAAGGCACCTAGCTCGGCTTGATAAGTATTATAAGAAATATTGAGTCACTCTCTGCTTCTCTTGGTAACAGAAAACAAAACACTAGGAGACTTCTGTGAGTTATTGGAAGTGACAGCATAGGTGTGCATAGACCTGGTTTGGATGTATACCTCTGTGATTGCATCTTCCCCTTCATCACCTCAGTCACTTGGAATTGAAGCTTTTGGACTTACTCCAGCATTAGAGGAAACCTCTTCTTAGGGTGTAGGTAAAACAAATAAGGAACTTGAGATTCTTAGGACAGAAGATCTCAAAGGCTCCTAAAAATTTGGAGGAACATAGAAAGAAAGGAAAAGCCAGATCTCAAAATTTCATTTTCTGGCAGCTGATTTCCTAGAAGTCATAGTGAATGGAAGGAAAGCCCAAGATAGATGAGCTGAGGTGCTGGTGTTGATGAAGCGGTTGTCTTAGCAACTGCAGTCACTTAAATATCTCTAGGACCATAGCTAGCAAATGTTAAGATTGAGAGAAGGCAGTGGGTTGACAGAAGAACCAGGAGCACTGAACACCATCAAGTTTCTACAGGGAGTTGATTTGACCACAACAGGAAACTGCTCTTTGCAGTGGTGGGATTCTTGTGTCATTCAACCCTGATGGTTCTTCTCTGGTCTTACTGTGTCTGGCTGCCCTCTTGCTGCACGATGCAAGATCCCTGGGGAGAAACACTAACTTCCCAGTGTACTTTTATTCCCCAAAAAGTGGCTTACAGATGTGGTGTGGATTTCAGTGCTACGGAGTGCTTCATGTTGCAGCCCTGCTGTTTCGTGTAATCATATGAATATTGCAGCAAATGTCAGTGCAGGAGAAACCCCATATGCAAGCAGATATGAAAATTGTATTCCACGTTGGAGCTATATTGCAGAAGCTGCAACTGTCAGGGTTTGGTTTAGGTCCTTGTAGTGCTTATTGTGCTGAGAAATTGAGACATCTGACCATGTTTGTTTTGCCAGTCGTGACTACATGTGCTATTTTGTGGCTCTGTAGGTAAAATTGGCAAGTTTTAACCTTTTACTTTCCTTATGGAGCACTTAATTCTCTTTTACGTTGACACAAAAGAACCCAAGCCCCAGAGAGAGCCTGACTGAATAAAACAAGTCGAGTCTGAGCCAATCGTTTCCTGCTGCCACAAGCATATTCCAAATTGCCAACTATGACAGGTATTTCTACAGGCACTGAATGTTAAGCAGAACACCAGGTGCTTGGAGAAGTTACAGAAGACTAGGTGTATGGGTTTTGCCTCTCATCTGCTGGCTGATATCTGAGCTTCCCTTTGTGTAGTAACTTGTGGAAAGTTGTAGTGAAAGCCTTTGTTCTAATGGAAGTGGAAAACTTAAGCTACTTCTTGTTGCAAAGGGTAGTAGGTGGTGAAAATTGGTGGTAGGATCAATTTCCTATGGTGTTTTTCCTGTAGTTGTGCCCTGTAGGTACAGGAACAGTCACTATGTATATGGTAGAGTGGGTTTTTTTTTTTATCTGCATGTTCAAAAACAACTTTCAGGATATTGAGCTGATTTATGTTTGTGATGAAAATGCAGTTTGGCACTCTTGATTATTTCATTCAGAGCTTTGATCATTTGATCAGCCATTTCTTCTTAGCCACATTGTTTAGTATAGGTGAAAATCTCCTCTAACTTTTCTCTACTAGCAAGTAAGCCAGTGTTACAATTAATAGTTGATTAGACTTCTGAAGCCTTGCCAAATTAGAGGGAAGTTTTCTTTGGCGAGTGACATCAGCTTCTGCAGTACTGAAATGTTAAAGTTAAAAATTGCAATCCCTGGTGTAATGCAGATACTGATGGTAGGGGTTTTTTTATTTCTGAGTAGCTTTTGCTGAAGGAGCAATGGCAAAAATACCTAGGATTTTTTTTTTCTCCCTCTGGCTTATAAGCTTTTAACCCATTTCACATCTCCCTCTGACCCTTCAAGGTGTTTTCACACTGAAAGTGCTAATCTCAGATACAGGACTTCAGACTTCTTAAGGTTTCTGACACTGATCAACAGATTAAGGTTCACAGATCATCTCTGGGAGCAGTGATACACTTTCCAAATATTTCTTATCATGGGCAAATAATATTTAATTTAAAAAGTGAGGGAGTATGGGATGAAACCCGAAGTGCCTGATACAGAGTCTTTGACTTCTGTACTTAGAGTGGACTGCTCTGTTGTTTGGATCAGCTATTTTTCTTTATCTGTCTGCTTTCACTATTTTAACAGCTAAAAATTCCAAAAAGGTCTGGTACAATCAAAACCACCCTCTTGTCAAAAGGAAGCTTGATATAGGGAGCTCTATAAACTAGGCACATGAGTAGTCTGGGTTTTCTGAAGAGAGCATATGGTAGCTGACACTTCAGCTGGAGATGACTTGGTAATTATAGCTCCTTTGTCTGAATTCCTCTGCTGTTTCATGGGGCTAATGGCAAATTAAGCTGCTCTTTGTAGATGCAAGGAGGGCAGGCTGCTAAGAATATTTGGTTTCTGTGCATCTTCAGTGATTCTATCAGACTTGCACCGGGCCAAAAGCTTGGAGTCCAAGATACAAGATAAAAGTGGTTAAACTCCTCTGAAGGGAGTGAGTAGTCCTGTCGCCGGTGACAACTTCTACTGAATGGAGAAGGATCTTGGTTTTCTGGGTGATCAGGGCAGGACAAGGCAAGCCTTGTCAGAAGCCTTTGGTTCTCCCCCTCTCCCTCCCCTTCAGGTAGCAGCTGGTTGCTGAAACCAGCAGGGAATTGCTTACTTAGGTGTTTCATTGTGATGGTCTGGGAGTTTCACTGTGATGATCTGGCTTTGAGGGTGAATCACATCAACTTCTGTGACTTTAAATGTCTCAATTATAGTTTAATATGTTGCAAATACATGTGAATATAAATCAGCTAAAGTTTTGCCTGGCCTGGTTTTAGTCCAAGGTAAATATAATATACTGTTGAACAAGCCCACTAGAGAAGCTTGAATCTGAGCAAGTGAAATCTAGTTTGATTTTGGTTTCTGTAGACTAATCCTTGGTGTGATTTAGCTAACAGTTGCTAGAACAATGGGCATAGTTTCTACTGTTCCACGCTAAGCAAAACAATCAGAAAGAACAATTTATCTATGATATAGTGGCTGACTCATGCCACAGGGCTTGGTATTCCTATAATCCTTTTATAAACTGTTTTATCCTAGCTAATGTAATTGTGGATGTTCTTATTACCCGTATAATGCCTAATCCCTTTTGAATTTTGCTAACCTGTTGGCCTTAATGTTGCTTAGCAATAATTAGCAAAATAGAGGTGATTTGTGTGTTGTTTAACTCTTGATCAAACCTTGGAAACTTTGATTGTGCTGAGCTGTTATGCTTTTATGTTGGCATTACTTCTGCTGCTGAACAGTGACTGGGAACTTGTTCAGAGGAATACTCACCTCCGCCTGACTGCCAGCCCTGATCTTGGATCTTAATCTTCAGCTCCAAAGCTTGTTGTGTTACCACTTGACACAGGAGGCTTTTAAGAGTGCTTGATAGCCTCCTTGCGGAAGTATGCAGTATTTTGTAGGGAGCTTCACATTCACAGAGAAAACAAGGCATCTGTGTCCCATTTTACGGAAACTTGTAAGTTGTGTTGCTGGATCCCATTCTGCAGCTTTCAGTTTACCCATGCCCTTCTTCCACATAGCTATGGTAAAGGAAGAATGGTAATTGGTGTTCGGACACTTTTGGTGGCTGATCCAGAGGTTGCTTAGCTTTGCTAGGATGATGGAGAGACTTCCACTTTGTCATTTTGCTTACTTGTTCTTCCTTTCTCAAATGCATTTGTTCTAGGCAAGTTTGGTTGTTCAAGGTTGAAGTTCTACTTAAAGTTAAGGAATAATACAGGCTTCTTGAATAATCCCTGCTATGCTTTTGTTGCAATATTTTTATCCCATACGATCTTGCCGTGTAACTCTTATCACAGTTTTAGAGCAATCTGTGGTAAGTAGGGTAAAGAACTAAAATTGTGCAGAGGTGCCTGAAGTGTCAACAACTTTGGTACAGAAGAGTGATGTTAAGGGCCACCCCACTTATTTTAAGTGCCCTGCTTTGTAGTGAGGCTTGAAAGGGTTCTGCTGTCTCTTGTCTGTGGATGACTGTGCCTTCCTCAGGACTTTGGCTCGTTCAAGAAATTTAATATGTGGCTCTCAGCCAAAAGTACTGGTCAACCTTGGCTTATTGCTTGGGTAAATGTTCAGTGCCACCTTCATCTTGAAGGGGCTAAGCCCATATCTTTTGGGTTTTGAGGTGACTTCTGGGGTGAGTAACATGGTTATCAGACTATGAGTTTATACTGTGGAATCCTTCCTTCCCCCTGTTGAAAATTCTGCCTCCTGGGTTCTTGGCTGCAGTGGGTAAGGGTCAAAACCAGCCAGCAATGTGGGAACATGCCTTTGTAGCCTAAGGTGCACAGCTGGAAGGAGGGGTTGCTCCTGTTTATCAGCTCACTTTCCAGTGTGAAATATTTATAATCCTGACAGCTTTTTCCAGGCTCTGTGCTCTGAGCAGTCGGGCTCCTTTTGTCTTCTGGCTTGGGCTTTTGCATTCCTGTCTGGGCAGTGGCCTGATGCCAAGGGGAAAGCTGAAGAGAGCTGTGCTTCATGCCCTTTAGGGTAGGGCATCCACCCAGACGGTGGAGGATGCAAGTTAAAGTGCCTTTGGGCCAAATGCCCTGGTGCCAGCTGACTGAATAAGGTGTCCCAATTTAGCACTTCATTTTTATTTTTTTTTTGAGAAAATAGGACAATCAGCTGAACAAAAAGTGGTCATGTACGGGATTTCAGGCTCTGAGTCAGCTTCATGCACATGCTTGTGTGTAACCTTGAGCTCAGTATTGGATTCCCAGAGTTCAACGTTCAGGACGTGTCAAGGCATTTCCTTCCTTGTCCCTTCTGTTGGGCAGGTCACCCAGCGCTGCTGAGGAGGAATGTACAGAGAATCCTGGGTTTCCACCTAGAGTTTCCCAAGGTGGGTCCCTCGGTCAGCACTGGCTCCTGAGGTTCATTCTGGAAGCACCAAACCTGCCATGCTCACCCATGCAATGCTTATCCTGTTCTAGCAGCATCCAGAAAAATCTAAGGATAAAGCTACTTGTAAACAGCTATTAAGTAATCTCTTCTGGAGAGTGCAGGATCCTTTCTTTTTTTTTTTCTCCTGTTTAAGCACTTGTTCTTATCTTTTTGGAGGGTTCTTCTGCTTCATGTGGGTGAGGAGGTAGCCTCAGCCTACTACATCTCTGTGGTCAGTGCCTAGTCGTGGATTTCTGGGACAAAGTCTTCCAGTGTAACACGAAGATGACTTTCAAATCCATCCTTATAAACACTATCACTGACTGACTTTTTTTTCTTTTCTTGCATATTCTTAGGATTTTTTCAGATAAATTTTCCCACTAGTTTGCTGCAGTCAGTTGTGCCTTGGATGAAGCTGTGATTTTAAAGACATCGTTTCACATTGGAAGCAACTTTAATGCCCTATGATAACATGTACAAGAATGTCAGATCAGTCAGTGTTTAATTTGCAAATTAAAAATCTTGCTGTTACGGCTTTTAGTGTTAAACTACTGAGCTGTAAGGATAATGAACTAGTGGTGCAAACTTCCATGATCATTAATCTGATGTTGCACTAGCTGTGTTTAAAGCTAACTGTTCACAGTAAAATAACAAATGAGATCAGATGTAATTAGATATGCTGCCTTGTGTGTTTATTTTGGAGATTAGAGCAGAAGCATAAAAAACCCCATAAAATATAGGCTACAATGTCCAGTGATTGTACAATTGATGTGAACTCTGCAGGACATATGGCTTAGTGAACGATATGGATTACCCTGCTTTGGATTTGCTGAGGATTTTTATTTATTTTTATTTTTATTTCCCCCCCCTGCTGATAGGAGAATGACAGCATTTTAACCCCAATGGCTGAAGCCAGTAAAACGGCCCCAGGTGAAATACAAAGTGTGGTGCCTGCAAACACGAAGGAGCTTGTGCTGGGAATGTCATTGCTTGGATACTCCCAGGGTCTCTTTCCCAGCGTCTGACTCCCCGATTTCCCCTCCGAGGAAGGTCAGGAGTGTTGAGCCTGAAATGCTGCCCTACCTGCAGCTGATAACGGGCTGTAAACAGCCACCCCGTTCAACCTTTGTATCTCTGCAGGCTTTCTGCCTTGAAAAGATGACATGACTTCGTGGAGGAACACTAAACAATAGTTAATTATGTAGATATCTTCCAGATACTTCTTGTTAAAACGCTTTGAAGCCATAAAATATATACTGGGTCTGCAGCAGAGCTGCTGGTGTATTTGCCTCTAGAACAAGAGATACCTTGCCAGCAGGATAAAGTACTTTTTCCTTCAAAGCCTGAATTGACTTTTTTTTCCCCCTGATGTTTTGTTTGGTTGTTTTGGGTGTGGTGTTTTTTAAAAGCACCTGGGACTGACCTTGCAGCCTGCAGTCCAGTGTTCATTTCAGCCTCTGATTAGTCTTCTGCCTTTATACATTGATATGCTCGCTGTTTTGAAGAGGCTAACTGAAAATACTGCCGAGTAACTTGAGCAGCAAGTGATCTTGTACTCAAATGAGGTTAATCCCTTCATACGGAGCGTAAAGGAGCATATTTTGAAACTTGTCCCCTTTTGCAGGTGGCAGTCAGTGCCGTTGTTGTGTTTTAGGGTGAGATCTGTGTTACTGATTGTCTAGTGTTCAATACAGGAGGCTGTGACTTGCCAGGTGGTCAAAAACCTGCAAAATTAACCCAGCCTGCAAATGAAACAACGGGTTTGTAGCTACTGGTGGCCTGCAGAAATGATGGTTACTGTACAGCTAGCTTGTGGTGTGCAAATATAGGTGAGTTAGAGCTCTCTTGAAAGCCCACTGTATTCCAGAGAGTGGCAACGGGTGATTTTTCCACTGTAGCTAGACTGTGTTAAGAGCTGCCGTCTGGCGAGTGCTTGATTCTTCCACTCTCCCAAAAATTTAAATGCGGGATGTTGATGGCATCCTCTGTAGTGGCATATGGGCTGCTAAAGCCATAATTTTAAAATCTACATTGTAAATCAGGTGGTCACTAAATCTGGTCCAAAATTGCTGACTTGGCCACCTTTATCACTAAACAAATAAGTAGGTCACTAATTTCACTTGCTGAGATTATTTTTCCCTGCTGTCATCCCCCTGCACTACAGCTGTTTAGATATTGCTCAGGATTTAGGACAGAAAAGGAAGGAAAACCCTGGCTATGGTTTTTTTTTCTTCCCAGAGTAGAAGACTAATGAGGAAGCACATGTATGCATGCAGTTTGCAGATTATCAGCACTTAAGCCCACAATCGACAGGACACAAAATTGTCCTGCCATAAGTTTTCACCTAGGAAAGGTAACAGGCATTTGTTCAGGATTTCTGTAGCAGACAGAAGCTCCTGGTTGGGATTTTTTCCTGCGTATGCAATCCCACACTTAGTGAAAGAACCAAGTGGCTGCTTGGTTTAAGCATATCCTGCCTAAACTTTAGACACTTAACTCCAGAAATAAAGGTCTCAGTGGTCAGTTCTTTGAAAATAAACCATTAAAGTTAAAATTTGAGGGTCATTGTAGCTGGTTTGTTACCTGGCTGCAGGTGGTGCCCAGAGAGGAAGAACCTCTGCTGGTGTGTTCTGTACTTGTTGCATAGGGCTTACAATGTTTGGATGCTGAGGCATTTTCTAAATTAGATTACTGAGGATTTGTCAGACCCATAGTTGAGTGTAAGAAGTAGGAGACAACAGTTTATGCACTTTTAGTTTGGGGGGAGGGTTCAAATGCCAGTGAAGTGCTGCCCTCACTGTCGTTATTCATCTGGCCCTTAACAGTCTGTCTGATGTGATAATCCTGATTGCCGCTTGTGTCCTAATGTTCCCAGTGGTACTTCCGTTGGGACCCTGAGCTGCCTGCTTGGTGTCCAGCTGGTTAGCTGCTCTTGTGTTACCTGCTAGTCATCATTGTATTTTATTTTTTTTTTTACTTAAGCTATAAATCTAAACAAGCTCTGGGACTGCTTTGGCATTGAGCTTCCAGTGCTTTGCTGTTTCCCTTCGCAGCTGTTGCGCTGCAGCCCTTTGCAGAAGCAGAAGGATACACTTGAGCATCGTTAGTAGCTGCCACTTCAAACGTCTGTAGCTTGATAACTGAGAAGATATGTCGTGTTCTTCAAAGATAGCTGGGGAGGGAGGATATCCTCATTAACAAGAAAAATGCAGACACAAGTTCAGGTTTCTAGAGAGATTTTGAACTTAGTTCAACGGGAGTTAGTCAGATACTGATACGGAGACTTTCCATCACCGTTTCTCCTGGACAACTGTAACAAAGGTTGCAAGGGTGCTGCCTTCTCTTTGCAATGCCTTTTTAGAATTTAAATCTCCCTCCTGAACTGAGAAGTCCAAGCCACATGTTTAATCTCCTTTTAAAACTTCTTTCCATCTGTGCTCACCATCTAGTACCCCTTAAGCTTCCTCAGCGCTGTAATGAGTTCACTGTAACTTTTTCTGTTATTTTTAAAATGCCTCCTAGCTGTTGACAAGCTCTTCATGCTACAGTACAGTGAAGCTGACTGCATAGAAAATCAGCCTGAAAGAATCTCCAAATCTGATTTTGGCACTAATACGAGGTTCCTTCCAAGCAGCTGATACTTGAATCAAACTGTCATACTTTAATTAGTTGTCCTTCCCAATATTGATTTATGCACTACATCACAATTGTTTATGCCTGCTCAGTCCACTGTTCTGTCCCTGATACTGCCTGGTAGATTTTCATAAAAAAAACCCCACCCTAAGGCAGCTGAACTTGCAGTGTGTATTTTGATGGGGAAGGACAGAGCAACAAAGGAGAGGCTTTAAATATGGTTTGGTCATCCCTTGTAAATGAATGTAGGCATTTGCACAAACAATTTCCAGCATATGCAGATGAGATGCTGAATATGATGTGTAGAGTGGCAGGCTGCCCCCCAGAGATGGATAGCAGAGACTTGCCTGAGCTCTCTGCAGAGCATTTTGGTTGCGAGGACCACACTGCAGCTCAGTACTCCTCATCTTTCACCTTAGCAGGAAGGTAAGCAATGGAGCTTCTCAGTTAACCTTGTGAATCTCCATTTCCCCCAAAGCCTTTTTCATTTTGCATTATAGCAGGTTGGTAAGTACCACTTGAGCTGTGTAGCACACAGAAAAAAATATACAGGACTAGATACGGCTGTCTGAGAAGAATCCAAAAGCCTAAAATCTGACTTCTGGAGTGTGGGTAGTTGGTTTGCTGTCTTCTCTGCATCTTTCAGGCACAGACAGATAAACACTTCAAGGCTATGAAGTGTCAGACTGAAATGGCACATGTAGCACTTGAAATAAATTTGGATTTTTAGACTAGTCTAAGATACTTAGGCTATTCTAGAAGCCAGTGACCTAATAGTTTAGTTGGAGACCATGGCTGTTAAGACATTGAAAATATAAATTAAATACTACCAGGCAAAGCATTGCAGCTGATGCTTTTTGCTTATATTTTGGGAAAGAACTAAATGTGTTTAGTGAAGTTAAGGAAACTCTTCTTGAGTTAGATGACCAAGGATTTGCTAGAGTTGGTTCCAAGGAAGGGAACCAGGTGACTTGGGATACCCTGGCATCCCATGCTCCCTTTCTTCATGAGGCTGCTCTGTACAAGGAGGCTCGGTTTGGTGCTGATGTCTCTGCAGATGTCATGTAGGAAGGGTCTGATGACCTGGTCCAGGCATTTCCGTGGTGGGTGTGTCCTGGCTCCCCACACATGCCGTGCTCCTCCTGCACGTGCAGTTCATGCTCCAGATTCTGCAGAGGAGCTGCAGCTCTACTTTATCGATGCTCCTTAGCAGTTGTAGAAATGCTGGCTGTTAGAGCTGGATTGCAGACATTTTTGCCATAGTACACCAGTTGAACCAAGCAGCTGCAGCTGGTTTCCTGGGATACCAGAGCAGAAGCCACAAACGGATTGGGTGCCGTTCCCCCCTTTTTTTTTTTTGCTCTTAGACTCATTGACTAGGTTGTCATTGCTGTCTAATCAACTCAAATCACAGGTTTGTTTGGAGTGTACGATATTTGGAAAGGATTAGCAAAATCAATATGATGTAATTTATTTTGTAGCATGTGAAGTTGAGCACTGGTGGTGCAGTCAAAGGGAGGCGTCTTTATCATTTGCTCTGGTAGATGCTGGTCATCTGCTTGTGTAGTTCTCATGTATCCTGTTAGGAAGGCTCAGGATTCCTGACAATGCTGTATATTAGCATAAATGTTGTCTATCTTGAAATGGGCCGCAGGGGATAACTCGTCAAGCATTCTGATATTTGTTGTTTATAACCAGACGAGTTGTATAATACTTTAATACTGGTGCTGGAAGCTTTCAGGCTTTGACCTGAGCACTTCAAATGTAGGGAATATCAAAAAGTCTCTTGGAAAAAAGCGAGCTCTTCTTTAGAACTGCTTTTTCACGTAGCATTACTGAACTGTAACCTTCAGAACAAGACTTGCATACTTTCTGTAACCGGAATTTGTAGGAAATCTCTTGCTATTTGTGGTCGTAATTGGGAGGTGGAGGGGATGACTTTTCTGAACTTCAAAGCATAGCATGCTGATGTGGAAGCATACTGAGTGTCTTGAATTGCAAACTGTTTGAGATAGATCCTTACCCTGCTGCTAAGGCGTAGCTTGGTTTGAATGCATATATTTAATGTTGGAGACACTGATGGTGGGCTAAAGTTAATGCACTTCAAAGTGCTTCTGCAGCAGCGTGGCCAAGAGATGAGGAGACCAAGCATCAAGAAATCTGTGGCTGAAGGTACCCTCTTTCAGAGGGAAATCCTTATTGAGAATGGTAGGATTTTTTCACTTCCTTTGATTCTAAATCTGACTTGAAACAAAAGCATGTATAATTGATGTCACAGATACTATATGTGGATTCTGCTACTTACTGAGATAGTAATGGTTTTTGATTTCTCCTCCTAAATTCATACTACAATGGTGAACAGTCTTGCTCTCCAGCAGGTTTCAGAAAGCACCAACTTCTGCTGACCTAATTGATGCCAAAGGTGATAATTAAGCTTTCTGCAAAGCTCTGAAGGCAGTCCAATTAGAGTAGGTGTTCACAACTGTACTAACAGGTGGGTGCAAAGTGGGAGTTAAAAGGGATTATTTTATCTTTGTGTGATTGCTTAGCTATTGCTGTGCAGGGGAGGAGAGCTCCTCTCTTACATCTTTGTAGTAAAAGGTTCAGAGTAGAATATACGCATTGTGTTGGGGTGTCTTCAAGTGCACTAAAGTGTGCTGCCTTTTTTAAAAAAAAAATTAAAATAGGAGGTTGCAGGTTTATTTTTGTACTTCCAAGAAACTTCTTCATTTTAAAAGAGCAGTGTGAGGATTTTCCTTGAAATTAGCAAGTTCGAGATGGTAGTGCTTGTGTGAAGGATAAATTGAATGCTAGTGATGTTACTTGTCTGCGAGTCTGGAAAAGATGCTCTCCTTTAAGGACACTTTGTCCACCTTGTCCTTTGAGATCTGGGGGTTGTTGAGTTCAAGGTGCTTGACATTAAAAAAATCAAACATGTTGGCCTTTTGCTTCAAGTAGCACATGCTGTAAATGGTCTGCTTCCAGTGGGATAGTTAAAGGCTGAGCGGTTTTGGGTATCTGCAGGGTACCATGTTGCACCAGAAGCAACAGTAAATCAGTGTAACGCTGAGCAGACAGGAGTAATTTTCAGGGCCAGGTATGCAGAGGCCTTCAGAGATGGTTGTGCTGCTTGAGTTGTTTGTGTCTGATGCAGAAAATATGTGGTAGAATTGCCAGGGTGGCTGGCTGGCTGCTGATGCTTCTTTGCAGGGGACATGTAAGTGTGGCTTGCGCTGATACCGATCACCCAAAGTCCTGCCTTGGTGTGCTTTACAGGTACTGATGGAGCTCTTTCTAAGAGGTGCATAATCTGTTTCACAGGGCTGGTTCAGGGTTGGAGGGATGTGGAGGTAAATTGTGCTGACCTGGGAAATGCAAAACTCTTGGTGCAGAAGGGGAGGCTCTTGGATCTGACACTCAACTTCCCAGATGCCTTCAGTGCCAGCAGAGGTTACTGCTGTTGCAGTCTCCACTGGAGAACATTGGACTCACTGAAAAGACTTTTCCTTAGGGGCTATGAGAAATGGAACCAGGTGGGGTAGGAGGGACTGAGCAGTGATTCTAGAGAATAGCACTGGATGTCCAAGCATAAGAACAAAGGGAACTACATGGGTGGGGTTTTTTTCTTTGAAAGTGCTTGGAGTGGGTTCCTGTAGTTGTCCTCCATGCCACCACCCTTGTGCAGATCCTTCCTCCACAGGTTTCTTGAAACTCTTTGCAATGTGAGGGGGTGCTTAACTTAATATGTTTTTTTGTGAGCTGTTGTGTTCCGTTATTACCCTTGTACAGCTAGATACTTCCAAAACTGAAAACATATGTGTGGCATAAGGCATTTCTTACGCTGAAATTTCTGGCATGTAGCTGCTCCTGTACAGAAGGACAACCAAGTGAAGTGCAGAATAAAGGAGTGAGAGGAAAAGAGTTGACTCCCATTGGTCACTTTTCAGTGTTCTCCATCCCAGTCAAATGCTATGAGCTTCCCTAAAATTTGTCAAGACATACAGAGCTCTTCAATGCACATCTTTGCTTGCTTCGCAGTAGCATCTGGAGAACTCTGGGGTTTTTCTGGTTGTTTTGGGTTGTTGGTTTAGCTTTTTTCAGGAAATGAATTCCATGCTGGAATATAATTGTAACCAGGTAAAAGTATAGCTTTGTAGACTGAATGGGGGTAAGAAATTGTATTTGACTTCCAGTCAATTTGCAGTATAGTTTTCATCCTGAGATCTAACACATGGTTTATTGTATTTATAATTTAAATAATATATGATGCTGCTTAGCTTTTTATGTATTATTAGGCAGAGAATGCCTTGAGGGCTAGACTTTTTATTTCACTATATCCAGGTCTTCCTAAGCAAACCCTGATAAGTGGCAATTACTGAAAACATGCTAATCATGTGTAGATGGCTTTTAAGTTAGTTTGCAAACAGCTGTACAACTTTTTGTACAACTGTAAAGAGATACAAGTTTTTATGGGTTTGGGTTTTTTTTTTTGGGTGGGTAGGGAATAATTCAACATTGATTCTGCTAATGATTTGATTTTGGGGAAAATTTTACACTGTATATCAGATGGAGTCATAAGGAAGATAGTTCTCTATAGTTGTCAGACAAATCTTTCGGCTACTAAAACAAATCTCTGAAGTACTTTGACAGTGCCTAGTCTGCAATTGTTGCAAAGTGCTGAAACAGCATTTATGTTTCCAGTGTCTGAGCCATTTAACTCCCAACAGAAGTTGGCTGTTTCGTTCGGTACCTGATGCCAGATGAGCCTTTGAGTCCTCCCATTCTTTAAGGGCTCTCTCTTACTGGAACCTAAATGGTATGTGAGTGGATGCAGGCAAATAGCCAAACCTGGGGCTTTTGCTGTTCTTTTGTGCCTGGCTAAAGAAAGTGTTGCCTTGGTATTAATGCTTATCAAAAAGTGCAATGTTTCAGGGATTCCTGAAAGAGTTGGTGCTGGCTTTCCAATTTACTTGCCACATTGGAGTGGCTGCAACAGGTCACAAAGTTGTAGAAACTGCATAGCCCATGATAGCCACTCTCAAGCCTCCCAAATGGAGTGCAAGTGGAACTGCTTCCAATTGGTACTCTCAGACAGAGTTCATGCTCTGCAAAAGTCCTTTTCCAGCAGTAAAATGTGCTTCAGTCCTGGTACCTATGGAAGATAGTACTCTAATATCTGTGTAAAATTGCTCAAAGGACGTGTTTTTGCAGTGCAAATCTTAAACACCCTCACTTTCTATGTGCATAGACATAATTTATTTAAAAATAGTGGTCTGTGTTGGTATGTAATGGTGCAGAAATCAGGTATGGACACTGCTCCCTGTTCCAGCAAACTTCGAGAAGTCTTTATTTGGTTTATGTTCCGTTATCTACAAGCTGAAGGGGACAAGAAGCCAAGCTGGTTAGCTCCCTTATTGAGTCAAGGCAAGGTGAAAGATGTAGATAGAGCACTTGATGCCTACTTGGTACCAAGTGTGGGTGACTTTCAGATGCTGATTGCTGGTATCCTGACTAGGAGTAAAGCATCTGTAGGGCAGTGTGAATACCAGCCGGGCAGTTGGCTTGTACTTGAGCATCTGTTAATTCACAATCACATCTACTTTGTCACCACTAGAGGCTCCTCCAAGTCATGCTTTGGATACGATTGTGTCAGGAAGCAGCTCATGCTTTAAGTAGCATGCAGATGTCTGAATCTGCCGGTGTAACACCTCATTACAAGCAATTAACTAATTTTTTAAAATGAAATTAATCAGTCATCCTCCTGATGGTGCGGTTGAACCTGAATCATCAATTTGAAATAGGTACTGCTAATGAACTTTAAAGTGATGTTGGCTAGAAACTTGTAGTGTTGCTTGCTAGTCACTGGAAAAAACATACATGAAAATATTATGTTGAGTGGGGGTAAATATTCTCTTCTAACATCAACATATTTTACCCCAGCATAGATAAGGCTGTACTTACCAACACAAATTATTTTAGGTTTCAGACATTTCCATGTGTCTGGGGTAGACATCCCATGAAAAAGTCTGTACTTATGCTGTGGTCTCAAAACAGTGTCAGCTTCTGCTGCAAACTGATTATAAGTGCATCATAATTTGATAGGGTGTAGCATCTTACATCAGGTGCAATGTCTGAGATATGAGCTCTGGTCTAGCACCCAAACAACATTAAGACCAAGTTTTCAAGAATATATTTTATAAGACAGGAGAGAGTATCATCATGGCTAGCATACCAAAAATGATAGACTTTTTTTTTTTTTTTCCTTTGCTATTCCTGGGGTTTAGTCACCTTAGTTGATTCCATATGCAAGCAAGTTCTGTGCTCAGGTGTTAGGTTTTTACAGACATGGGTGTCATTTTTCTGCTAGTAAGAGATAATCCTGTTCCCAAACTGACTGTGTGGATGCTGGAGTTTTTGAGTGTGGGGGTGTGCTGTGTGGATCTCTGTGTGGCAGCTATTGGAGACATGGTGTGCATTTTTGTACATGAAGCACCAGTGATTTCTGCACAGTTACTTCCATGTGATGATCCCATTGTTTAGGAAGTGGAGGAGCTTTTAGATGAGCCTTTGTGGGGAAAGAAACATGACTTATTTCTGTGGAGACTTCAAAATAAGTAGGTACTATGGCTACTGGCATACACATAATAAGGACCTGCTGGAAGGTTATTTTTTTATCTGTTTCTCTAGCATTCAGCTAATGTTCTTCAACTTTTGTGAACTTGAAAAAGGAGGGTAAAGCTGAAAAATAAGTTGTTCAAGATTCGCCAAAAGCTAGGTACCAGAAAGGTCTCAATAGGAAGTGGTATCTCTCAATAGAAAACTTTCTCCTGAATCTCTTTGGTTGTTTTTGTGGGGTTTTTCTGTTGTGTGGTGGTGGTGGTTGTTTTTTTTCCTGATGTCACCCTCTCTACAAATCTCCAGAGTCAAGCAGTACTTCTTGTAAGAGCTCTTGCTGTCAATCTGCTACCGCAGTTTATCTCGCTGAACTTAGACTGCTCTTGTTTTTTTCCCTCTACTGTTGTGTTTGGAGGTTTTTCCATCCACGCTGCAGCTCTTACTAAAAGCAGACTGTTCATCTACCATTAATCTTGTCTTCTCTTCCCTGGTATGTCACTTATGAGTAGTTGCTTATGTGTCACACAAATTTCTTCTAAAGCTAAGTCAGATGTGCCACTTCAAATCAAGAATAGTATCTGTGATGTGCTTAAATACTGGAAGAAAAATTAGTTATAATTTTCCCCCCAGTTCCTTTCTTGGTACTGATAGGCCATATCACATAGTGTTAAAGCTATTTAAGTGTTGCTTTTAGTCACACAATTGTACAAGTTTCCTATGACTTTCCTACAACATCCACTTGTCTCTGCTCAAATGTTGGTATCTCTTGCCTGTATTCTCATCTTACATCTGTCTCACTAAATTTCTTTCTTGACCTTGGAATCCTCTTCACCTGCAGTGGTCTGAAGTGGTTCTGACTGCTACTCTTACCCTGTATGCCTTCAAATGTAATGTAAATTATTAAAATTAATTACATTCAAGCTTGAATTTCAAGGATATTCGTTCATGTACCGAGCTCAGCTCAGTTGCACTAGTTCTGCTTTTATCAGAAGTATAAAAGGTACCTTGAATATCTGTGCTGCACTGCAGATGACTCAACCTGATTTGCACCCTTCTGCTGGCTCTTTCAGGAGGTATTTCAGCGAACTGAGGATTCTGGCTTTCTCTAGATGTCATATTAGTCATTGACATGGCAACTATGTGGAACATGGGTAGAAATATCAATGCTAGTTTTCACTTCAGTGTTCTTCTTTGCCTTCTGTATCCATCTGGTCTGGAAAATGTCTCTTTAAGCATCTGTGTATTTCATAATTGCCCAGAACAGCCATTTTGTTGATGGTTCTTGTCTAGCCGTGTGTAATTAGCTTTTCAAATGGAGCACGGTTGTTGTAGCAGGGAGGTGACTTCCTGGTGATCTGCAGGAGATGGACTGTGTGTGAAAGGACATTCTTCAGTAGCTGTCTCCTTAGGTCCTTGTTGAGAGTGTAAGGTCCATGTGGTACCTAACACAAGGCAGCCCAAGATGTGTTTTGAACAACAGGAACCCTTTGGAGCCACTGAAGGCTGAAGTAGTTGAGCATTTTGTCTTTGTGATTACAGCAGCAATGCTGACTTATCTGCTATTTTTAAAAGCAGATGTTTAGTGTAAGAGCTGCTCTTCTACCTGGTGTAATGCAGCTGTCACAGGTATATTTGCAGGAGCTGGTCCTGTGGTGGATTTGGGCTGATGGATGCTGCTCTTGCCCCCCAACCCAAGTAAGACTGCTTTGTAGTGTCAGAAGCAGCAGCCTAGTGCTCTGTGGGCCTCAGTGATCTGTCTCTGTGTTTTGATTTTTGAATTAGGGTGGGTGTCTGTGTTTAGCAGTCATTAAACAAATTAAACGTATCATTTGAACTGGGTTCCCTTTCCTTACTAGGCCAGAGCTCAAGTTGAGAGCATAGCACTTCAGTAGTGCTGTAGAATTTGCAGGGGGTGTGTGTGTGTGTCTCTTGTTTTGAAAAACTAAATCTGTGGTCTGAGCTGGGATTCATCTTTCTGTAGTTCTCATCCCTTGCAGTGCAGCTTACTGGCAACCAAGTTGTTGCTGCTCATGAGTGAAGCCACACGGATTGTGTTGCTGTGAGCCTCAGATTGTCTAACGCACGAGTCAGGGGTGAAAAGTGGTAGAGAATGACAGGGTGATAAATGCCTCTTGAATTTGGCTCCTCACTAGCAAAAAATGCCCAAAACGTGTCACTGTAGAAACAATAGCCTTAGGAGCCAGGATGGGTACGTGTGAGCTAATGTACTTGTTTTAAGTTAAACTTTAAACTTGATTTGTTTGAAGCAGCCCATGGTAATGGGGCTGATGGATGCATCATTGTGCAATAATGTTGAAAATATGCTTTTGTCTTGAATGTAGGCTTCTAGCTAGCGAATACCTGCTGGCAGAGTGCTGGATCCTGTGGTGAGCTGGGGGCTGCCAGGCAGGGAAGCAGCTTTCGTTGGTGTTTCAGAGCTCACTGGCTTGCACAGGGTTATAGACACTGGCACACCGGGGCTGTGCATACACCAGCCCTGTCAATATAGCGCTGTGAACCCAGACTCACACAATGCTGGTGGTGTCTCCACGCTAGGAGATGGTGCTGCTGCATGGAGCTCCGTGGTTGCTGATGGAACAGCCCAGCAGATTTAGTAACTCCTGCTGAGTAAGCATTACCTGCTTACTGTCTCCCTGGATTTGCTGCCTGCACCCAGTGACACAGTGGCTGAAAAAGAAGTATCGAGGCTGCTTAGTTGGTGTCTGTGCGGCAGCCAGCAGGGATAATCCTTTCAGCTGCAATTCCTGGGTGCTGCTGCTCAGTTTTCTGGAAGCCTGTGTCTCTTGTTTAAAATAAAGGCTGGTGCAGCAGCCTTGAGGAGTCTGGTCAGAGGAAGCGCTGCCTGCCGTGCTGAGGAGGGCGAAGTTGTGTAACACTGCAGCACAGCGCTGTGGTTTACACTTGCCATGCTATAAATACTCCTTTCCCCTTGCTGCTTATGAAAGAGGTGACTGCATCAAGACCTGCCCTGTGTTTTTAACAGAACGTGTGACTGGCTGCCCCTTGAGGAGAGCTTTCCTCTTGCATGCAGCCTGGCTTGCACACGGAGAGAATCGAGGCAGTTAGTCATTCACTGAGTCATGAATGGTGTCTGTTTAAGGAATTGTCTAAAAATAGTTGAAACAGGCTGAAGGAAAGGGTGTTCGTATATCGAGCTAGCTTGGGTATCTCTTCACTCAGCAGATGTGAGTGGTGTGGCTGGCTTCACCAAAGAAAGCAATCTGCTGTGTTTTGGTAAGTATGTAAATCAGGGAATGAATAGGGGAGTTCATAGAAACTCTGTCGAGCCTGATACAAATGCTGGGAAACGGAGATGTGCTCTGGTCATGATGAGCTGCATTTCAGCAAACCAAGCTATAGAAATGACCAGGGTAAATCAGAAGCGTATCGTATGCTCCCATGCTCAAATGTTCCATGGACGTGCTGGTGTGCAAATCTACTTTGAGGAAGTAAACTGCTTACACAGTTCATGAAATTTCAAAATACGAGATCGAACATCTTGCTGAGGAACACAAAATACCTGATTGGAAGGGTCCTCAATGATCACCTCGTCCAAGCATTCTTGATCTAGACAAGATAGCTGAGCACCCCAAAAATTGCCATAGGCTAATGCTGCTTTTAATAAGAGATGATCTTCTGGGCCCTGAAGACTAGCAGGTGGAGTCAGGTGCCCAGAGTGTCAGCCTGTGCACATGTAACTGGAGGGCTTCCACAGATGCTGCTGGAGGTGTCAGTAATGTAGCATGATATTTCGCAGAGGCAGCTTCAGATATTCCCGCCACTGCTCTTTATTTTTGCAAATAGAGTTGAAAAATTGCTTTTCCTGAGTTGGAAACTAAACCATTTCTAGAACAGCTGAGCTAGTGTTAGAGGTTTATCTGTTCAGGTACCAGCATCCTCAGTTATACCTGCAGCAGGGCTGTTTGGAGTGGCAGCTTCTCCTTCTTCAAATCTTTTTTGAATGTAAGATCACTGAGTACCTTTGGCTCCTTCAACAAGTATGAGGACACTGTAGCGAGACTTAAGTTTCACAGAGTTAGTTTTATTACTCCTATTTATTTTTCCCCAAGTGGGGAAAGTCAGTGTATTTGTACAAATAGGGGTAAGGACCGAGTCATCTATTTCTGCCCAGAAGAGAGTCAGACAGACTGGCCTGTCTGCATACCACACATCTAGTGAGCCTGATTTCAAGCCATACAACTTGTCCACGGTCTGCAGGCCACCAGAAGGCATCAAACTCAAGAGCACAATCACAAGAGGAAGCCTTGAGTGATGGCAGAAGTCTCATTTGGCCTTTCACAATCTCTGATATATTAAATCCTTTTTCTTTTTTCTCTTTTCTCTTTTCTTTTTTCGTTTTTCCTCTTACGTCAGGTCTGGTTCTGGAGTGAAGGTTTAGCTGGGAGCAGAGTCTAGTGGTATTTCAGCATGGGAATTCCAAGAAAAGTACAGTAAACCCCAGTATGATGTCAACTTTCTCGCATGGAAATTGCTTTAGTGCCCATGTCCTGCGGTCAAAGCTCAGCAAAGCTGCTGGGCTGGCAGCTTGCCATATGGAAGAGGACCAAGTAAATCTGTGTTGTGTTAGGTCTTTCCTGGCTGCTGGTGGCTGCCTTTTCTGTGATGGGGTGGCAGATAAGTGCAAACGCTGAGTGAAAATGAGGAGATTATAGAAGTATTTGGGTGGCTCAGGGTACCACCATTTCCCACTCAGTATCCCTTGCTGGTTGCAATATCTCCTGTAACTGCTGCAGTGATGTTGTCTATAGCATTGTATAAAGTCAGACTGACAATAAAGTAGTGGAAGTGAGCCTGGCAGTTGTCAGCCTGCAGTAGGTGAGTGCTCCTGCAATCTCCTTCCCCTGAGCTCTGAGGGCACTGACCTGCAGATCTGGCAGGGAAAAAAAGTCAAACTAATACACCTGTGTTTTAGGTGTTTATACTAAGGAATCCAGAAGTCTGATCCTGTCTGGAAATGCTCTTGCTTTGCCATTCTCAGCCTGTGATGTAGAGCTGAAGTGGGAAGGGCCTTCTCTATTGAACCGTGAGCACCACAGGACTGACCTTGCACAGCTGGAGGTGGACACTTGGCCCTGTGCTGGTGGGGTTATGCTTGGTTGTGCAGCTCTTGAGGGGAACGTCTTCAGGAGTATGCAAGTGGCCTCCGTCCAAGGGAAACTTCTTATTCCTGCCCCCAGCAAGCTCTCCATACAAGAGCATTAAGGGCTGCCTTGTCTGAAGCTGGATGCTCAGGAGTGTCTCTGGCCAGAGCCAAAGCGGTTGTTGCATGGTTTAAACTGAACGGCACAATTAGTTGGGCAATACCATGGACTGGCCCCACAGTAAAACCCACTAGAAGAAAGAAATATCTTTTAACCTCTGAGCTGCTTGAGAGCCTAAAGCAAGCTGACTGTGCAGTCTAACTCGGTCTGTAGTAAGTAGCAGCTGCCAGGAGCAGTTCTTGTCATGAAGGCTAGAACCTCCAGGTTATCAAAGGGAGACAATGTTAAAAAATATAATAATATCTTTTTGTTTCTCTGTAGTAATGTTAGAAGAAGGTGGTTGGGTTTCCAGGCACTGCTTGTTCTGTCTTCATTGTTCAGAGCAGTTTTATTTACTGGGATCCCTTGAGAGATGTCCCAGGCAGCAGGAGTGTGAAGGTATGAGATCATAGGAGCTGGGATGTAAGCCAGCTTACCAAGGCTGCAGTGAATTCCCCCTGTATCATTCATTTCAAGTATGGTTCCATGTCTGTTGTAAGTCTTCATTTCAGATCTGAGAAGCAAAAGACTACTGTGTGAATGAAAGCCCTGTCTTTAAAGGTATAATTGTAATCTTAACCATTTTATCACAGGCGCTTTCTTCTGGGCTGGGTGACTTAACAGCAGTCCCAGCTTTATGAACATTGCTACACAGACAGAGAAATGTTTAGTAACAGTTTACTGTTAAAAGAAGTTTTGATAAAACTTAGTTTATACCAGAGGAGTCTTCCGTTGGAAATGCAGCTTTTAGTTATGCCCTGGATATTCTTGTATACACTTCCTAATATAGATTTAGCAGGAGATAAGAATGGGTTCCTGCCAGTCAAACCAATCTCTGATTTTGTAAGTTAACCTCACTTCCTGACTCATTTTTGTGTTACTGACTTTTGGCTATGTTTTCTTTCTTGCTTATAAGCTTCATGCCTTTCTGTGGGATGTGGTTCACTCTTCACAGGTCTTTGGAACACAGGAAGTTCCATTCAAATATGAGAAAAAAACTTCTTTACGGTAGGGGTGCCAGAGCCCTGGCACAGGCTGCCCAGGGAGGGTGTGGAGTCCCCTCCTCTGGAGACCTTCAAGACCTGCCTGGATGCAGTCCTGAGTGATGTGCTCTGGGCAATCCTGCTTTAGCAGGAGCGTTGCTAGGGATGAACTCTAGAGTTCCCTTCCAACTCTGACAACTCCATGATTCCATGAAATTCCTTATGAAACAGCACAGGTAATACAGAGTGGAAGTGATTTGCTGCTGCAGCAAGGGAATTATCAGCTCTCCAAGACTTAATCTTCTGAGTTGGATCAGAGATGTGGTCCTAGTTCTCTAAAAGCACAACAGATGTTAAAAAACATTGCTATAGTGCTGCTGGCAAATGAAGCCAAAACTGATCCTGAACTACCAGGCTAGTGCCCAGCTGTGCCACAAGAAATTAATTATGTCCTCAGTTGTTATATCTGTAGCTGAAATAGCACTGTTGGTCCTACACTTGAATTTTTTGCCTTGTCAAAGTTGGCAGTGCAGTGTGGCTAGCTTTAATGCTGCTATACAGTTTCTGGAGCTGGACGGTGTCGAGGTGCTTTAAACCCCAGTGATGTGAGAAACGAGCTGATAGTACTTACTGCTGATCTCCACTGCACGTGTTTCCCAGCACACAGTATTTAATGCTACATGCTCTAATCCAGGCTTACTGTGGAAGCGGAGAATCCACTGGGTGGACTGTATAAACGCTTGATGCGCTAGAAGCAGTAAAGAGCATTTGGTGGGATTAGACGCTAACACTGAAGCCAGCAGCAGTCTGTAGTTCCTGTTCTTGGTGGCTTTCTTGTGCATTGGGTGTGTGGCGTGGTTTGCAGCAGGTTGGCAGGAGGCACTAATTAGGCATGTGCTATGAGAAGTGATGTGCACAGCCAGGAGCCTGGCCATGCGTCTCGCAGGAAAATGAGGAGAGTTTTGTGCTGTCTTCAAGGGCTCTGACTCTTAGCAGGGTGGGTGATCTATAGGAGACCTTGGTGGTGTCTGCATGCAGAGTCAGTAGGAGCTTGTCTGTGGGCTGCTTGTGGCTGATAATCACAAAAAAAAGGCACAAAATAGTTTAAAAACTTAAACACTTCATTTGTATCTGATTGTAAATACAGTTTGCAAAGGACGCTCAGTTTCAGTTCTGCTGCATTTCCATATGGCTTGTGTTAAGCTTGTGATGTTTTAAAATGTAAAAATTACCTGTAACTGGCACTTCCAGAAACACCAAGCAGCTGCAGTTTCTGTTGACTGCTGTAAAAGCTGCTGGTTGTGCTCCCCGTTTCCCCAAACTGGGTCACTTGTGATGCTGGTGGCTTTCTAGGAAACGTGTGCTCTTCCCTCTGCTGCTTGTCTGCCCGTAGGCAGGTAGGGTGGATTCACCATTCCTACCCTTGCTGCTTGAAAATCAGATACCCAGGATTTGTCAGCATGAGAGGAGTAGAAGAAACGAGTGTCAGACTGCAGAAGTGTCACAGACAGCTAGGCTGGAAGAAGCACTGAATTTCTAGACAGCTGAAGCTCGGAGGGCGCCCTGCCTGCATTAGTGCTCCCCACTGAGAGGGAGATGATATTGATGTGTAAGTGTCAAGTGCGTGGCAAGATCTCCAGGAACAAAGTCACTGGAGTAGTTATTCATAGCGACTGAATCAGGACTTAATTCAGTGATTGGTAGAAACACGATGTTTGTATTTTCAGTCAAATGCTGTAGTATCGAGTGAAACTTTAGTTTTTCTGACCTAGATGGATTTCACTAGGGCTTTGCTTTATCCAAACAGAAGAAAAGTAACAAACTTGAAGAGCAGGCACTAATGAGGACACATGAGAGCAAGGCAGTAAAACAGGAAACAAAGTGCCTGTGCAATAATCTTAAAACACGGGGTGAAGTTCTTCTGCAGTAGCTGTAAGTGTCTGTAAGGGGCCAGGCTGGTCTGTTCATTGTAACATCAGAGTAGTTTTATCCTTTCTGTAGGGACTGTAAGTATGACAAGTTATGAATTGGGGAAGGAGGGAATGGGTTGATGACTGTGGTCTCCACCTTCCTGGCTATCAAGTGTGTTTGGTGGTGTCAAAGATCAAAATCAGGACACTGAAATAGGATAATTCCTGTTCAGTGTAAGCTCATAATGAATACAGGAATGCTTGGGTACTTGTAGGTGGGTGACTGAGTTGCATCTTTATTCGTCCTAAATTATTTTGTCAGGCTTTAACTAAACAAACAACAAGCTGCCCTAAAACTCAGCCAGTCTCTAGTACCTGGCAGCCTGGCTGAATTTACTGAGAAATACGCTCAGATAAAAGAGCTTTTCAATAAGTTCATCTTTAAAAACAAAGTTTATTGCCTAATTTGTTATTTTTGTCTCTGTAACATATTTAGAATTGGGCTTTTAAGTGGAAAAAATAAACCCTGACCTCTAGTCACGACTGTGCCTGCATCTTTGCAGGCAGTCTTGCAGTTTGTCTTGGAAGTTCTTGGCTTGCACAACCCACTCAAGCTCGAACTCAAGCGTTCAGTGAGAGCAGAGTGGATTTACATAATTTCCCATGATTTCTCTTACAGAGGAAGCGTGATGTAATTTTCTGGGTCCTGTTTTCCTTTTTGCAATGCCGTGGAAAAGCATGTGGTTTCACTTTTCAAATTCTGAATGATCTCAGCATAGGGACCTGAAAGTGATGCAATTTTTTTGGAAAACCCTTCCCTGTAATGTGGAGTTTCATAGCTTGGTGACTTTTGACTCTGAAATTAAGATTTTAAGAGAGGCTTCACTTGCTTTGTGCTCCAGTACAGCGTCTCCATGAGCTAAATGCTCACAGAGTAGTTAAAAATGGCTTATCGACAAGTAACGTGGCTCTGATCTCTCTAAACGTGCAGCTGGTTACAGGCAGCAACCGGCAAGCTGGGGTCATCGCCGCTTCCCCGTGAGATGAAAGGGTTTCTCTTGACTTCTTTCCAGTTGTATTTTACAGTGCCAAAGTTCAAGAAGCACCCTTCGTGTGGCAAGATAGTGGCTTTATGTACTTCTGTAATGATTGATATTGCAGGCAGGCACGCAGCCCTTCTCTGTTCAAGAGTTGTGGCTGAAAAACAGGATTTGGAAGTTTGAAACAGTCTTCCAGGATCTGCAGCTACTGCATGAGTCTACATCACATACAGAGATTATAGCTGGTGCTCCAGGCTCAGCCTTTGCAGTGGTTTTCTTGGTTTGAAACTCTCGGGTTTAGACAGTTTGAAAGCAGAGTTTTTTCACTGAGAGGAATGAGATCTGTTTCCTCAGCTCCTTTATATCCCACATATGTGGGGTATGAACATGGCAGTGCTGGTACACTACCGACAGTATGCTTTTTTTGGTCACCTAGAAACTATGCCTGTGTAGAAGGCATACAGTTTATGCCAAGGAATCTTGTAGCTAACTCAAACCCTGAGTTTTGTTGTCTCTTGCATTTTTAATGTCAGACCTTGGGCTGTTTTATGTTTTGGATCTCAACGAAACTGCACGTAAGCACAGGAATGGGCTTTCTTGGGAAAACCCCAGTGGTCTGGAGAAGTCTGCAGCTACATGAGCTGGAGTGAGTCTGCTCTGCCCTGGGTGAATCTCTGCTCTGCTGCCAGTGACATGATGTGGAGCCAGGCATGATCTTGCTGCAGCAGCCACTCTCTTCTGTGGTGGTGTGGTGACGAGCCGTTTGTTCGCTCCTCTTGGAGCAGTGCCATTCACATAACTGACATCAGACTGTGGGCTAGGATTGCTTAAGTGGATCATAAATTTTTTTAGCCGTGAGCATGCTGTGGCAAACGACTGCGAGGTGTGAGGACTTGAGGTGAGCCTGGAGAAGAGAAGGCTCTGGGGAGACCTTTTAGCATCCTTCAAGTATCTAAAGGGGACCTACAGGAGAGATGGGGAGAGACTGTTTACCAGGGAGCAGAGCGATAGGACGAGGGGTAACTTTGAAATTGGAAGAGGGGAGATCTAGATTAGATACTGGGAAGAAATTCTTTACTGTGAAGGTGGTGAGGCACTGCAACATTTTGGTCAGGGAAGTTATGGATGCCCTATCCCTGGAAGTGTTCAAGGGGAGGGGCTTTGAGCAACCTGGTCTGGTGGGAGGTGTCCCCGCCCATGGCAGCGGGGTTGGAACTGGATGGTGTTTAGGGTCCCTTCCAACCCAGACCATTCAAGGATTCTGTGGCTCTGTGCAGCTGTAACATACACTCAGTATTACTAGTTGGCGTGTACAGAACTTAAAGCCACATGAGCTGCTGAATTTGTTTCATAAAGGTGAACAGAAAACCTTCTTTTCTTGGCTACCTTGCACTCTGGCCCCGTAAAACTTGGTTTGCAAGGCAAAAGCATGTACTGATCTATAAGTAAAACTGTAGCTGGGTACTTAATAGCTCTGTATTCCAGTGTGTTTGGTAGCCTGCTTCTGTTTCTGTGAATAAAGCTGCCTGTAGTTTGTCCTGCTAAACAGGATCAGCACCCTGTGTCCACGTGGCATTGTTGGATGCTTAAGTGGAAGGGGCTGTCCTGGAATTGTGCTCTCACCACATGTATCTTGCTTTTGGGATCTCTTCTTGCATTCTTAGTCATGCCTGAGTCTGGCTCTGGTGCTGGGCCCAGGAGATGCTTCTGTGGATATCCTATGCAAGACTTGTGGTGGAACTCTTTTGGTGGGTTGAGCTGTGCCAAGGGAAGGGTTTGTGCTCCACAGTGCAGCAAGCAGTGTGTGACTCCCCCATTCAGAGGGGATTGCTTTTGGCACTCTGTCAGTCCAGATTCAGCTGTCTCTCCCACTGTCTGGCTTTTCTGACTGCTGTGAGTGGCAGGACAGCACAGAAAAGTTAATACCCAGCGCCGGGATCTCTGTAGTCTTCCCACAACTGGCTCAGCTCTGGGAGCTTTGCCCCACAGCTGGCTGCTGACTGCAGAGGCACTGGAAGGTAGTGTTTGCTGTCATTGCCCATCAGTATTTGGTTCATCGAATTGCATGGATCTATTAAACACAGATGGTATTCAGGCTTGGGGAATGCTGTGGTAACAAGTGTAGTGTGAGGAACACAGATGGACCATCCTAACTCTCACAGAAGAAAGACAAAAAAACCTTTTGGATCTCAGTAGAGCAAGTATCTAACAAAACTTTTCTTCTGCACAGAAAAGGTAACTTAAACCCATTTTACATTTGCAAATATTTTAAGTTACCTTTTAGCCTGTTTGTGAACTTAGAAAGACAGTAGCATCTTGAGTTCCAGCTTTTCAGATCTATTGTACTGTGTCTTAAGAATAGTTTTGTGGATTGTGCTTCTTGAATTAGGATGTGGAGGGTGTGTTTTGGCTCACTTCCTGAGCGTTACCAGCCCAGGTCAGTTCTTGTGTTTCAATTTTTCTTGTTCAGTCAGTGTTTTAGTCATAGGAAATTGTGTAGAGTTATACTATGCAGCCACATGGGCACTGGTATATAGCATGGATTATTTAGTGGCCTTAATTCCAATTGTTGGGGTTTTTTTTCCAGTCTTTCACTGTAGCAGTTGCTTGTTGATCTCTCTTTTTTTGTTCTGTTTCATAACTAAAATATTCTCTTTTTTTTCCAGGCTCACATTAAATTTCCTATTGACTATCCATATTCACCACCTACCTTCAGATTTCTGACCAAAATGTGGCACCCCAACATTTATGAGGTAAGGTGTTTTTCAGTTGTATGTGTAGGTTTTTTGGGGTTTTTTTGTTTTGTTTTTAACTTAGGTGTGTGAGAAGGCTTTCTCCTTCTCTACAGTCCTGGAAGTATTGCAGGAACTGAATGTCTTAGCTGTAACTGAAGCGGTTGGCTGTTGGTGTTAAATGTCAGCTTTATGCTGGAACAATTAAATCTAAACGTTGTAGGAAATGCTGTTCTTGTAGGAAGGGATGGAGCAGTTCTCATACCTGCAAGTGCAGCAGGCAGCTTCAGCTGCTGTTTGTACGCAGTTCAAGTACACTTTATTTGAGTATATCCTACAAAACTGTGTCCTGAGACAAGAAATAATGGAAAACAGTCTTCTGCAGCAGTCAGCCTATAAATAAAGGGGGTTTAGACTTGGGGCACTCCAGCTGCAGCAAGACCCAGAGCTAGGCTGGAGTCCAGCTTCAGGAGTTGTCATGCACAGCCCAGTCACCCAGGGAGCGGAGTGAACAGTTACCTCTGGACTCTGAAGAGCAGCCTCATGTTCACAAACCTCACATTGACAAGCCCTGGTCCTCATGAGGGACTTATCTCTCCAAGAGGTATCAGAATGGTTTAACACAGCAGGGTGTATGCAATCCAGGAAGTTCCTGGAATACATGATGATAAATACTTCTCTCAGCATTAGAGGAGGCAATGAGGAGAGGTGCTATGTTAGAACCTGTTTTCACCAGTAAGGAAGGGCTGGTGGGGAATGTGAAGTTCAAGGGCAGCCTTGGCCTCAGTGACCATGAAATGGTGGAGTTCAAGACCCTTAGGGCAGCAGGGTGGATGCACAACAAGCTCACAACCCTGGACTTCAGGAGAGTGGACTTTGGCCTCTGCAGGGATCTGCTTGGCAGATCACCAAGGGCTTAACCCCTGGAGGGAGGAGTGGCTCAAGCAAGGTAATTAATATTCAAGGATCAAATCCTCCAAGTTCAGGAGAGATGCATCCAGACAAGGAGGAAGTCAGGGAAAAACACCACGAGGCCTGCACGGATGAACAGGGAGCTCCTGGGCAAACTCAAACAGAAAAAGGAGGCTTACAGAGAGTGGAAGCAAGAGGTAGTCTGGGAGGAACACAGAAGAATTGTCTGAGCAGCCAGGGATCCCATTAGTAAAGCTAAAGCCCTGATGGAGTTAAACCTGGCCAGGAATGTCAAGGACAACAAGAAAAGCTTCTATGGGTGCCTAAGTGGTAGAAGAAAGATTACAGAAAACATGGGCTCTCTCTGGAAGGAAACTGGAGACCTGGTTACCTGGGATATGGAGAAGGCTGAGGTACTCAACAATTTTCTTGTCTCAGTCTTCACTGGCAAGTGCTCTGGCCACACCGCTCAAGCCAGAGAAGGCAAAGGCAGAGACTGAGAGAATGAAGAATCATGGACTGTAGAAGATCAGGTTTGAGATCATCTGAGGAACCCAAAGGTGCACAAATCCATGGGACCTGATTAGATTAATCCGTATGTTCTGAGAGACCTGGTGTATGAAGTTGCCTCTAGCCATTGTATTGGAGAAGTGGTGGCAATCCAGTGAAGTTCCTGCTGACTGGAAAAGGGGAAACAGAATCCCCATTAAAAATGATAAAAGGAAATCCTGGGGAACTACAGACCGGTCATTCTCACCTCTGTGCCTAGCAAGATCATGAAGCAGATCCTCCTGGAAACTCTTGCTAAGTNCGCTCAAGCCAGAGAAGGCAAAGGCAGAGACTGAGAGAATGAAGAATCATGGACTGTAGAAGATCAGGTTTGAGATCATCTGAGGAACCCAAAGGTGCACAAATCCATGGGACCTGATTAGATTAATCCGTATGTTCTGAGAGACCTGGTGTATGAAGTTGCCTCTAGCCATTGTATTGGAGAAGTGGTGGCAATCCAGTGAAGTTCCTGCTGACTGGAAAAGGGGGAACAGAATCCCCATTAAAAATGATAAAAGGAAATCCTGGGGAACTACAGACCGGTCATTCTCACCTCTGTGCCTAGCAAGATCATGAAGCAGATCCTCCTGGAAACTCTTGCTAAGTCACATGAAAAATAAGGAGGTGATTAGCCACAGCTAATGTGGCTTCACCAAGAGCAAATCATGCCTGACAAATGTGGTGGCCTTCTGCAGCAGGGTAACAGCATAGATGGATAAGGGAAGAGCATCTGATGTCGTCTACCTGGACTTGTACAAAGCATTTGTCACTGTCCCACAGAACATTCTTGTGTCTAAATTGGAGAGACATGGATTTGATGGATGGACCACTTGATGGATAAGNTCCCCATTAAAAATGATAAAAGGAAATCCTGGGGAACTACAGACCGGTCATTCTCACCTCTGTGCCTAGCAAGATCATGAAGCAGATCCTCCTGGAAACTCTTGCTAAGTCACATGAAAAATAAGGAGGTGATTAGCCACAGCTAATGTGGCTTCACCAAGAGCAAATCATGCCTGACAAATGTGGTGGCCTTCTGCAGCAGGGTAACAGCATAGATGGATAAGGGAAGAGCATCTGATGTCGTCTACCTGGACTTGTACAAAGCATTTGTCACTGTCCCACAGAACATTCTTGTGTCTAAATTGGAGAGACATGGATTTGATGGATGGACCACTTGATGGATAAGGAATTGGCTGGATGGTTGCACTCAGAGCTGCAGTCAATGGCTTGATGTCCATGAAGCAACCAGTGATGAGTGGTGTCCCTCAGGGGTCAGTACTGGGATTGGTGCTGCTTAAGATCTTTGTCAGCTGCATGGACAGTGGGAATGAGTTGCACCCTCAGCAAGTTTGCAGAGGACACCACACTGTGTGGCGTGGTTGACATGTTGGAAGGGATGCCATCCAGCAGGACCTGGACAGGCTTGAGAGGTGGGACAATGTGTACCTCCTGCAGTTCAACAAGACCACATGCAGGGTCCTGCATCTGGGTTACAGCAATCCAAGCATAAATGCAGGCCCAGTAGAAAATTCTTGGGCCCTGAGGCCGTTTTCTGAGAGTTGTTGCTTCTAAATGTCTGGCCTGTGTGCTTGAGATGTTAGTGCTGATGATGGCTTAGTAACAAATGGCCAAAAGCCCCTCAACACTCATTCTGAAACAGGATAGTAATCAGCTTTAATTACTGGATGTTCAGGAGGATTTCCCTAAGCTCAGGGACATCCTGAAATCATTCATCTGACAGTCTTCTGGCTTGAGTTTTGGACTCTGCACAGCATCTTGCATGCAGCCCAGGATGGTGTTTCTCTTTAAGGTTCTATTTCAGTTGCATGGGAGTTTGGTCTATAAATACAGACAGCTTTGAGACCTGCAGACTATTACAGATCCGTAATGTGGATGTTGTTCTGAATCCAGAAATTCTCATGCAGGAGGTGAGTAGAAATGGTTACCAAAATGGTATGTACCAAAGGAGTCTTGGAAAGGACCTCTCCCAGCCCTGGTGGGAAAGATGAAAAATTGGCTCTAGAAACAACTGAAGGGTAGGAGGAGAAACTAACTCAAAATCTGATGAGCGTATTTTGGGGTTACTCTTCAAATACTCCAGCTCCCAGCTTTGTACTTTGTGTTCATAGCAGTATTTCTTGGAGCTGAGGCAATCTGAAGCAGCTTGCAGGCTGTTTTGGAAACAGCACTTGAGCAATGAAGAGAAGGCACTGGGATAACTCCAAATGAAACCGAGAATTAATCAGCAAAGGGCATGAGGTTTGAGGGTTTGTCAGGAAGAGTTAAAAAAGTAAAACAGCCCTCTAGTGCAAGGAAGATAAAAGTAGCAGTTTCAGGATCTGCTGGTGGAACCAGATGGAGAGGTTGGGGTTGGTGTTCCACTCTGAGCACTGAGACTTCAGTAATTTGGGTGTTTTCCCCATCTCCAGTTTACTTGGGTCATCTAGCTCTATTTTGGTAAAACTGTGTCCGTTTGGTCTTTGATACAACAGTTCTCAGTCCTAATGGAAGTGTTGTCTCTTTCCCACTGGCGAATGAATACCCTGGCTTCCTCGTTTTATATCTTTCAAAAATCTGTGTAGGGGAAGGTTTTCCCCTTGGCTACGCTGATCCCTAAAACCTTGTGCCAGTCCCATCAGACCTCATGGCACCTTTACCCTTCTGGGCTCTGTGACACGGTGCTGCCCCCCCCACCTGAATTCCCAAGCATGCAAGATGGATTGTTGCAAGAAGGAAACTTCTCACATCCTTGCTTCCCTCTGTGTTTTCATATTGCCAAATTATCTTCTCCATGTGATGCTGATCTGATCGCTTGAGGAACTTCCCCCAACTGCTGTGAAGTTTTCTTCTGGCCACCAGCACTGCATTCTCCCAAGGGATGGTGAAAGGAAAAACTGGCTGAACTCATGGAAATTATTAAAACCAGAATAGGCTGCGAACCTGATCTATCAGGAGTGAGGTTAACTTTACCTTAAAATGGTGTTAAAAATGTCTACATTACCCAACCCTGCTTGGGTCCTAAAAAGGAAACTGCCTTGTTAAGGCAAGCTGTTGCAGCAACACTTGGGCATTCAGCAGCTCCAGGTGCTAAATCTGTGTGTGCAGTTGTTCTTGACACATACAAAAAACTACTTCAAAAATGAGGGCTTGCTAGGTTAGCACACCTGGCAGGGTTAGTGAGCCACTGAAATCTGGACATTCATCACAAGCCTCCCGTGTTGGAGTAGGATCTCATTTGGCCTTAAAACAAAAATCATAGTTAACCAAGGTCAACTGAAATGTTTGGGAGGCCCTTCAGGTGGGCTGCTGTTGCCTGTAGCTGTGACTGCTGGATTGGGCTCAGTGACATGAATGCTGTGGCTGTGAGCTTTCTGCTGTGGCTCCTGGGTGTTGAGCAGTGTTGGAGGGTTCTTGGGACACAGGTGAGACCATGTGTGTGGGGAGGTGCCAGCCTGTGATCTTGAACAGAGCTGATCCACAAGTTCTCTCTTCTTGTTGCTGTCACCAGACTGTGTCTTGGGTCAGGGTGACAGGGAACATTGTGAGTGCTGCTTGTCAGCTGAGGCTGTGCCACTTGAAGGTGTGAGGGCTGCCTCTGGGAACTTGTAAGCCATCGAGGGAGGTGATTCTGTCTCTTTGCTCCACTCTGAGATCCCACCTGGAGTACTGTGTCCAGCTCTGGAACCCTCAGCACAGAAAGGACATAGACCTGGGAGCAGGTTCAGCAGAGGGCCACGANCAGCAGCTGGCTGCAAGAAGCAGCAAGCCAGGAGGACCTGGAGAAGCCAACAGCTGCTGTCTGTCTGTCCTCGGGCCCCATCTGCACGTTCAGCCCATCCTGCAGTGAGGTATTAGAACCCTGTGAGTCCCTGAAGTCGGCTGTGGTGGAGAGCATGGGCTGTGGTGAATACTGCTACAGGACTCTTACAGTAAAAGTAATTGTGTCAGAGCACTGTTCTGATGGAGAATTCATTTCACAGGCTTCCTAAAGTGTTTATAAATGGTAGGCATTATGGAGCTTTAAATCTATATTCAGGCTATAACACTGGTGAGTAAAACACAGGTTGAGGATTATGTGGCTGCAGGGCTTCCGTATGCTGCCAAAGTATTCGTCCTCTGGCATGCTGGAAGGGATTTTCAGTGAAACCTTCAGGGAGCATCCCCTGCTTTTTCACCTTGTATTTCAAACAGCCGTGTCTGAGGGGAGCAGCATGAGCTGGCCCCACACCTTCTGTCCAGCCCCTCGTGTCCTGGGAGAGGCGTTGTTTGGATACTTGAGCTAGGGGGGAGTGTTAAACCCTTCAATTCAAAATTTCCTGTAGCAATCTCAGCTACCACTGGGAACAAAAAACAACCACCAACATTTTAACCCTGCTTTAGGTCTCCTGTGACTGAAGCTCGTGTCTATCACTGTGACAGTACTTGCTGTCTGGAGACCAGTTTAGTTTTATGTGGCTTTGTTACTATTTTTGCTTGCTTTGCTCCGTTCTTTAAACCTTTTGACTTGAGATTACTTTTTTTTTTATACCAATTTGTGGGCTGACCCTGTTTAGCAGGGGAAGCTTCTGAGAGTATAAATAGAATAGCCCTGGGAAGAATTGGGAACCATTTCCACTTCTTCCATATTTTTAGTGGGACTTGGGGTGTTCGTATCAACAAAGCTAAACTGCTCAGAACGTAGATTGTTGGAGTAGAGTCATCAGACCTCTACCTCAAGCCAGGCTGTTCTCAGCTTCTGTTTCTGTCTTGCAGAATGGAGATGTATGTATTTCAATTCTTCACCCACCTGTAGATGACCCACAAAGTGGAGAGCTGCCATCCGAGAGGTGGAACCCTACCCAAAATGTCAGGTAACTGTGAATCTGATTGACAGTGGTAACCTCAAAGGCTTGTGCTGTCTCCCTCCAAGACTGAGGCCTGTGGTGGGAGAGGTTTGGAAGGGAATTTAAGACTTTGGGAGGGTTTAGGACTTGAATCGAGTGGGAAACCAGACTTATCAAGCTCTCTGAAGATGCCGGGGAGCTGTGTCCTGATATTGTGCTAACATTGTGGAACCTTCTGTCCTGTTCTCAAGGTTCCGTGCTCTCAAAGCAAACTATCCCACATTATCTCAAATCTTTTAGCCTTTCCAAGTGCGTGTTATACCTACACTTAAACTCCTTACTCCTCCAAGATACCACTTGTAGAAAACATTTTTGAGTATTCAGGCTCAGTAGGAGTATCTCTTGGGCATAATCCTGTCTGCTGTTTGCCTTCTGTTATTTGTGTCTCCTGTCCTGCAGCGAGGTATCTTGAGCAGACAGCCAGGTAGTTTTGTTCATGCCAAAAAGAAAGAAAAAAAAAAAGGGATCAAAAAATGAAGTACAAGAGTCATTCAAGGCTAACCTATCCTTTTATTGTATGGGTTTTTTGAAACACCAGCTGAATTTCATTCTTGAAGCAAAACACTGCCAATAAACTGACTAGGTGACAAGTTCAAAGTCAGGAAAGAGCTTTGAGCATCAATTACTTTGATTGCATACACATTTTCAGTGTTTCATTATATACAATCCTAAAGATTGACACAAAACTCCTCATGGTGTTAGTTTTCTGGTATCTGCTCTCCCTTACCATGGTGCAGCTCTTGGTGCTTACTCACTTGGAAAGTGTTGGGCTTAAGGGTGACATTTGGGGAGAATGTATCAGCAAAAGGAAATAAAACCTGTCCTTAACTGCTGTCCTTCTACCAGCATCACCCATTGGGCTGAGAGCTGACAGAAATGCCTCCTGCTGGGGTCCCATCTGGCTTTCCAAGGCTCCAGAGTGTCAGACAGGAGGCAGCAGGACTGGAGGTGCTGGGGAGGGGGGAGAACACGCTTGTAATGAGCTGCGTGTGTGACCTGGGGCTTCTCCTCAGCTGCAGAATTTTGTAAATCCTGCTGTGTATTCACCATTTACTACAGACACCCGTGGCTGAAGTGTCTGAAGGGGGGAAATGTCATCCTTCAGCTTCAAGAGCACCTGGGCCTCCACCCCCAGCGTGTCAAGCGTGCTCATTAATCTTTTTGAAGTCAGTCAGGGTGGACTTTCCCATCACTCAGAGCAGGGTGAGGCAGGCGAAAGTAAATAAGGCAGATATCCAGCAAGATGTGGAGGAATGCAGCTGTGACCTGTGTGCCAGAGAACACTGCTTGGCTTCTCGTGTCCCCAGTCCCATAAAGCCAGGGAAGTGGTGGCAGGGCTTAGAGATGAGGCTCTTTGGGCATTTTCATTGCCCTTCTCTGTATCTCCCCTGTCTCCCCTCTGTCCTTCACAGTGGGCAGGCCAGAACTGAGCACAATATTCAAGATTTTGGTACATCTGTATCTCGGGAAGATGGGTGATGCCTTGTCTCACTGTTGCTGTGTTTCCTGAGGCTGCCCACTTTTGCTGGCTTTTTTGGCTGCATGAGATTTAAGTGGTTTCTGTGACCAGCTCAGTGCTCTAACATAACTGTCAGTACAGCCCAAACCAGAAACTCTTAACTTCTATAACAGATGGCAAAAATGTGCTAGGACATATCTCTAGCTACCTGTAGTGGTGGCTCTGAGAGGCTGCAGTATGGATAGCAGCCAGGGGGAAAAACAAAATATACCCCCTTTCAACAAGGTAAATAACAGGATGTGCTGGTTGGGAGCACCAGCCAGTCTGTGTAATGTGTGTGTCGGGTGAAATTCACCCTGTGTCAGCCTTCTGTGGAGAGAAGACACTTCACAGGTCTGTTGCCTTGAGGCTCTGCTGGCTGCTCTCCTCTGCTGATGAAGGGAGGTAGAGGGACTCACTCTGAAGGCAGCACAGAAACAGATCCCTGCCAGTACTGCAGAGTGTGAGTGTGTATGTGTATATATATATGTATATATGTATATTTATATACTGAACCTAATCCAGTGCAGTTCCTATCTAATGCTGAGGATGTTTTCAGTCCCACATGGTTGAACTCTCATGGTTTTAGTCCTGTCAGATCCCATGTGCTGGGATTCCCTCCTGTTCCTGTACCTCCTTCGCCCACAGCATCGGGGTTTGGGTGAGAGCAGACTGTCCAGCTCCTAAGGTCTCAGCAGTGGTGGAGCTGGTCTAAGGAGCTGGACCAGGAGTGAACAGTGTGGAGAGCTTCACCTCTGATAGCACAGTTGCCTTGGTGTACGTAAGTCGCTTTGCAGTGACTTTGGAGCACCACAGTGGAAATCAGCTTCTCCTTTCGTTGTTGATGGAAGCGTGGTGGAACAGATGCAAAATCCAGACATTAATTCCTGTCCTTGGCCTTCCCCAGGCTTTGCTTGCTCTACAGGAAAGCGGCTGCAGCGGTGCTGGAGCTGACACGCTGGATTTACAGCCTGTTTGCTGGGAATTCAAAGGCTTTTAAATGAATTCTTGAGATGAAGTAGAAGGCAGTCTCTCTTCTGCCCATCATTCCAGTCTGGTCAGGCAGGGATTTCTTTTTTTCTGGAGCTGCAGTTTTTTTTCCTACTGATTTATATAACTTGGAAAATAAATTGTATAAGACTCTCCTGATAGCTGTGCTGAAGAGTCTGGCCAGACGCAAGTGCTTGGTTTAAAAACACTCCAAGCAACTCTGCATTCAAATGGCCAAGCGTTTCCTGGAACTGTGTCCCAGATACATGATCTGCTGGATGTGCTCGACACAGCCTGCTCTGGATGTGCCCCTAAGTCAAGGCAGGGGCTGTGGGGGCTGTGGTCTCCTTCAAACAAGTTCTGCAAAGCAGTCACTACGTACTGCTGTATTTCAGGACTTGCTCCTTGTCTCTTGCTCTTCCATTTAAATCGAAAGCTGTTGCCAGCAGGACCACCTGGGATGTGTGAAGCTGTTGAAGTGGTAGCTACAGCTGGATGGGTGGGTGTGCAGAGCTCTGAAGTGCAGAGGGTTGCAGGGAATCCAGGAAGTGGTGGTGTCTGCCCCTGGTAAACACCAGCAGTCGGGCAGCAGCTCTGTGGTGCTGCTGGAAACCCACTGGGGGCTGTGGGTCTGGCTCACCCTGGCTTTGCTGAGCACCAGCAGCCAGATGCGACTGGGCCCTTGGTGGCTCACCCTGGGGATTGAAAAACATCTGCACTGCCTTCGCCTTGCTGTGCTTGGGTGCTGCTGCAGTGGCCTTCCCTGATGATGCCCAAGCTGAGGAGAGGTGAGACCTGCTCACTGCTTCCACCCCTTAACAGCCAGCGGGGCAGGGAAAGCAGGGCAGCCTTCTCTGGTGGCCTTGGGTGCAGGGCAAAGAGCCTGGCTTTCTGCAGTGAGGCTGAATGTCACCAGGACAGGCTTGCCAAGCAGGCTTCCAGCCCTGCTGTCCATGGGTGGCATGGACAGGCTGAGCTCTGATCTGATCCTGGCTTTGCCTGCAGCCCACACACAAGCACGTGGGGTCTGTAGTCAGATGAAATCCCTGAGGTTTGTATCGTGTCACCTTCCCTACAGTGAAGCCCAGGGTGTGAGGTTCATAAATAACTGCTCTCTCCTCAGATGTTAAGGAGTTTTGACTTCAGACAGGTTTCTGATGCGTCGCGAAGAAGTTGTCAGCATCCAGAATCTGGGGAGGTGCAAGCTCTGACTCTGCTGTTGTGGTTCCCTTTTCCAGGACTATCCTGCTGAGCGTAATCTCTTTGCTTAACGAGCCCAACACGTTCTCTCCTGCCAACGTGGATGCGTCAGTCATGTTCAGGAAATGGAGGGACAGTAAAGGAAAAGACAAGGAGTACGCTGAGATCATAAGGTGAGCTTTGCCGCGCGTGGTGCTGCGCTGCCGGCCTCCTGCTTTGCCTCCTGCACAACAGACTCCTTGCAGAGACCCGCTTCTCCCTGTGGCTGCTGCTTTGCAGATGCATTTTACCACCTTGTTCCCAGTCCACACTTTTATTCCCTCTAGGACTTCCAGCGCGCAGGGGCAGTGTGGGCTTCTGCAGCAGGAGTACTGGGCTGAGATGCCTTCAAATTGTTCTTTATGTGGCCTGGTCTGGCGTGGTGCTTTGGAAAAGCCAGCTGGCTGCTGGTGGATCCCATGGGGAGTCCCCGCTGGCCTCAGCCCTGCTGGTGTCACTTGGGATGTGGCTTCAGACTGGCCTCATCCAACTGACCCCGTGCTTGATGTGCTCGTGAATCATAACCTCGTCCCTTTGATTTGAGGGAGTATCAGCAGGGATTTGGGAACCGCTCGCTGGAAGCTGTGCTTGGTCTTGCCTGTCCTTTGAGAAGTTTGCGGTTCAGCAGATGCCGTGGGGAGGTGGCATGGAGCTGAACCCAGGTGGCTGCAGAGCCGCGGATGGACAGGCTGGGGTGAGACCCACGTCTGCTCTGCAGGACGTGTCCCTGGTTGCACCCACTGAGTGCCCTGCACAGTTCCAAAGAGCCTTGCTGGGAGGGTAGCTTAGTCCTCTCCAGCTCTGTAGGCTTCAGCAGAACTGGATGTGCTCCACAGAGCGTGGCTGGGTGACCAGATGGGCTGCTGGGAGGCCACCAGCATGTCACAACCCAAACGCTGTCCCAGGGTGACGGGGAAACTCCTGTCTCCTGCTGGCCTGGGGTTGTGGCTGCGTCTTGGGGCATCCCCAGCCATCCCTTCTGTGGCCAGTGCGGTGGGATTCACAGGGAGGTCCATCAGGGATCTATCCTGTAGAGCGACTGCTTCCAGGCATTGCTGAGAGCGTGCACGCTGCAGGCACCCTGGGAACTCTCCCAGGCTGCAGGAGCTGGGTCTGTTTCTTGTGGTGCTTCTGCCAAACATAGAATCATAGAATGGNTTACGACGATGATGATTCTGGCAACGAGGAGTCGTGACCTGCTCCCTCTGTGCCCCTGTACTGCCCTGCCGCCTCAGGCCAGAAGGGAGCAGCGGTAATCTAGCAGCAGTCGAGCAAAAAAAAAA
>VXBW01007750.1:492677-504950 GCA_013400375.1 Thinocorus orbignyianus
GCACGGTGTTTGGCTGAGCAGTTACTTCTTCTCCTAATAATTCCAGCAATGGGCTTCATCTTTTATGTTTTTTTCTTTTTATCTTCTCTTTTCTTTCGTTTATTTGTTTTTCTTTTCTTTTGTGGTTTTTATTTTTATTTTTTTTCAGCTCCTCCTCTCCTTTCATTCTTTCCCCCCTCCCTGGTTTTGGATTTAGTTTGTCCAGTATGGAGAAGTGCCATAGGCGGTTTTGGTAGCCTGAGACTTTTGCTGCATGGTGCTGGGTTGGTTGCGTTGGCCAGATCCACCCTAGAAATCAGAAAGGAAGGAGACATGGGTATCACCAAAACTCCCAGGAAGACAAGCCTGTCTGTACATCAGCAGAAGAGCTGCTGCTCCCAGGGACAGCCCTGANTCCCCAAACTCAACACGCCAGGTTCAAATAGAAGGAAGGAGAGGGAGCAGAGCTGGGGACAGAGAAGGTGAAGGGAGGCAGTGCACCAGCCAAGAACGTCACACATTTGGAGAGAGAAGCCATTCCCTATTTCTGAACTCAGAACACTGTTTTTTCAGGGAACACTTATAGTAAGGGCTATAGGGGCTGCTGGGCTGGTTGAGACCACATCAGAAATCACGAGGTGACAAACAGCCTGCACGGGGATGCTTGATTTTCCCCCCGCAGGTTACAGCACAAGTGCTCACAGCCTGCTCTCCCACCGCAGCCAGGGGACAGCAGCACCTGCCCCATCTCTCCACACCCCACATCAGGATGGCTTCTTCACAGCACCATGGGCTGGCTGAGGCTGGCAGGGACCTCTAGAAGCATCTTATCCAACCCCTCTGCCCAAACAGGGTCACCTACAGTTAGTCAGCTGCCCAGGACCATGTCCAGACAGCTTCAAGGATGGAGACTTCACAAGCTCCCCAGGCACCCCATGCCCATGCTCGGTCACCACCCCAGTAACATTGTTTCCTGATATTCAGAGGTAACCTCCTGTACTTCAGTTTGTGCCCATTGCCTCTGGTCCCACCACTGCACACCACTGGAAAGATGTTCCCCTGAGACTCCTCCAGGCTGAACTTGTCCCAGCTCTCTCAGCCTTTCCTCATAGGACAGACAATGCAGTTCCTTCATCATCCTTGTGGCCCTCTGTTGGACTCTCCAGTACATCCATGTTCCTCTTGCACCAGGGAGCCCAGAACTGGACACAGCACTCCCAGTATGGCCTCACCAGTGCTGAGTAGACGGGAAGGATTTCCTCCTTTGATCTCAAATAGGTGATATTTCACCTAATGCAGTCCAGGATACTGTTGGCCTTTTTTGTGGCAAAGGGACACTGCTGGCTTATGGTCAACTTGGCATTTACCAGAACCCCCAGGGTCTTTTCTGCCAAGATGCTTTGGTGCCCAGTACTGGTGTGTGAGGTTGTTCCTCCCCAGGTGCAGGACCTTCTACTTCCCCTTGCTGAATGAACTTCATGAGGTTCCCTCCCCAGCTTGGTTGATGGCACTGAGTCTGTCAGTCTGACATCACTGTGGAGGCCCCTTCCCAATGAGCAAAGCAAAATCCAGAAGGAAGCAAAAACCCCTCGGGCCACAGTGGGATGCAGGCAGGAGGAACCTGCCCTCAGGCACGCTGCAGAGGCAGAAGGGGCCAACTCACCTGCCCATCTTGCTGAAGATGGTGATGCAGCATCTGGGAATGAGGCTGCTGATGCGCAGGCAGGATATGGAGAAATGGGGCTGGAGCATAACCTGGGGCAGCACCAGGGTTCAGGGGCCCAGTCGATCCCAGCGCAGAGGGCAGGCTGAAAGGAGGTGGTGTGCCAGCATGGAATCCCTGCTTGTCAAAAGTCTGCATGAGAGGCAAAGGGGACACAGAGACCAGTGCGAGAGCCCCACAGAGACCAGACAAAAGTGGCCCAAACATGTATTCCCTGAACCTTTCACCAACCCCAGAAGCAAGCTGGGTCACATCAAATACCTGCAAGCACTTCAGTAGATGAGTTTCAGCTCCTGCTCCCACCTGCATTTCTGCACTAATGCCTCCAACATTTTATTTTATTTTTGTTTCCACAGCTACTGTGGTCCTATTTTCCCCAACCACTTTTTACTCAGTTGGACATGGGGTGGCAGCAGCTACCTGGAATCAGTCCTCCAGGCCTGGAATTACTTGACCTACCCAAGGCAGTCCAGCAGAAACACAAGAACAACTTGCAGTAAGATTTTCTTCCCCATGGCCAAAGCTTGACCCTAATGCTGAGTGTGTAGCTGAGAGCTGGCTTCCTACCTGTAAGCATGGATCACAGCCAGACACCGGTTGCCTCAGCTGAGGGGACAGGAATGGGAACACGGGAGCTGGAGGTAAGCCCACTGCACACTACAGACTGTCAAAGTGCTTTCTGCTTTCCCTGGTGAGGTGTATGCTGAGCAGCAGCCACTGAAGGTCATGGGACAGGGACCTTCAGGTCACAGGGGTGGGCACTACTGACCAGTCTCTCTGGTGAAAAGCAAATGTCCTCTCAACTCACCTGCTTTGGGAGCTGTTTTGACTACAACCATTAGCACCATCCCACTTCACCTGCACCCAGGACACACTGGGCAGTGCAGGCAGCAGCACAGAGCTGCTACAGCAGCAGCTGCCATCAGCAGCTGACACAGCAGAAGTGGTGGAACAGAAAGCAAGAGCCCTCTCCAACAGCAAACAGAGCCAGCGGAAGAAATGCCATGGCTTCTGACCCTGAGACCAACCAGCCCAGGAATAGCCCCAAATGCCAGTGCTTTGCAGAGGCAGTCGTTGGTCTGGACTCAGGCCCACAGGGAGGAGGGTCCAGCATTCCTCACCTGAGTCTTGTTGTAGACTGAGCCACTGATATCAGGCACACCTGTGTTACTTGAGGTCACAGAAACACCTGGAAAACAAAAAAGACAAAGTCAACCACCACAAGCCCTGCTGCAGCTGCTGGACAGCCTGGTGGGGTTCTCTATGCTCTCAGACCTGCAGCTCCCCACGGGGGAACAGAAGAAAGGGCTTAGTTCCCCCCTCCTGCTCCAAAGTGGGAAACCAGCCCACGGGGATAAATCACCCACATCTATGACCCAGCGGTTACCACTTGGATTCAAATGCACTTCACCAGGCAGCAGCTGGCAGCACTGAACCCTCATCTAAGCTCATGAAAAGCTCCAGCTTTCTTCTAGGATTAGGGACGCATTTGGCTCTACTGCAGCATTCAAGAGCTTTCCAGTAGTGGGCTGAGCGATGAGACTCAGCATCTGCTACATATTTGAGCCCCTGTCCTTTCACATTCTGCAGAAGGATGAGGTCTGCAATGTTCCTCTGCCCAGAAAGAATTAATATCACTGATTCAGGCCAGCTTCCACCTGGACCAGCTGGTGGCACAAAGGGCTCAGAAACATCAGTGAGGTGGCTGTCAAACCAGCCACTTGTTCACAGTCTTATGAAGACTGTCTCTAATGATTCCACTTGGATCAGAATAAAAATAGCAGTTCCTTTGGCCAGTGAATCAGAGGACTGGACTAAGAAGGTGTGCACTGCTCTAAGGCTGTACCCTTCCTAGGACACTGCTTGTGTTTGGATTGCTCCTCCACAGAGGACAGCATCATCAACACTTGGCTGGAGACAGTCCAGTTGGTGTTTAAAATGCACAGCAAATGCTTGGTATTTGCTTAAGCTCA
The DNA here is from genome assembly GCA_013400375.1 of Thinocorus orbignyianus. NCBI lineage: Eukaryota > Metazoa > Chordata > Aves > Ciconiiformes > Thinocoridae > Thinocorus > Thinocorus orbignyianus. The sequence goes on from VXBW01007750.1 coordinate 496,353, forward strand.
AGGATGAACTAGTTAGTGCTAGTTCAGTATATGTTTCTCAGGTCCAACCAGCATGTGCAGAATGAAGCTTGTGTGTAAGCTGTATAAATTCTTCAGCCTTTACAGTCACAAAGGGAACATTTCCAGGCATGAAACGATGCAATGACTTAGAGGGTGTACAGACAGCAGCTGCAACAACAGCCCAAAGATGGGTGAGATGCTCTGCTTGCCTCTAACACACAGCTATCTCAGGTGCCTACCAAGACACTCAAAAATCTAGTAATCATTTGGCAGAGGACCATTTCAGCAGCAGCATCCAACTGCTCAGGCTTCAAGAACACGACATTGCTGCGGGAGTACTGTTCCTCAGCAAAGAAAACCTTGGCAGAGGAAACAGCTCATCGTTTCTCCCATGGATAATTGTGGACAAATCTGTGCATCTGCCACACAAATCCTTATGCAAAGTTCAGCCATGGAGTTTAGGAGGAACACCTGGGCCATTAAAAAAGCATTCTGTACACGGGAGATGGAGATACAGCTTGGATGGTGACCCTGTTTAGAACTGGCTGCTGTGTTGACTGCACAGCACTGGTACTACTGGGAGCCTGCCCTGCACTGAATCCCTCTCAAGAGTAACCTCAAGTCTCAGGTGTTACCTTTCCCAGGTCCAGTGCCAGCAGATTTGTTTTGTGCTTGAGATGACCCACTGTAGCCTCCTTTGCTGTATTCCCCAGCTGCCGTTCCCTGCGTTAGGTCATCATAGCCTGCTGGTGTGTACAAGACAAGGTGTTACAGGGTGCAAGCAGCTCTGCAGAGGCTCAGGTGAGCAGCGCAGTGGTGAGCATACCTGTCCCGTAGCCGTGCTGCCCGTAGCCACTCGCCTGCTGGAAAGGAGTTGAGGCCGTGTTCAGGTTGACTCCGTGCTGTTTAGCAGATGCTGGAGGCACCTGGACAAAGGAAGGGACCAAAAGGTGCTGTTAACTGGGGAACTGCACGCAAAATGCAAGCTCCCTCTGCCATCTAATGGGAAATGTACCTCCCACCTCACGTGGGAAATTTCATCTAGAGTTGGGAGCACTGGGATAGCCACTTGCACTTCCAGCAGGAACTTCCTGCAGTGGACTTGTGCAAGCTTCAAGTTTTCTGCTGAAGCTGTCCCTCTGATTGCACTGCCACCCCATCTCAGAACAGCCTGAATGCTTCTTTCACACACTGACTGTAAACAGCAAATTCTTACCCACAAAACAAAGGAAGGAGCAACCTCAGTGCTCTCCCTCCAGAATCTAATGGAACACCAACTCCCGCCTGAGGCGCTTTCACAAAACACAGTCATACAGGGCCTTAAAACAGACTCATCTGCCCTTCTGCACAGAGCATAATCCTTCCCAAATAACTTTTCTCCTCCTGAGACTACCAGTGCTTCTCTCTGATTTAGTGGGGCCTTCTCCATCCTCAAGAGGATTTCTGAGACACTCTGAGCTTGCTGATTCTCCAGACAGTGGTAAGGGCTTTCAGGAACACTCAGTCCATGAGCTGCAGCTCTCTGCTATTTACAGTAACCTGCACAGGAATCTGTGAGTTCTGGCCTTTTAAATTTCCTGTTTTCTTGAAGAAGGGACTGTATTTGTTTCCTCATGGCTTGCAAGTTTTTGGAGATCCCTTCCAGACTGGGGAAAACGACACTACTCTGCTCTTCTGAGGCCGCACTTGGAGTACAGCTCTGGAGCCTCCCAGTAAAAGCAAGACATGGACCTGTTAGGGCAGGTCTAGAGGAGGAGATCAGAAATGGTCAGCCACAGCGCTGAAGCACCTATCCTGTGAGTACAGGCTGAGAGAGTTCGGGTTGTTCAGCCTGATGAAGAAAAGGCTCTGAGGATACCTTATTGTGCCATTTCAATACTTAAAGGGAGTTTATAAGAAAGATGGAGAAAAACTTTTTACCAGGCCCTGCAGTGATAGGACAAAGGGCAAGCATTTTAAACTGAAAGATGGTAGATTTAGACTGGACATAAGGAAGAAATTTTTTACCAAAAAAAAAATCCAGTGCTGAGATACTGGAACAAGTTGCCCAGAGAAGCTGTGGCTTGGGAAGTGTACAAGGTCAGGTTGGATGGGGCTTTGAGCAACCTGGTCTACTTGAAAGATGTCTCTGCCTGTGACAGGGCAAGCTGGGCTAGGTCTTTCAAGGTACCTTCCAAACCAAACCATCCTGTGATTCCATGATGTAGGTTTGGACTGGAGAGAGCAAAAGTGGAGAAGCAGGAAGGGAGGGTTACAGTGTAGGCTGTCACACTTACAAACATGGTTGGTCCATACTGGAACGCACTGGGTACACCAGGCACACCAGCATAATAAGGTAACCCAGTGTAGCTGTATCCCGGGGGCAGGGTCGGGTTGAGGAAGGGCTGCTGAGTTGTGTGGTGAGTCTGCGTCTGGTTCTGCTGCGGCTGGGCGAGCGTGGTAGCAGGAACAGGGGAGGCAGAATCCCCACGGCCAAATTTTGTTACATCACCTGCAAAACAAAGAATCAATCAGAATAGCTAACAAAATTACTCCAAACGTGGTGGGCTGAAAGGACTCAAATCCTCTGAATACAGGTAGGTAACTACAGAAGAGAGCACACCCTACAACCGAAAGCCTGCAATTGCTCATGGGAAGCGCTCTCCCGGTCTCTGTTCCTGATGGCCACAGGGCATTGCCTGTTCGTGGCACAGAACACCCTGCCGTGGCTAATCCACTGATAAAATGGAGACACCAATACTTACCTATCTCACACAGTCCGAGCAGATTCATTACGACCAGATCATTGCCATAAAACATGCTGAAAGCAGAAGTATGGCAAATGGCCAAAGAGCAAATGGTTGTTGGGTTAAAGTGTGACTCTCCTGGAGGTTAAACTGATTAGCTAAGCTCCATGGGCTGAAAGCACGTTAGGATTTACAGGCAGTGATGGGCACATTTTTGTCAATGTCTGTTTATTTGTCAAGCATGACTAGTTAGATGTCTGGTTCCTCACACCACCAAAGTTCTGGAGACAGTAGCTGAAGGCCAGGAAAGCAAGGCTTGCATCGTGGGCCACCTTATTGAAGAAGCAGGAAGGGAAATTCGATTATTAACCCAAAAGCAGCCTCCTGAGAAGTGACTATGAAGCAGAAAACTCCCAAACACTAGCATTTTTCTGGCAGCCTACAGAGCAGCACGCTCATGTGTTTTTTAGGGAGGTGACATATATCAATCACATCCATCTCATTCCCAACCAGTATTCCATTTTGTTGGCTAACAAGGAGTATGACAATACTTAATATCATCAATAGATGAATTATAAAGCCTATGGCTACAGTTTTAATTTTGTAAATCAAAACCCCACTGACTGAACATCCTGGATGGCATTAACGTCATCTCAGCATGCTGGTAACTGAAGAGCAAGAGCAGGAATGAGGAAGGGCTGCTTAGACCACAAGCTCTTGGGAATTATGTCCATTAGATTAGGGGAGAGCGAGGGAAAGCCTGATAGGTACAGCTCCTGCTGGGAACACACAGGTAGTAAAACAGCAGTAACAAAGTACGGGGAGCTCCTGGTGGGAAGGCTGTTCCAGCGCCAAAACCCAAAAGCAATCCAGTTACATTTTGAGAAGAATGACTAATCCATGGAATATTTTTCAAGCACCTGTATATGTTTGGGAAGGGCACTAGATGACACTGCTGTTTACATTCATAATAATTTGCACTTACTCTCTAACTCTGTCCAACTTAGACCCAGAAGCAGCCACATACGAATTACTGACCAAAACTATGAAGAAACTTCGATGTCAGGGTTGAGAGGGAAATGCTTGCTTTTGTTTAACTAGTTTGGGTTGATGGGTTTAACTCCTTACAGAAGAGAAAAATGATTGCTTTTTCAGCAATGACAGGATGACCTGCACTTAGAAACCAGCACATCTCACATACCACCCTCATCTTTAAACAGCACTCACCTGAGTACAGGTTGTTAGCAAGGGTCCCATCTCTGCCTGTCAAGGCTGCAGGAGCAGGGAATGTAATTCCGTAGTAATCCTTGGAAAGAGACAATGCCTCTTATTAATAGCTGAAACGGCCACAGAGGTGGACAGCTCTTAGGAACACTGTATTATATGCATAAGAAAATTTTTAAAGGAAGAACTAAAGGAAGTTTGGGCAGATGCTGACCTAATCGCTCACAGCAGAGTTGAAGATTTACCTGTATCCTCTACTTCAAAACAAACCTTTATAGAGGTTTTTAATATTATATACAAATACTTAAGCTCTTAGCAGTAAGATAAAGGCAACGACTAAATACTTTCCCCTCCCAATCCTCAGCTCTGAGCTGTCACCTTCCAGTGATCCTGCACCTGGCAGAGCAACAGACCATCAGGGGCCAAAGACCTGGCGTCAGACCAGGACTGTAATCGTCACGGCTGGAGTCTAAAGGTTTTCACCCTTGAGTCATGCTCTGTTTTTAAAATGGAAACATCAGGGAGGAAAACAGTACAAATATTTACAATTAAAAAAAAAAAAAAAAAAAGAAGGGGGAGGGAGAAAGAGTTACTCCCTGATGACTGCAAAATTTATTTAAACTACGTTACAGGAGACCTCAGATCAACAGTCTCCAAAGTGGGATGGTGCAACAGAATCCACTGAAGTACATGAAGAATATTGGTTTTGTACCATTAATAAATAAAAATTTTAAAAATTAAAAACAGTGTTTAATCTCTCTCACTCATTTTTAATATTTATTTTTATGCATTTTTATAACATACGTATTAATACAGTAGCATATATATACAATTTATAAATAAAAATACATTGCAGGTGAGTGGTCAGAAATTTTCTACTGATGGGATGTGTGATCAAAAAAAGGTGGAGACCACTACCCTAGATCAATCTCCTAGGTCCTCTACAGGAAGGTAAGACAGCCCTCACCCTGGAAAGCTTGCATTCCAAGATGACAGGACATGCCAGCAACACCCATGCAGCATTTTGACTTCAGTTTAGGAAAAAAAGATAAAAGTTTGCCTTTCTTTCTCTGGGTGAACTCCACATGACGGGTTGGTACTCTACTATGTGGGTTTCCTCCTAATTACATGGTTTACTCCTCACCATCCCAAATCCATCAAGAGTTAAGGCTTTAACCACTAATATATCCATTTCCACACATTCGCCAACACTGGAAAAACATCTTCCTCCTTTGTACTTTCCTCTGCGAATTCCCCAGCACCTCAAATGTTTTCTCAGAGCTGACAGCACATTCCACCTTGCTGCATTTCTGTGCATCACCCCCTGTTTTCCTACACCAAATCCTCCACCACTGAACATGAAATAATCCAGCAACAATTTAGTATTGCAGGTGCTTTTTATAGCTTGAAGTGACGACATATATCATCATCCTTTCCTTCCCAGGTAATTCCACCTCATCAACTCTGGCATGAATCACTTAACAAAACACAACTAAATTCATATTAGAAGTCTTAGCAGATTACTCAAAAGCAGCACTCCTGTCCCCTTTCGAGGAAAACGCCACATGATTTGGAGAAGAGATCTGAACTGGAACTGATCAGCACCATATTTCCCTCTATAAACTGGACAAAATAAAACAAAATCCACGTAATAACATGGTTTAAGGATTGCAATTATTCCCACCACCTCTCAGGAGGGGAAGAAAACACATTAGCACAGCATAACCCAATCCCACAACACCTGTGCATATGCACATTCAGCACAAAAAATCATTAGAAAATACGAGCACATGCCAGTTATCTTTGCACTTCGTGCCCATCCATAGGAAAACATCAGAAGAGATACTGTGCTCTTCCAACACCATGGGTATTTCCTAGCTTACTGAAGGCATGCAGGAGAAGGTGCTGGAAGTCAAAACTGAAACATCAGGAATAGATTTAAAAGGTGACACAGCAAAGGGCTGAAAAATACTAAGTGGTTTGATGTAACAGATTTAAACTCCACTGAGCCAGGTATCCACACCAGCTAAGGCATTTGTTAAGACCTCTGCTACACAGGCAGCCTGCAGCAGACTAACAGAAAATACAGCAACGTAATACACACAAAAAACAATAAACAGAACATTCACATTAAGAAATTGAGATAAATTTAAAAAGAACCCACTCCCAAAGATCAGGAAAAACCCGCATTCTCGTTTTATCAGCAGCCACCGGCATACGTCTCTCTGCTGGAAGTTTCCCAGGAAGCAGTAATGACAACACTGAGACTGCGTCCACTTTCACTTTCTAGATGTAAGCAGACCGGATTTCAAACACACATGCCTCCACCTGCCTCCCAAACACCTAATACTACCTGATTTCTACAACAGATTCAACACACAGCAAAGCCCCCCAGATCACAATCACTGCATGAAGAGTTGATGAAAAAAAATAATCCTTTGTGACATTTATATTTTTATTTATAAATATCAACACACTGAGGACAAATAACTTGGTGAGCAGGGGGAATGACAGGTGACCCTAAAGGAAAGCATGCATTAACTCGTATATACAAGTAACATCAAAGCACGAAATTAGAAAAATCGGTAGAGAGAAACTTGAAAATAAAAACCAAGCAAGAACACAAGAGGTGAAAAAGAAACCCTTAAATGATCCCCAGCATGGTTGCCCAAAAAGGTTCTGCCCAGGCTTTCATATCCCCCATTGAACCCCAACAGCCGGGCTCTCCCCGCATCCCAACAGCGGTCCTCGGAAATAACCAGCTCCCTTTCCCTACAGCCACCTCCAGCTCACACTTTGACAGCCACAATAAAGCACTCATGAGAAAGTAAACGGAAAGCAAAACTGAAAATGGAAACAGGGAAATTCTGTCTAGAGGAGGATGATGAAAGGAAAACTACAGCACTGAATAAAGCCGGCCACCCGGAATCACCACAAACACACTACCAACCTGCACCATCACCAAGCCTCACCAGCCTCCTAACCGAGACCATCCACAGCACCCACCATGCCTGTGCCTACAGCACCAAACACCCGCCTGCCCGGCGGCGCCTCGATGCTCCTGCTCCTCCTGACAGCTCTTGCCACCTCCTCTGCCTGCCAGCACATGCGTCACCAAGATGAAACCTTCGCCTGGGACAACTGCAAGATCCTAAAGGATCTTGCTCCCACCCCACCACAGCCCTGCCAATACGACCAGCTGCCTTCCTTCCCTGACATCCTCCACATCAACCAACCACAGCAAGCCGCTGTCATTGCCAGACACATCCTCAACAACCTTTTCACCATACTCAGTGGACACACAATCCCCCAAGACTGGGATGTCAAGGCACAGCATGACCTTNCCTTCTCAACAACCTTCATCACTACATCCATCACCTGGAGCACTGCATGGGAGCCAACAAGATGCTCGAAAGGAAAGGACCCCGGAACCTTGTGCTCAGCATCAACAAGTACTTCAAGCGCATCCAGGACTTCCTCCGTACCCATAGCTACAGCGCCTGTGCCTGGGACAATGTCCGCCTTGAGGTTCTCACCCGTTTCCAAGATGTGGACATGCTCATACAGCAACTGAAGAGCCGAGCCACCCCCAGTCCCCCCTAAACCCACCTGCACCAAATGCCCTTCCCCAGCCAAAGTCGCAGGCCACAGATGGACCAGAGGCTGCAGCAAGCCGGGCAGGGATTGCTCAGCACCGCTCACACCTCTTCCAGCCAGAAGCCTGCACTGGTGGGGAAATGGGCAGGACTGTGGTGAGGTTGGGGCCAGGCTGCGGCACAGCCTGCACCACAGACAAACCTTTGCTGGGAAAAAGGAGAAGGAAATCGCTGTGCTTTACACTCAGGACTCAAGGACACAGGGGAGAAAATGGGGATAAGCATCGTATTTATTATCCATGGCAGTACTTCGTCCATCCAGTCTATGACTTCTGCTGGTGGAGGGGAAGGCCACCATGGACACTATGGAACTCTCACTATTTATAATATTTATTTATTTATTTATGTATCCTATATTATTTTATTTATTTATTCATTCATTTGTTGGAAATAAAAGACTTTTTGAAAAATGAAGCGGAAAAAAAAAAGTGGTTATGCTTATACCTGACGGGCAAAGACTGAGTCTCTGCAGGCAGGCAGGGATGAGCCGCCCTCCTGCAGCACATCCTCCAGCCCCAGGTGAAGGCTTCAAACAGCAGGCCACTTCTAGGGACCCACCACGGTCCTTCAAGCCCACAGGCATCTCCCACTGATGCCTGACCATCGGATCACCTGCATGCCCAGATGACACGACGCCTGCACTGCATGCTCCTATACCATCATGCACCCTTCTCCATTCCCAGCTCTCTCCCACAGCCAAGATGTGAATCATGGAATCACAGAATGATATGGAGTTGGAAGGGACCTTTGGAGATCATCTAGTCCAATCCCCCTGCCAAACAAAGCAGGTCCACCTAGAGCAGGTTGCACAGGAACTTTGAACATCTCCAGAGACAGACACTCCACCACCTCTACGGGCAGCCTGTTCCAGTACTTTGCTACCCTCAAAGTGAAGGAGTTCCTCCTCATGTTTAGATGAAACTTCTTATGTTCCAGTTATCATCCATTTCCTCCTGCCCTGTCACTGGGATCCACTGAAAAAAGACTGCGTC
>VXBW01007751.1:0-62655 GCA_013400375.1 Thinocorus orbignyianus
AACATTAGATCAAGGGGGATATGGCTTTGTCTAATCCAGTCTTGAAAGGATTTCCAGGGATGGAGACCTGGCACCACAAAAGAAACCTGTAGGTTGCAGAACAGTCCTTCACACTCCTTCCAAACAAGTTTTTCCTAATGGTCATGTGCCTGTTTAGTCTGGCATCAGCATATCCCACTGTGGCAGATGCAGTCTGCTAATGCTGCATCTATTCAGGCTGTTTTTTACTGTATTTTATCCAAGAGTTTTTTCCTTTTAATGCTGAGCTTTCTGCCATGGCTGCCATTATGTCAAGCGAGAAGCTTGTTCTGCTGGGAGTGTCTTTTGCCAATTTGATGATATTCCCAGTCATATATTGCTCTGCTGTCTGAATTACAGGTGCTTAGAAGTCCATTCCTGTGGCAGCTGAACCTTAATTCTACAAACCAAAATGGGAGAGAGCTGTCTTTCCTAAGCACCATCCAAACTCAGGCATTTGATTCTGTTTATTTCCTTCATTCCTTATTTGCCACTAACATTTTACAGGTAGTCTGCATGGTGTCAGTATCTGGCTCTGTGTTCCTCCTCTCTGTATGAATGATATCACAGTAATGAATATCTCCTGTGTGTGTGGTGACTCCTTTCTGCAGAGGGGTCTTGAACTGCCACACCACACACTCTCTCCCACCTCAAAAGCAGTTTAGCTAAAAGTTCCTTGGAACCAGGCAATTAATTTCCTTTTGGAAAGTTAATGTTCTTGCTGTAAGAAGGAACTGCTGCATCCAAACAATACAGGGATTTTTTTCCCCCCAACTGTGATTAAATGTAAACACTAAAGCTGTAATGAGTGTGAAGCTCCTTGACAATGCTATCTGGGGCTCTTTCAACTGCATATAATCTCAGATTTCTTTCTGCCTGTCCGCATCCCTTCTTCCAAGTTTATCTTCCCAGAGTCACTGCTTTCTTTTTCAAATAACTTGCATTCCTTTGGTTTTGTTTGGGATAGATATCTCTCACTGTTACAATGTCCTTTGCACCTGATGTTTTCTACATAAGAAATTTAGTCAGCTAAGATTATGGACAAATGCAGGGTTAACACAGGTAAAACATACCAAGGTAAAAGTGAGCAACAGAAATGACTGTGAAAGCAACTGGTGATCCGCCAGGACTGATTTTTAATAGGCACCTGTATTTGTCCAAGGTGGGGTAGGCTCTGAGCTGTGCCAGTAAATTGGGAGGAGGCAGGGAAGAGGACAGGACTTGTGTCTTAGCACTATTCACAGCCCAAATCTTCCACTGTGGCATGGGATGCGACCTTTGTGGGGCTTTGAGTTGATGGGTGCTTGTAAAGCTCCAATTGGACTGCCCAGAATCAAGCAATATAGATTCCTAGCATTTAATAGTTGTTCTAGGAGGATGCAATGCTGTGCCAGCAGCAAGTACGTTTTGGTTTAGAATTACTCAGAGCCCTGCTTGTCAGGTGATGATGCCCTTGGCTCCCTGGTACTGAGTGCATGCTTCTCTTCAGATGCTCACCCACATAAGTCAGTGATTGAAGTCATGCTGTAACTCAAAAGCTGCTTGTCTGAGTTCCCCTCTCCAACTGGACTACTGTTGATCCACCGTCACCAATAGTAGCTGTTCACCAAGTGCATGTTAAGCAGATGGATACAGGGCAGAACTGATCCTTCTAGATTTTGCCCATGCCCTCAGCCGACTGTGTGGGGCTCTCTTTCACCCATAACTTTCTTGCCTGATCTGCATTTCTTTTCCTTTGGGCAGTGAAATCTTCTCATCATCCTTGCAACATGCCTTTTACTGTCTAGGTCTTGTGGAAAATGCAGGAGTTAATAGTCTGAAATGCCTTTTCTGCCCAGCACTGGTAGCTGGCTATTTGGAATCAGTTGCAACAGTCCCATTCATCTTCACTGCTCTCTGTGGGAAGGGATTCTTGTGTTTAGCACGCTTTATGGATCCCATTTAAACACCATTTCAAATGCTGTCTGTCAGAGTGTTATGGTGCAGTTATAAAACAGACACGCGGAATGACACTGTTAGTGGGAAGAAGAAAAAGTGACTGTAACTATTCCTATGACCTGGAAAACCTCTTTTTTCCCTTCCTGAGATCCAAATTTAGACTGGTTATTGGTTCTGAACCACCTCAGGGCTAAACGCAGCATGTGTCTGGTCTGGCTCTTTCACTCACCACCTTTCAGGCTTTCCTCACGCATGATGCTGTCTCTTTCATTCTTCCTGAGATCTCTGCTACTGGCATTCATCTCTTAAAGTTACTGCCATGTGGCCCTGCCCCGGGGACAGGGGCTGTTGGTGCTTGCACAGCCTCGAGAGAGATTTCTTCTCTCCCTGCACTGTCCGCTCTCCATCAGAGATGTGCAGCAGGTGCCGAGACAGGTCATGCCAAAGGGGTGAAGTCCAGCAGAGATAAACATGGCTGCTGCTTGCTGGCTGAGGGCTGGTGTGAGGAGCCCAAGTTGGGATGGTGAGGGAGAGGGGAATGGGATAGGGGTCTGCAAGCCTTGCCGGGAGGTCAGGTCCTTATGTCACAGCGTTTTGTGTTTCTCCCCTTGCAGATGTCGTGGCACCCGCAGTACCGCAGCTCCAAGTTCCGCCATGTGTACGGGAAACCTGCCAGCAAGGACAAGTGCTATGACTGTGTGCCCATCTCCCTCAAAGTCCATGATAACCACTTCTGTGCCATGAACCCCCACTTCCTTGTGGTGGCGACCGAATGTTCAGGCGGGGGGTCCTTCCTTGTCATTCCCATCCATCAGGTGAGCTCCACCAAGGCCAGCTGGCTTTCACAAGTGTGTCAAGAGGCTGGAGGAGAGCTGGGCTTTCTAGGGAGCTAGATTGCTCAGGTGATGTTCAGCTAATCCTGCTGCCCAAATTGCACAAGGATGGAAGGGGCTCCAGAAGCCCTGGCAGATGATTCTTGGGATGTGTTTACTTTTATGTCTTCCTTTGCTACTTGCAGTTTTTTAACACCTTCCTTCACTTCATATCTCATTTGCCTTTCTTGTATAACTGGCAGGAACTGTGCTGCTAAGATATTTGTCTCCTAGGAGAAATTGCAAATAAAAAAGCAGTTAGTAGGTACAGAGGGCAAAAACCGAAAGGTGCTTTAGTGGCATGACTTCAGCCGTGAACAAAGGAGAATACACTATATTTTGCTCTAGCTTCTGCTTTGTGAAGGAATGGAGACACAGTTATCAGGCAAGAAAGCTCTTAAGCTTCAAGCATTGATACTGGAAAAACTTCCCTTTCAGAAACAAATCCCATGTTTGTAGGTTTTGATGACTTAAGGATCTGATGAGAGGGAGAAGCTGGCTGTCTGATGTTTATTGCTTCAGAAAAATTAGGCATGCACTAGTGTGGATTAATGTCAATATGAGATTATGAGCTCTCTGGAATCAGGGCAGAACAGATGAAAGGCAAAAGTTCAGCCTTTAATTAAAAGTTAATTAATGGTGTTACTGCAATGTCATTTTTTCAATATATATTTGTTAAGGATGAAAGTGAACTGGCTATGCTAGAAGAACGTAGCACAGTTCCTGGCCCTTCTAGACTTTGTTTATTCAGCTCCTTCACTGCTGGTGCTCTTCAGAGACAGTCCTTCTAAAATTAGCCACTGTTTTTCTTGACTGAATCATTTCTGCCCCCTCATCCATGATCTGTTGAGGCTGAAGAACTTGTCTTTATCACAGAGCTGCATCTATAAGCAGGTAGCTGGTGACTGTGGGACATGGGGTGGGACTTGGCTCTCAGAGTTTGCGAAATGGGCTGAAGGATCTTGCTCTGCTGACTATTAATTCTTCTGTCATCTCACCTCTTCTCACTGTGGCTAGTCTTTAGTAGCAGTTCTTCCATTCTTATCACCTGCTCAGATACTCCACCCAGGTCTGACATGCTGCTTGCAGAAGTCAAAGGCAAGGTAGAAATAGAAGATAAACAAAAGGATTATTAAAGCATGCCAATGAAAACGTGAACTTGCTTTCACGTGAGGAAAGACTCAATGAGTCTGGGGAAAACAGATAAATGAGCGAAATAAATAAAATTGTGAAGCATGAGGAAGAAGTGTAAGGAGCAATTCTTCTGGATTTGTGTAGTGAAGGGAATCCAGGAGACCACAGAGCAAACTGTTCACAGCAGATGTGAATGCTTCTGCAGTTCACATGTGGAGCTCACTGCTGTGGGTGTTGATGAGCCCAGAAGAATTGAGGAGTTCAAATCAGGATGGAGTTATGGAGAGAAGTTGGTTTATGAACAGTATTTGTTCAGATGTAGGTGCCCTAGTTCAGGAAATCCCTTGGCAGTTGACTTGTGGTGGTGGATCATGGAAAGAATCTGTATGTGCTGTGCTTCATAAAGCTGTTCTCCTGACCCATCCTGGTGCAGGGAGAGCTGCCTCAGCCACCCACAGAAAGGGATTCCCTGAGTCTGAGGGCCGTTATGCCGGTTCCTTTTTTTCATGATACGCTTCCAAGCTGATGCCACTTGGTGAAAAGTGACTGCTTTCAGCTTGTGCTCCTGGTGGTGGTATTTGTGGCTGCCACCCTTTCCTGTGGTGGTGACCCATGGTAGACAGTCTACTGGGCTCTTGGCCTGTCCCCAGGACTGCCATGGCACCAAGGGCAACCTGGTCTGGAGACATGTGCCTGGGGCAGTATTGCCCTCTCCCGATGGGCAGCTGATCTGTGGTTACTTTTGACTGGATTCACAGGGAGCAGCCACATTCCAGGTATGCCATAGTGTGGAGGAAAAGCTCAAGAGCCAGAACGTGTGTACTCAAAGTAGTAGATGGTAGCTGGGACAGGGAGGTCTGTACTTTCTTGGGGGGCTAAACAGCCTGCTTGGGGATCTGCTCTTGTCCCTCCAATCCTTTTTTGAGTTCATTCTGCATGTGCTGCTGGAGGGGCTGCGTGCCTCAGGATGTGCTTGAGTGCAGGCTCAACCTTGCCCTGTTTAACCATGCCTCTTGGCTTATTTGTTATGCTCCTCTCCTGCTGAGTCATGGGGACCAAGCTCTTTCACCTCTCCTTGAATAAAATCCACTTTCTGACCTTCTGCACTGCTCTTCTCTGAGAGCCTGGGTGTCAGGTGGGGTTGGGAGCAGCAGGGCTTATGTAGGGGAAGAGCTCTTTGCCATAGATACCCACCTTTCATCAGACCTTTGCATTCAAAGTGAAGAGGAATTAGTTGAATATTTGCCACTGCTTGGAGAAGGTTTTCTGTTGCAGGATGTGTCAGCTAGGTCCTCATGGAGGTGTGACACTGAAGCCAGCTGGGTGGAATGGCAGCACATCTCACCAGGGAGGGAAGTGGCTGTGGCCACAGGGGCTGCCCAGTGCCCAGAAGAGGCTGAGTGCCTTTTGTAAGTCTTGCAAGTCCAAGGAGACATGGACTCGATGGCTCCAACTGGGAGATGAGCTGCTTTTGCACAGTGTAGCCTGGGTGTAGATTGCTGTCTGACACGGATGGGTTGGGGAAGCACATGAAGCACATACCAAGGAAGGTTCTTGTCTAAGAGAGAAATGTTGTGGCCTTCCTTTCAAAGATAAAGGCCTGTTTTTTGCCTTCTCTGATGCCCAGACTTGGTTGAGGCTGCATCTGTCTCTTCCTTTGCAGGACAAAGCAAAGGGATACCAAAATGAGAACCAGTTCCTGAGAGACACATTTGTGTCCAAGTCTTTCCAGCTTCCAGCTTTTCAATGTGCCAGCAGCAGGTGTGAAAGGGAGAACATCTGTGGTTGTCTAGATCTCCTAGGCACAAACCCAGCTCCCGTCTTTGTGGATGCAAGAACTATGAATTTAAACCTGTGGTGACCCCTCAGGTCTTACCGGACTGATGCTGCATGTGAGTGCTGTGCTGTGATGTGACAGCACTGGAGAACACCTGAGAGATGGGGCTGACCCATCTCACAGTAATCCACTCTGTACAAATCTGCTCAGGGAGTTTAAACAGCTGTCCCATTAGAAGTGATTTTTGTCAAGGAAATCTGAGTTTGGCTACTTTTCAAAAACTATGGGAGTTTAGAAACCGAGTGGTTGAAAAATTACTCAGTTTCAAGCCCTGCAAATAACTGTGGAAGTCAGGTACCTCTGTGTGAATGACAACACACCTAGTTACTGAAACAGTTTTTGAGCTGTGGAATGAAATGTCCTCTGCACATGAAGACCTTTCCTTCCACATGCAGAGGTGCACCTGAGACTGACAGCCCTGCCTGACACATCTGCTTGTTGGCAGCCAGGAGGTTCATGTGCCACTGGTCCTGCTCTGTCCCAGGGCTGCAGGGTTGAATCGTGGCAGGTGGGATTGATGGCCAGGAGGACAAGGGCTCCTTCTTCAGGGCCAGTTGAGCCTGCTGGGACTTGGGGGCAGGAGAACCTTGCGGGATGGGTCAGGCAAAGCAGGCTCGGGAGTCTCCCAAATGGAGTGGGCAGCCAGCTCGGAGAGGGGACGAACTTCTCACAGGGCTCCCTGTGGAACTGGCTGCCCAGCCCATTGAGTTGCCAGCTTGAAACCAAGCCCTGGAGCCTTCAAGAGGACACCATAGGCCGGGGAACGCTGCTTATTAAAGGCCTTTTACCTCTTCTGCCTTCCCAAGTCACTTTGCATTGTCGCTGTTATAAAAGGGAATTGTTTTAGACTGCAGTCTAAAAAAGCACAGTCTTTTACACTTCAACGCCCTCTCGGTGTTCAGTTTAAAGCAGGTTAGTCCCAGTCTATGTGACAAACTTTCCAGTGAGGCCAGAATAGTTACATGGCGTGTCCTGTTCTGCATTCAAAACTGAACGAATTTTCAAGGCTGGGAAAGTGACATCCTAGCGACATCCAGGTTAGGGCCAGCACTGCCTTCCCTCTGCTGTGCACTCGTAAGCCCACCTCTGGAGAGCTGTGGGGAGCACACTGGCAGAAGCGTTTGCTTTGCAGGAGAGCACGCGTTCGCATTCATTTCGAGTTACAGTTCTTCCAGGCGGGATAAAAGTAAGCAGCTAAGCGTCACCACCCTGCCACCACATCTCTCTCTTCAGGTGGCTGACCTTTGGACAGATGCCTGGGGTGCAAGGTGGTTCCTGGAGCTCCCTGAACTTCTGCTCCTGACAGGAAGAAGCAAGTGCTTCTCCAACATTAAATTCCCCAGCGCACAAGTACCCCGACTTGACTTTGGAGCAGAGACTGTGCCTGCAGAAGGGGTTTATCCTGCTGCAACACAGCCCCCTTGTGGCACAAGGTCTTCAGTACTTAGTGGACTGTGCAGGATTTTGACCAGTGGAGATGCTGCCCGATCACGGCGTTTTTTTGGGGAAAGGGGGGAAGGAGACAGGGGGTTTGTCTGGAATGTTGCTTAAATCCATTGAATGGTTGGATTTGAACACCATCAGAGAAAAAGAGATAGCTTGTTGAAAGAAAAATTACAATTTTTAATTTGTTTCAACAAATGTCTTTGCTTAAAAAATATAATAAATGCCAGTGGTAGGGCCAAAAAAGAAAAGCTAAACCCTATCTTTTTCCTGCATATTAGAAATATCTTCTGAAAGAGATTTTGGGTTTGTTTTCATAAAGATCTGGAAGATTAAACTCACCTGTGTTTCCCCTTTAAGTTTTATTCTGGTGTCTGGACCAAACACTGTCTTCTAACATCAGCAGTCATGCTGCATGTGTACAGATTTCTTGGCAGTGGTGTGTACTTAGGAAGACCTGAGCACTTCTTGCCTTTCTTTGCAGTGGTATCANGCACCCATGGTATTTGGAACATAACAAGCAGAAAAAGGTGTCTTGCTTGAGCTGGCTCTGATCTTCCTTGAAAATATCCTGTAATTCCCTGGCTTACCTTAGGTTTGATGACATTTGGGTTTTTTCCAGACAGGAAAGCTCGACCCACATTATCCCAGAATATGTGGACACAAAGGCAGTATTTTGGACATCAAGTGGAACCCATTCAATGACTTTGTAATAGCATCATGTTCAGAAGACACCACGGTAAGTTTACCAACTTGTGTTCTATGTTATTAGCTGGCGAATGTGCTTTTTCGGAAAAGAAATCAAGAAGAAAACAAAAGGCTTATGGATGAAATGTGAAAGCATATATATACTTACAAAAAATTCAAAAGTAAGAGTAAGATTCCTCGCTTTCTCTTGAGATCAGAGCTGTGTGATCCCTTCCAGATGATGTACCAAAATCAACATGAGGAGGAAGATGTTTTGTGGTGGCTTGCATCTCTTTGGGTGTGTTTGCATGAGAAAAACAGAATACAAATTTATAATGGAATGACTATTCAAGTTTAATCACTGTGAAACTCTTCCTTTACTTTAGAATAAAAGCTTCAACAAAGCATAGTCTGGAAGAGGTATTTCAGATTAATTCTCTGCAGAGCAAGTCTGAGCTTGTTCCTGCACTCAATTACTCTAAAGCCATGTTGGATCAGTTATGGGGTAGCCAAGGAATCTGCATCATACTATTCTGCAAAAGACATAAGTGAAATGAGCATAAGGAAAGGAGCATTTTCCTACTAAAACCACGGAAAGATTCCAGAGATGCAAAGGTTTATGCTAATGGAAACCTATAAAAAGGTACTGCATACATTACATCAGGTCTAAATTTCGGCAATAAATGCTTTGGCTGAAGTTAGTGTAATTCAGATGCAGTCACATATTTGATTTAGTGAAGGTGCAAACTAGTTATTAGGAACTGAAAGATTCAATTCACGTTTCTACGGATGATTTAGTCTATATCTACCCATTGGAAGGTGGCTTTCCTTGTCCTGTCATAAGAGGGATATTGACTTCTGTGGTGGCAAGGACATCTGATTCACTACTGTGCTCTTGTCCAGAGATCCCACAGAAGTTTTCTCACACTCATCCTCTACCACACAGTGTGAGGGAAGTTTCCCTTGTTTCCTCCAGCCCAAGCTTGGTGAACGTCCTCTGGCATTTCAACTCTGCCAAAAATCACTCTAGAACTGGAAATCAAGGCTCTTTGAATTGTTTAGTGGCTTGCCTTTGCTTCTTTAGGTATCCATGGCTTTTTTGAAGTCTTGTTTCAGTTTCTGGGCTGCAACCTGTATGCCAGGTTTTCATGCTGTCTCAGCTAGGACTTGTGGCAGGAAGTCATCACCATGGCCTCTCTTTTGAGCCTCAGATGAGGAATGAGCACCAGCATCAAAGCTTCCTGCTGTAGTTACAGAATTACAGAACTGTTTGTGTTGGACAGGAGCATGGATGGTCTCTGCCTCCACCTCCTGTGCAGGTCTGTGTACGTGAGTCTTGAAAATCTCCAAGGACAGAGATTTCACCACCTCTCTGGGCAACCTGTTCCTGTCCTTCACAGCTCCCATGAAGAATTTTTTTTCCTTATATGCATTCAGAGCCTCCCCAGTGTAGTTAGTGACTGCTGTATCCTGTCCTCCCACCTGCACTTCAAGACAGCCTGGCTTTCTTTTCTCAGTAACATTGTAAACACTGAAGACTTCCACTGGATTGCCCTGAAGCTGTCTCCTCTCCAGGCTGATGAAGGCCATCTCCCTCAGTTTCTTCTCACACAACATTCTCTCCCTGAGTGTCCTTGTGGCCTCAAATGGACTCAAGTTTATCAGCACCTTTCTTGCACTGGGAGGTGCAAAACTGGATGCAGTGTTCAAGCTGTTGTTTCATGATTGCTGAGTAAAGGGGAAAATTGCTTCTATTGATTAAATGGCGATCTTTGTGTTATTCCAGACCAGGATGTTGCTAGCTTTCATCCCTGCCAGGATATGCTACTGGATCATATTTATCCTATTGCCCGCCAGAATCCTGAGATCTATGCAGAAGGGCTGCTCTCTGTCAGCTTTCTTTTCCAACTGCTTACTGAAACCTGGCACTGAATCATTCTCTTAAAGCAGGCCAGTAGGATCAGATAACTCTAAGCCTTGTCCAGATGAGTTGGGAAAATCTCCAAAGCTGCAGATTCCATAGCCTCACTGGGTTCTTTTTCCCAGGGGCAGAGTATCCTTCTGGAAAAAAATGGGATTCTCTGCTCTCCAAGGGGTGCCTATTTTGGCATGTGTCCATTACATTTGGTGCTGTCCTTGTGCACCTCCAAAGACTCTGGCTCCATCTTTTCTGTGCCTTCCTGCAATGTCGTTGAAAGGTAGCCAGAAGATCTCACCTTTGCCCTATTGTTCCCGAACTGAACAAATTCTGTTCTTCCAGCTGTCCTCAGATTTGCTCTGCTCCTGTCCCTTCCTTGTCTTAGTGGCTGCTGTTGGACTCACTCTGTAGGGTCAACATCTCTGTTATTTGTCCTGGCCTGTACTGGAGACCTCAGATCAGACATACTGTTGGGACATCTCCACAGCAATATTTTACCCTAAGGAAAGTCTGAGGAAGTTTTTGGGGTCCCAGAGGTGTCCACCACTTCTAATGCATTGGACATTAAAGCCAAAGCCTCCTTTCCAGTCTGTTGTCAAAGGCCTGGTGCTCTCTGCCATTTCTGAGCCTTAGCATATGACACAGTTCTGGCCTGAGTGCAAGGATGCATCCGATTTCTGTCACAGGGCTAGGTCTCTCTGGAACTTTTGAGGAGGGCCAAGAGCTTCTGTGAAGATGGTGGAAATTTCCCATCATGCCCATTCCTGAGAATTTTCTTGGCCTTTCTGGAACTTGCCTTGCCTTCAGCTATATCTTTTGTAGATATAGCTGAAGCATGTAGAGTGGTACTTTTGGACTCAGGAGGTAACTGATGGTCTCTGTGAACACGCAGTGCCCTTTCCAGTTCCCACTGCTGCTTCAGGCCGGCGTAGAACTTTCTCACAGCCTCAACCAGTCCACCACATCTCACTAGTCCTTTGCTATCAGCACCAGACCTAACTCTCCTTACAGTAATAGCTGCTGTTTGAGTCCCAAGGTATAACTTCTTTATCTCAACTAACACTTTTTTGAGAGCATCAGCAAAAGGACTGCTAAGTGTCACCCCTGTAGAATGTAAACAAATGTCTCCTTTGAATATCAATGTATTTGGTGTTGAGTCAGGCCACATAGTGGATGATTTTGAAGCTTCTTGTGTGTGTGCTGTTCCCAATAATTACTTTTCTAATTCTTCTTGTTGTCTTCTCACTTGGAAAGCTTGAATATGCAGCTTGTTTTCTGTTGCCCATTTTTTTCCTGCAGAAAGAGAAGGAGCTTACTTTATTGTAACTCCTTGGGTTAGAAGCAAGCCTTCCTACCCTCTTTGGAAACCCTCTGAACTCACTGGTGAAACATAGTCTGTAGATCAACTTAGACTGTACTATATGAAGAAAAACAAGAAGAACTTGTGCACAGGAAGATGCGAAGTTGCCTGCACCTAGGGGAATACCAGCTCAGATGACACATCTTTAAAAGCCTGCTATGTGTTTCCAGCTGCCAGGGCCTTGATGAACATCTGACAGGACCATGTGGGACCTCACAGAACCTTAAATGTCTGCTGTGATATGTTTAATTGATAAAGGTCTAATCTTAAGTTTAGAAGTCCTGATCTCAGTGTTGTGCTGTGTGATAGAAGTACTGGGGCTGATCATTTAATCCCTGTGGGCTCCATTTCACTTCTCTGAAAAGGGTGTATTTTGTACCTGCTGTAAGCACAATAAAAGAAAGTAATGTAGTCAGATATGATCTAATATTTCAAAGTTTAGCTTGCTATTAGACACTTACTGAGTATCTGTTGCAGCAAGGGATCTCTGAATCCCAAAAAGTAACCTTGAGAGGTGTCTCTGTGGAAGGAAACATCCTGGTGTGCAGCCCGCTGTCTAGCAGGAGAGATCAGGGGGCTCTTGGGCTGTTTATTATTTTTGTGGGTAAGATGATTGACCTCTACTCATGTTTGCATACTGACCACAGTACCAGTATTGCCCAAGTCAGCCCTTGGCTATTGTGTTGCTTTCCGTCTCCCTGAAACCAGGTTGAGCAGGGTAGAGCCATCACAAACAGATACACCCATTGTGACCCCCATGGGTGCTTATCACTTGCGCAGGGTTGTGGGTAAAGGTTGGTTTGGCACCTGGAGAGCAGGGGGCATGCCATCACACCGTCAGAAGGGGATTCGTGCAATGGGCTGTAATGGGATGGCTCAAATCGGAATGGGGTGATGCCACTGCTGCTGCAGACCCTTGCCAGCCTGCAGCTCCTTGCAGCCATGGGCAGCACAGCACATGGCCAGCAGCTAGGATTTCCTACAGGCAGGTATCTGCCCCAGCTGGTTCACAACAGAGAGACGTGAGAGCTGCGCACCCTTGCTGGGTGCCTGTCACCTCCCCTGCTACATGGACTGATCACCAGAGGATGAAGCTGGTTGCACAGCACAGGGAGAAGGTAGCTCTGCAGGACACATACCGCATACGTGGGGCACAGGGGCTGCTGCTGGGCACCTGCAGCGCCCCATGGCTCTCTCCTATCTCCCCCAATCTGGATGCTTTCTCTCAAATCTTTGGCAGGGAAGGAGTGCCAGTCAGCGTCCTTGTGGGGGAGAGGTGGTGGTTGAAGCCACCAGAGAGGCTCTTTGAGCTGTGACACCTTCTTCATTTGCACCACATACGGAGGATAGAGGACATTTTGCTGGGGAGTGCACACTCCATGTACCTGGTGCAGACCAAAGGAATCAAGTTGGATCAGGTAGGAGGTCCTGCCTCCCTGGGCCAGGATCAAGTGCGTATCGAAAGGGTGGTGAAAGGGCAAGGAGAAAGGGTAGGAGAAGGAGAGAGGGAAGGAGGAGGAGAAGAATATAGAGGGAAAAAGGGCGGGCATGCACGGGCTATCCATTAAGGAGGAGAGGATGTTGCTTTCATTGCAGCAGCCCTTCCCTTCTGTGACATCACTGGTGCAGCACAGCTATCAGCAGAGGAGCAGTGTTTGGCAGGTTCCCCTTCTTCTTGCTCACGGGACTGGCGAGGGACCCAGTGTACCCTGGAGCACTTCAGGAGGCCATTCTATAAATTTGTTCCACCTAAGCCCCTCCCAGTGCCCACAACCTGATGGAGGAAGGATTGTTTAGAGTGGAAACCCCCTTCACCTGCTGGACCCCCTGTAGACCCTGCTCCTCCAGGCTGCCCCAGCCTCAAGGCCCATGGCTCCTGTCTAACCTCTTTCCTGGGTTTCCACTGCTTGACAATCCACTGAAGCAGCCCCTGCTGGAGACCCTTTCCCTGTGTGGCCCCTCAGGGGAAAGCAGGCTACATGACAGCCACAGCAGCATCTGTTACACCTTCCCTTCCTCTGCTTTTCTCAGGGCACAAGAAGACCTCCTTGGAAGCCCTCAAAGTCTCCCAGGCTCTCCTTGCTAGCCAAGACAAGAATCATGAAGGTCTGTGAAGCAAAGCTTGAAGTTTGAAATCCCCTGTATGTGTTGTTACAGATGGAACTTCAATACCAAGGCTGACCCTGTAGCTTCCATTTGTCTTCATCTTGAGGGTCTTCAGATGTTTTGGTTCTTCCTTAGTCCATTCTCCTGGGCTGCCTTTTTCAAACAAAGGTCTGGAACTTGACAGTTAGTTTCAGATGCTTATGCTCCCTTGCAAATTTATTTCCTAATGCTTTGTTCAAGATGGAGATGAGGATTGATGTCTTTAAGGGGCCATTTTGCTCTGTGAATTTGGGCCCTTGAGATTTTTCTGCCTTACTTCCTTTGTATAGTGTGTCTTCTTTCCATGGGTGGTTATTTCTAATCTAGTCTGTAACTGTTCTTTGGTTATACAATCCACACTCAGGTCCGTACTCAGGTCCAAAAGCACAAGACCTTGAATTAAAAACTTGTTGAAAATAAACTCCTTCCAGTTCAGTGATTTTTACAGTTTTCTGTTGTTTTTATTTAAAGCACTGAGAGTCTGGAAGTCAATGCGTTCTAGAGAATTCGTGTTTCACTGTTGAAATGGTGACAGATCCTTACGGCTGTTGTAACTGACAGTGCCTTCAGCTGAAATCAAATACAAAAATTCACAGTCCAATACTTCATTGATTTCTTCACTTCTCTTTCATTATGCGCTTGATTTCTTTGTATATAGATATTAAAGCTTTTCTTGTTACTATAAGGTTGTTCAATTAGGAAAAAACCCTAAACTGTTAGAAAGTATTAACAGGAACCCCATTCTGTGGTGGTTTCTCTGCAGTAGTTGCATTATTACCTCAGTCCAGAAGAGGGGACTATTGTTTCGTGTATGGTAAGTCCAAACAAATAGTTTAGAAAATATTCTAACATCTGTGGTAAAGACAAAAATAGGCTTATCTAATGATAACAAAAGGTGAGGTGTGAAAACGGAGCTATTTAAATATTTTAACAAAACAACAAAAAAGCAGCATACTAATTGCATCTATCTTTGCTTTTAGAGTATTTGTACATTGGTGATTTATATAAAAATATGTAGACTAAATTGAACTGTTTATCACGGAACAGTAACACCTGACATCCAACTTGTTTTCTGGCATGTGAAATAAATTATATTAATTAGGTTACTTTGGTAACATATTTCTGTTTAATTTGATTTTCTATTAAATACCTAAACCTTTCTGGAGAACAGTAAGTGCCCTATTAAAAAATGAATGCTTTAATTTGCAGTTTTCTGCTACAAGCCATTGCCAAAAATCAGAAAGGAGGAGTGCTTTTCTTCTGACAAGGACTCATTGGAATGAACACTCAGATACTCAGAACGTGGCTGTCCTTGTCAGGCTTTTGTCCTGCTGAGGGACTTCAACCACTCCAACATCTGCTGGGAAAGTAACACAGCGAGATATAGGCAATCCAGGAGACTCCTGGAATGCATTGAGGATAACTTCTTAAGCCAGATAATAGACAGCCCTACCAGAGGGGATGTGATACTGTTGGTCACTAATGCAAGTGAGCTAATCAATGACATAAAGACTGGAGGCAGACTGGGTTGCAGTGAGCATGAATTGGTGGCGTTCATAGTCCTGAGGGATTTGGGTTAGGTGAAGACTGAAGTCAGGACCCTGAATTCTAGGAAAGTAAAATTCCAGCTGTTCAAAGATTTAGTCAATGGGATCGCCTGGGTAACTGCCCTCAGGGACAAGGGAGCAGAAGAGAGCTGTCAGATCTTTAAGGGCACTTTCCATGGAGCACAAGAGGTCTCGATCCCCAGATGTAAAATTCAGGAAAGAAAGGCAGAGACTGACATGGCTGAATTGAGACCTGCTGCTTGACTCAAGGGCAAGAAGGAAATGCATAGGCAGTGGAAGCAGGGACAGGTGCACTGGGAAGCACATAGGGATGCTACTTGGTTGCATAGTGATGGGATCAGGAAGGCCAAAGTGTCTGGAGCTGAACTTGGTGAGGGCTTCAAGAAATAATAATAAGGGTTTCTACAGGTGTGTCAACCAGAAAAGGAAGATCAAAGAAAGTGTCCACCCTGATGAACAGAACTGGTAACATGGTAGCAACAGATGAGGAGAAGGTTCTCAACAGCTTTTTGCCTCAGTCTTCACTGATGACCTCTCTTTCCCTATCTCTCAAGTGGGTGGACTGCAAAGCAAGGACTGGAGGATCAGAGTCTCTCACATTGTAAGAGAAGATCAGGTTTTTGACCACCTGAGGAACCTGAAATACCTAAGTCTATGAATTGCATCCCAGAGTCCTGAGGGAATTGGCTGATGTAGTTGCCAAGCTACTCTTCATGATACTTGAAAAATCATGGCAGTCAGGTGAAGTCCCTGGAGACTAGAAAAAGAAACATTGCACCTATTTTTAATAGGGGTAGATAACAAGGACCCTGGGAACTTCTGACCTGTCAGCCTGCCCTCTGCCTCTGGGAAGTTAATGGATCAGATCCTCTTAGAAGCCATGAAAAGGAACACAGAAATTCAAGACAACCAACATGGCTTGACGAAGGGTAAGTCCTACCTGACCAATCTATTGGCCTTCTGTGATGGAATGACTACACTGATGGGCAGGGGAAGAGGTATCTGGACTTCTCTAAGGCCTTTGATATGATCCCCCACAACATCCTTCTTTCTAAATTGGAGATATATGGATTTTATGGGTGGACTGTTTGTTTGCTGAGGAATTGGTTAGATGGTCACATCCAGAGGATGATGGTTAATGGTTCAATATCCAGACAAAGATCAGTGACAAGTGGTGTCCATCAGTGGTCCATGTTGGGACCAGCACTGTTTAATATCTTCATCAGTGATGTAGACAGTGGCATTGAGCGCATCCAAAGCAAGTTTGTAGATGACATCAAGCTGATTGGTGAGGTTGATAAACTAGAGGGACCTAGATAAGCTCAAGAAATGGGCCCATGTGAACCTCATGAGGTTCAACAAGGACAAGTGCAGGATCCTGCACCTGGGTTGGGGAAACTGCTTCTATCAATATAGTCTGGAGGATGAAGGGATTGAGAGCAGCTCAGCTGAGAAGTTCTTGGGGCTACTGGCAGATGAGAGGTTGGACATAAGCCAGCAATGAGTGCTTGCAGCCCAGAAAGCCAACTATTTTCTGGGCTGCATCAAAGAAGTATGGCTAGTGCGTCANTGGTGGTAGATACCCCATCTCCGGAAACATTCGAGGTGGTCCGGTTGGATGGGGCTTTGAGCAACCTGAGCTTGCTGAAGCTGTTCCTGCTCACTGCAAAGGGGTTGAAATAGATGATCTTTAAAAGTCGCTTCCAGCCCAAACTGTTCTATGATTCTAAGAATCTATGATAAATGCCCTGTTTCTTTTAAGGATGGCTTATTGGGAGTGAGTTTTAAAAAAAATTATTGTATTACTTAGTTCTTGTAAGTATATGCTAAGAGAATGTAGCAGTTAGTGCTTTTGTAGCTAACATTTGTCTTTGGAGAAGAGACTCCTTTCTCACGTCTGCTCAGTGGTGATGGTATGCTTCTATCTTTAGCTATGTTAGTTTTAGCCTATACAGTCAACGTAAAATGAAGTATTTGTATCCTGATATATTTTGCATATTCTTGTCATCATACATAAAATCATGTAAATGAGGGCTAAGTGACAAGTGAAGGCATGACACAAAGCCATCAAACTGCTATCAGCTTGTCTGGAGCTTGGGGATTGAGAATACAATTGAATGCTAAATATTTTTTTCAGGAAAACCTGTGGGCAATATGTCCTAGGCATGGTCTCCCTAGTACTGGTGTGTACAAGAGAGTAAGTCTACTGAACCATTAACAACAATGCTGGATAACATCTGTGATTAGATTTGAATAGAGAAATGAGAACTACCATAATTTTCCAATTAATGGCCTGCCAGTTAAACCACACCATTATTTTCATTGTTGCTGCTGGACAGTAAGATAATACATTCAGACCAACAAAACCAGCCTTGTAGCTTTGTCTTTTATACTGCTGATTTGTTGCCTGAAGTTGGCAGCCATTTTGGATGACCTCTGCTTTCTCACATAGCCATCATTGGTTCATCTTGCTGACAATACCTCATGGAACGTTGTTAAGTGGCTACCTGGGAGATGACACCATACAATGACTTCTGTATACGACCAATAGACTAAATACACTTCTTGGGTAACTCCAGATAAAAACAGTGTGACAGATTTTCATATGCTGTATGTCAACACAGAAATTTGCAGTGGATATATGAACTGGTTTTTACAGTGTGTGGCTGGCAAGAAATAAGCTTGGCTATTTGCAATGAATTTGTTCTTGCTCTTTTTGTGTTTTCTAAGCGATAATATTTATTTTGCATGGTTTTTGTCTTTTGTTCATCTTCCTCTTCATCAATCCTTGGATCTTTCCACTCAGTTTTTAGCTTTCCCTAGGAATTGTGGCACAGTGTTGAGACAACTGCAGTGGCTTGCCCCATGACACATCAAAAAAATCACACATCAAAATTCCACATCTTGAGTCTTACTGACAATGATGTTCCAAATAGAAAGAACACAGCTTAATTTGCAGTTAAGATGGCAAGACATTTCACTGACAGTTCAGAGTAGCTCATCTTTTGTCAATAAGCTTAGCAGATAGGACTCCAGATGATACCTTGAGGCTGTATTATAATCTTTCTCCACATATTACTTGCATTTGCATTTACAATTGTAATTTGCCATGATATGAAATGCTTGATAAGTTACCTGTATACAAGGTACTTGCTATACAAGAAAACAAATGTATTTCAGACTTAGAAAATCAAGCAAGTGTGATCTGGATCTCACTGGGGAGAGTAAGTGCAGTCTATGCCAATGACGCTTCGTTTTTTTATTCCAGTTATGTACAGAGCAGAGCTGAAAAGGATTAAAGGGGTCATCAATCCATCCCTCTGCTCAAGGCAGGATTAACTGCACCCATGCAACTCCTGGCAGGTGTTTGTCTAGCCTATTAAAAACCTCTAGGGATGGAGACCTGTGTCCTCTTCAGGCAATCTGTGCCAATGCTTTTCCATCTTCACCCTCAACAGGATTTACACTAATGTCTTACCTGGCTTTTCCTTTCTGTAATGTAAGGCTGTTACTTTTTGTACTATTTTGTGGAACTGTAGAACAGACTATTCCTTTTCATTCTGCAATAGCTTCTTGCCCTGCTGAAGGTGGCCAAATCCCTCTTCTGTAGGTGAAACTACCCTCAGTTCACTCCCTTCCTTGTCATTGAATTAATTTAACTGACTCTTTAGGTCCTTTTAAATTCATCTGTTCAAATCGTGTGATGCAATACTGTACACAGACTGCCAGAGGACAAGGGTGCATTCACTGGTTATCTTGTCTGTAGCCCTGTTTCTGAGTGCCTGTATGATGCTTACTTGCCTACAGAAATGCATGAAATCATGCTCACTATATCCACTGTAATCCTGATCTCCTCTCCTGTAGAGATACTATGTGCTTTCCTCCTTGCATTTTTCAGGTGCTGATTTCTGCCTACGTGTGGTATTTCGCATGTCTTATTTTAAAGTATTTTTTAACACCTTGAAATGAAAATATGCCTGAGGAGTATGGAATGTGAGGTTAAGCTTCAGCAGAGTGCCCATTAGGAATTAGCAGGTGAAATATTTTTTCCAAAGGCTACAGTGCTGTGTTGAATTACAATAACTGGGCATCCTGCTGTCTTTATCAACGGAAATCAATGAACAGTTGTCCAGTCATTCTTGCTCAACAATAGTCATGAACATTGTTCATGGATTTGGGTGAGTGCCTGCTTGGCTCAAACTTTACTTTCATAGGCTTCTCTTACACTAGTAGGCAACATGGCTTCTGAAGACAGGAGAATAGATAATGAAGTAAAGATTCAACTTGATCTGCTGGAGTCAGATAAAAGATTGCTGCAGATTTAAAAACTCCACGGGCTGGCTTTTAAACTTATATGTGACCATAATAATATACACTGGTACATTTAAATACACACATATATACATACTTAAGTAAGTGGAATGAGTTTATTCTGTTTTAAATAATTTTGAAGGATTATCTGTCAGAACTTGAAAATGGGGTTGTCTCCAGCCCAAGAGAGAAAGATATTACACAGTGTAACAGTACTGAGTGTGGTGATAATGGTTGGTTATTTTCTGTGCAGTTTTGACTTTTTTAAAGATGAATTTTTTTAAAAATTAAAAAAACAGCTTTAAGAAGAAAAATAAAAAGTAAACAGTGTGTCATCTTCATATTTCAGAGGAAAGACTGATCTTAGTTTTGGGGACAGAGAAAACAGCAGGTGTATATCCTGTTACAAAGAGAACCTGTACACTTTCTGGTAAGCACGTGAGAATCATTTCACTTGTGCATTGCCTGTTAATGTGCAGAACCATCCTTTCTATTGGCACAGGACAGAATATTTCAACTGAGCTGTCAGATGAAAGCACAAATATCTCTTCCAAAAATGAGAAAACCAGACAGCTTTGATAAAACTTGATTTTACTTCTGACCTTTGAATTAGGGATGTGGAGAAAAGGAAGAGAAGGGAATGATTTCAGTGGCAATACTTCTCTATTAAACGCGTTCAGTGTTCTGGGTCAAAAATAGCATCCATCAATATTGCAAGATAGCTCAGTGGAGCAGCTGTGGTGGTCCAGCATATGCAGGTTACAAACCATTGCCGCATATTAGCCATCTGGGGATGTTTGGAAATGCCTGCCATTATCTGCCTGGGGCAGCAATTTGTAGGAGCTATGGAGCATTATGATGGATTAGCTCTGCAGCTAAAGGTGTCACGACCCATTTCTCTGCATCTTCTTTGGAATAACATTGCAAAACAGAGGCTATTACTGTTGCAGTTTTGGGGGCAGGAATCTAATTTATAATGATGCTGTAGGACAGAA
Organism: Thinocorus orbignyianus; assembly: GCA_013400375.1. Classification (NCBI taxonomy): domain Eukaryota; kingdom Metazoa; phylum Chordata; class Aves; order Ciconiiformes; family Thinocoridae; genus Thinocorus; species Thinocorus orbignyianus. Next base: position 20,227 of record VXBW01007751.1, read on the forward strand.
GGGAGGGAATGTTTAAATAACCACCATGCTTGTGAACTCAGTATGCTCTTCAGTTCAGCACTTGGCTGCTACTGCACTTACCTGCTTTAGGGGATTCCTTATTCTGGAATTGTTTACACACTTCCATGCACTCAAGAGCTGAGCCATTAATGTCAATCTGAGACTTGTTTGCCAGAATGCTTCTTCAAGGGTTGGCAATCTGCCCTCTCACTTCCACCTGGCTGCCTCCAGCTCCCTATGCTCTTGCTGACCTTCTCAACTGCCATCAACCTTATGCTACTCTGATAGTTCCTGGAAGCCCAGGTCCTTGCAGGTCGTGCCTGAGGGAAGGCAGAGCCACTGAGTCTATGGTAGCCCCTCTATGCAACATTGGCTTGTGCTCTCTTGTAAGGAGCACTAGTCCTCCATTATCTTTACCCTTCATGAGATCCCTTCTGCAGGATCACTCTGTCCCTGTGAACGGCTGCAGGGCAGTAGTGAGGCATTATGTCAGTTTGTATTTTTCTCCTCTCATCTCTGTGTTCTCTTAACTTATTATTCTGCCCCAGTCCTGTAGGTTGCACAATGGGTAGAACAGTTATACTATGATACAATTCAAGGGTTTATCATCTTTCTCTTAACACCATACAGAGAAATACAGGTGCTTGTCTTAGCGAAGTAATATAAAGGGTTGATTGCACACATATGATCCTTTAGACATGAACCGTAGACCAAATCTGGGACTAGCACTGGATCCAGCCACACCTAGACTCCTCTCTGAAAAGTGGAGTTTAGAAAGCAAGGGAGTCCTTTCTGAACCTCAGCAGGAGGGTCTCCCTAACCATTTGTCTGACCCTGTTCTCTATTCAGTAAGCAATTAAATGTATCTTGGCACTGGATCTCGTAAAACGCTGTTGCATTCACTACTAAATCTGTTAAATTACTGTTTCACCTTAATAAATATTTCACCACTTCTCTCTTAGGAGTGAAGTTAATCACTCCGCCTGTGACAATGGCACCTGCCTGTGTGGATCTCAACCACCCTGTCCTTCTCACTACTGCTCTCATCTCTGCCCAGGCCAGTTTCCTCAAAGCATTACGGGGAATATAGTAACGTATTTATTGGGTTGGCTACTCAGACTATTGCTGACTGATCTTCCAATCCTCTAGCTCAAGCAAATAACTGCAGCAGACCCTTTAATAAAAAAAATTTCAAGCTGGCTTAATTGTGTGTAAGGAGGAACAAGGCAATCTTAAACATCATGGAGGGAGTTCCTGCAATTCTGTTCTTTCTTTGAGTCAGGTGAGTGGCCTTTTTGTACAGAAATACAGAACATCGGTGAGGGAGAGGTCGATGCCTTCTTGGTCTAAGACACTTCTTCAAAGTCCTGCATCTTCTGTCAGGTTTTGTCCTTGTCCCAACAAACCAGTGAAAATTATGCTTTCTGTAATAAGGTGGCTTTTAAACTCCTTTCACTGGAATTTGAATCTGAACATGAGCAGCAGTTAGTGTGGATTACCTCTTACTAGGACAAAAACAGCCCCTTGTCTGGGTTATCTCATAGAGCCTATACTTTCTTGTGTCTATATTAGCATTCGTTGACTGTGTGTCTTGAACCCTTACTGATTCCCTCTGCAGTGATGGGTATCTAGTCCTATGCAAAAATGACAGCATTAGCCACAGGACAAGATATATTTTGATGGGTAAAGGGCTGACATGGGTACAAGGGACCTGCTGCCTAGATGCTTCTGTAAGAGTCAGTATCATATTCTTTTCCCCATAAGACACAGAAATGCTCTAAAGCTGCAAACTCCCTGTGACAAGAAGATAGATCGAATATGGACCTATTCTTTGAAATGTGAAGCATAATCTGCACTTGCAACACTATATTTATGCATCCCTATTCACTTATAATCTTCCAGTATTCTTTCATGTGCCCTTTGAGAGGCTGACAGTAAAAAGACAAGTATAAAGTGCAGTATAGATACCAGCCAAAGACACATCTATTTGCTGTTCCTGAGCGCTTCACAAATAATTGGCGTTGGGAGACTGGGATGGGTGGCTTAATGGTGTGTATAAGGCATCAGACGTATATTTATGCAGGAGCTGGGAGATGAATGTTATGCTTGCAGCACAAAGGGTTGAGTCACAAAGCAGGTCCAAGCATACAGGATGTAGGAGAAGACATGTCACAAGAATAAGTAGGCCTAACTGCAACCTGCCTTCAGCAGACACTACCCGGTTGAAACACATTATTCCTGCACATCACAAGCAAGTAACCACAGACAGACAGCATTAGCATATCGCTAGGAAAAAATGACTCTAGTGTGCTTTCTCCATGCTAGAAGAGTTTGTACTTGGTGCAGGATTGTTCAACAGTCTCCTGGTATTCTCTCTACCAGAATTTTGGTTGCATGTGGTGAAGAATGGCACGACTGAAGGACGTGCATGAACTAGAAATAAACTTCAGTGAAACAGCATGTGCAGAGCACTGAAGGGAGTACCAGTTCTCCTTGCTTTAGGCAGTGACTGAGAAACCTATCCCCTTGGGTGAGAAATGGGAGAGGAAAACACATCATTGTGTGTTATATACAGGTCTGTCATTACTTTTCTGTCTGATATACTCAACAGTTAGCCACAGTGCCATTGAAGGCTGGGGAATCTCAGAGAACAACTGGATACATATACATAGAGTCTCTAGTGGACCATCAGAGCAAGTTTTTTTCTGAAGTTCCATCAGAAAAATGTGAAAGAGATTACCTGTTGGGGTTTTAATTTAAAGCTTGCCACACAAGATGATGGTGGTTTATACGCTAACTCTGCAAGAGGTACCATATATGGCACAGTAATCAATGCAAGCTGGTGAAAGTGCAAGTGGAAGGCAGATAAACTCACGGGGAAAAAAGGAAAAGAGTAATCTTAAAAATGAAAAGAAAAAGAATATATTAAAATTGTTCCTTTAAAAATCACAGAATTTCCAACAGGGCAAAGCATCAAGGGGTGCGGGAAGGCAGAGGACACAGACAAATGATTTAAAGGAGCTCTGGGGCAGAAAATGGCAGCTAGGGCACATGTGAGTGTGCTCAAGGAAGGATTGTGAATGTAGTTTCCTTGTGATCTATGAAGAAAACAGCATCCAGACAAGCTTAGGTTTATTCAGGATCTCTGGTTGTGTTGGTAGTTTTCAAACTGCATTGAGATGTTGATGCCATACGGTTGAAAAGGAAAATCCAAGCTCTCTGCCAGAGCAAGCAGTAATCATTGTGACTGAAAACAGGTGAATAAGGTATGCAGGGTAATTATCAGGCTCAGAACGTGTAAAAAGGCATGGTAGTATTTAATATACTGCTGCTTGGAAAAATAGCTAAATGTTTCTTAGAGAACTCTTCATCTTCTGCCTGTGGGAAGAGACCTTACATGTCTCTCCGGTGGGTTTTATTCTGGAGTTACCGGCAAAGTGTTTGCTTGGGAGGGATGACAGTGAACAAACGGGTAGGATCATGTCATACTGCTGCTCTGTACTCTGCCCTCCCAACAGATGTGTGATTTTGGGTCAGCCTCTGAGATGGGGTTTCATCCAATTTAGCTGTAGGCACTTGGCATGCATACATGGAGTTCTGTACCAAAGACAAGCCAACCATGGAGTCAACGGAAGCTGCTTCCAAAGAATGAGATTTTTACCTTGGGCAGGACTAGTCGTTTTCTCAAAATGGTGAAGTCTGTGCAAGGTGTGGGGATCCTGAATACGATGTTACAGTGATCCTAAGGGATTCATCAAAGGTGTCATTTAGAGAGATCAATCTCATCTTTAACCTGAGTGAGTCTCATAACTGGAGAAGTCAGCTTTTCCTACCTCAAGGGAAGTTATTTTTCACACAGGTGCTGCTGGTGTTCAACTGTCTCGGTAAGGCACTGCAGGTACTACAGATTTGCAAAAACCGTGAAGAGACATATGCAGCACTAATTGGCTTTTGTTATTTCCTTAGAGCACCTTCTAAGGCATTTATTCTTGTGGCCTCACTTCAACTGCATGGCAAATATTCATCATCTGTGCTTCTTTGCCCTCTATATAAGGTTTTTTCCTTATCATTCTGAAAAGGCCTAATTTGTTGTCCCAGGGATGCCTCTGGAGAAATCCTGTCTGTTTACGCTAGATCTGCTTAAGGTGGTGTCAGCCTCAGCTGTCAGTAGCAGTTGCAGAGGTAGGAGAATAGGCAGTGTGTCTTTGGCTGCCTTGCCCAGGGTGAGGGACAGATAGGTTACAATAAATTGAAGCAAAATGACAGTGACCCCAACCTGAACAGAGCAGCTCTCCTATTGGGTTTTGAGCAATATTTGGTCATAGGTCCTTTTCATAGCCTTCCAAATAAAATAAAATAAAAAAAATAAAAAAATAAAAATCCCCCAGGTTGATCCCTGTTTCTTTTCCTTTCACCATGAAGGATGGCTCCACATGTTTTCCTGCTTCCAGCTGCATGGCTGGATTCTCCTTGAGCCACGACATGGGTGCAGTCTGAATCAGGGCACGAGAAAGTGGCTTAAAGCTGTGCCTGAGCAGGGGTGAGTTCTGTAGTACTCAACCTCTTTTTTCCTTTCTAGACTCAGGAAGTTTTTCCGACAAGTCCTGTGATTCAGGGGAACAGAATATTTATGGATGTCCCTTTGAAAAATAAATGTGAAAAGTAATGAAGGCTGTCTACTGCTATTTTTGTCATCGCATTATCTTCAGGCCTGGGAAATCAAGCCTTCTGTTGAGCAGTTTCCTCTTTTTCTGTTTCCCATTTAAGCATGGCAAAGACAAAATACATAATTTAACATTTGGTACTTGCTGATTAACGGCTGTATTTGAAAGCAGCTGCGTGAGATTATCACAGTGGAGTCAAGGGACCTGAGATCTGCCATTGAGCTCCCAGGAGTATGCAACAAAATATTATTTTGTAGGTGGAATTATATCATTAAATGATTTTTATTTTGTTTCTGAAGCTAGCTATTTATAAACAGAAGTAATAAATGCACGCTCACTGTGCTTACATGAACAAATATCTTGCAACAAAGATTCAGGAAAATACGCATATACAAAAATTCATTTTATAGGGCTTTCATTGCAAAAAAACCCTATAAAAATCTATTCACATAAACTTGAAACTTTTCAACATTTCAGCCATGATGATGAATTCATCAGTACACCAGTTTGTCACTTGATAACACTGTAAAACTGTGTAAACATGCGCATATAACTCACATAGTACACAGGTATACAAGGGCACAGATCATTTTCTTCACTGTGAAGACTACAAAAATGGTCATGACGAACTGAACCAAAGATCTACCTAAGGCAGTATTCTGTCTTCAGTAGTAATCAAAACCAGATGTGTAGGGAAAAACAGGAACGAGGCAAACATACATGAAACTTCCCCCACCATCCAGTCATTTTCAGCTTAAGAACTCCCTTGGTTTGAGCTAGGATCAGTCTGGTCTTCTACCTTACGGAATATTCCACGTGTGAATGTAGGAGCGCAGTGGGTAATGAGCCAGTGGAAAGGCTCTCAGCCTGGTCCCTACTGTGAAGGCAATACTTTACGACAGAACCGGATACTGCAATGATTTTATGGTTAACATGTTTTGTAATGAGTGGTGTGATTCCTGTGTAAAATAGTTAAAATACAGTTTGCAATGACTAAAATGGCTGAGCATGTCATCTCTAAGCATTTTGTATGTAGCTGGATGACTGCTACAAGCGCTTATGTCTACTTTCTTACCTGTGAACCACTCTCTGTATTTGTAATCATAAAGTGTTTACTCTAGGAACCTCTCCAGTAAGTTCAAATCAACAAAGCAACTGGTACAGTAGTAGCTGCCCAGGACAAACCTTGAGAGAAGGGTGTTGTAAATGCTGACAATAGATGAGCTCAATATATTGTTTGAAAAATTTGTAGCTAGTGGCCTCATTCATCATCGTGACAGCAATACTGACAGCTCTCTGCAGTGCTTCATCTGTGAAATGATGGATCAGCAATGAGGGCTGGCTGGCAGGAGACACTTGAAACATCCATGGTTTTCAAAGTCTACCTTCTCTGTCATGCTTTATTTGTGCTGCCTACTGGACAAGCATAGGCAGCATGTTGAGTCATAGGCTTGAGCCCTGGGGTCCTGACCAGGGATGTTTTGCCTAAATCTGCACAATGCTTTCCTTTTCAGATGCATGCAATGGCAAAACCTGTGGCAGAAGTAGGGAAGGCAAGACCTCTTCAGAACGAGGCCACTCAGAACTGTTCAAAGTTAATACACATATAGACACAAAGAGTTATTACCTGGGACAGAGGCAAAGGCCAGACTTCTTTATGATTTGCTTTTTGAATCGAATTGGCCTAGATGCTGATGGTCAGAAACTATATTAAAGCTATAAATCAGCCTATCAGTTGTATGCAGAGGCAAATGAATGATGACATAAATCTAATGGTTTGTGTAGCTCAAAGAGCAAGTGAAGTTATACTGCCATGACAACAGCAGATGCATTCAGAGAGGATGGAAATAGACTTTAAAATCTGGTCAGGATCTGTTGAATAAAAATAATATATGCAGAACACGACTGAAATTCTTCCTGACAGCACCATGAGACTTGTTTTTTTCTTCTTTATTGCTATGTAGCTGATAGGAGACCTGATAAAAGCGGAGCAGTAGCAGTATCTAAAGCTGTATTTTAGTTCAGGGTTGGTGTCAGTGCTTTCATTATAAAATTTGTTCCTCCGGAGAATGCCATAAAAACATTCAGTCTGTTGTGAAAGGTGCTGTATGACAGTTTGGTCCAGGAGTACAAGCAGAGTGGTGAAACAGCCCAACTGAATGTCTGCTGAAGCCAAGGGCAAGGCTTTGGTTTGCATTCTGATAGATGTCATGCAAGCTGAGTGACTGTGAGATGAATTAGCAACGCTGAATTTCCACTGTCAGCAGAGCATGAACAGTGAAAGTGCACGTTTCCCTACGGTGTCTATCGATTGAGCACACTGGCTTCATAAAATGCACATTAAGTGAGCACATTGTCAGTGAATGACACAGACCTCGGTCAGTTAATAATTTCATCTTCCCTTTTCCCGCAATACGTGTACCTATGGCATGTGCAGGGGCCAGTCAGCACAGTTGCAGTTCTAGAGCACAGCTCAGACCATTGCTTGGATGTGTCACTCCTAACAGTGGGGAAGGGGTTGAGATGTCCAAATTAAGACTTAAGACTCTGTGCGCTGGCTCTAAAGACAGTGGAAAGAGAGAGAGAAATTTCAAAGGTGGGCTGTAATGTGGAAATACATGGCTTCAAATTTACCATCTTTGTTGTTCAGCCTAGAGAAAAGGAGGCTGAGGGGAGACCTTATTGCTCTCTACAACTACCTGAGAGGAGGTTGTAGAGGGGCAGGGATCAGTCTGTTCTCCCAAGTCACAGGGGAAAAGGCAAGAAGAAATGGCTTCATGGTGTGCCAAGGGAGGTTCAGATTGGATATTAGGAAGAATCTTTACATTCCAAGGCTATTAAGCATTGGAATGGGCTACCCAGGGAAGTGGTTGAGGCACCATCGCTGGAGGTATTCAAAAGATGGGTTGAAGTAGGGCTTAGTGGTTTAGCCCAGAAGGTGGTGAAACACTGGAACAAGATGCCCAGAGAGGTAGTAGATGCCTCATTCCTGGAAACGTTCAAGGTTGAGTTGCATGGGCATTTGGGAAACTACATCTTGGTGAAGGTGTCCCTGCGTATTGCAAGGAGGTTGGGTTAGATGACCTTTAAAGGTTCCTTCTAAACCAAACCACTCTATGATTAGCTCTGTCCCAAATAAGTGAAGCATGCAAAGAATTACCTAGTTGAGATCTGCATCAGCTTAGAGTTGGAGCCCAGTTTTACTGTTTTATGAGAGCAACAGTTTGGGCATGAGTGGTCCTTGGCAGGGTGTTGCATTCCCTGTGCTGGTGCTTGTGCGGAAGAGCTGGTCCATGACCTCTTAAGCAGTTTCTGCTGCTGAACTGGTGACCTCAGCCAGAAGTTTGGGCCTGGAGAAGGTTTCCTTTCTTCATGGTCTGATTTTATTTCATTACTTCATCTGAAGGAATTCCAACTAATACACCTTTGGAAACAGCAACTGGTTTTACCCAGTGAAACTCTATGAGCTGGACTGACATGAAGTTCAAACTGTGATCTTCCCGGCAGAAGAGGCTACTTGTGCTCAAGGGGGAGGCATGTTTGTAACGTGCTATCATGTAAAGCTTCTCCATGCTTTGACATGTGAGAAGGTTAGCTCTGTTACCCATTTAATCCTTTTTCTGGGTATGTAGTGACATTTGTTTCTGTGACAACCATTTTGGCAGCAGGAGTATATTGTCATCAATCTGTAGTGCTTGGTGGGTTTTCTAATGTGACTTCTGGGACTTGAAGGGGAAAAAAGTTCAGTGTGTTGAATTCTCATTTAGGATAGTCAAGTTTCCAACTTGAAATTGGAAAATAGTTCCATGAAATTGACCATTTTATCTGTAATCCCATTTTCTACCTTTGTGTCTTGGTGTGTTCAGAGTTACGGAGAGTTTGGATGTTCTAAACCTACTAGTGCATTTTGTGGCACTGAATTTGTATATTTCTGCTGCATCTTTGTTTTTACAAGAGGACAATTAATGCTATTTTGGATGACGCATTTTTATTTCTGGAAGATACATGTTTACACAGACACTCCAAAAGTGAAGTTTGTTTACTGCTTCACTGTGCTAAAAGGAATGAGAAAGAACACTTGCCAGATTAATCCAGGTTATACAGTCATTTGTCTAAACTAGTCACCCAAACCGAACACAGTAAAAGCCTCTGATATTTTCTAAAATTTGCTGCTTTCCTTTGAGTATTTGCAGAATTCTTCTGATGTGCAGAATGGCTGGAAGGTGGACAGAGTGACCCACTGGGAAATCTTAAGGCAACTAAGGCCACACTTTACCATCTAGATACACGGCTACCATTGTACTGTATTGGTGTTATGCAGACTTTCTTGCCAGGAGTATAGTCTTCTTGTCAATACAGTGGGAAACTCAATAGAAATATGATAACACGTGCCTGAAGATAGTAGTCTGACCCAGGTCTGTGGATCTGTACACCTCTCATTGAGAACCATACATCCGGGAGCTGAAATTGGTCTTTTCCATCTCTAAGTGAAATCACTGAACCAAATGAGAAGCCAATGCATACTGTCTCTTAGAAGTACTGGTCTTGTTGGTTCCTGAAACTAGTGCTTTTTAATATTTGGTTCTAATCAAATCAAAATTCTAATAATTATTTTAAAAAAAAGCTTTTTTTTTTTCTTCTTTAAACCGAGGGTATAATCTCAATGGTGTATGAAGATTTACAACACAACTTATAGAGGTTTACTGGGTAATTTATGGGTAATATCACTTATTTCGGAGTTAATTTATGGGTAATATAATTTATTTCAGAGTTACTTCTAACTGTGGCCATATAACTATTCACTACTCTTTTCTAGCATGTTCTAATGACACAAAAAGCAGCACGGCATGCATCAGGTGTGTGCTTGTCAGTGATGTAACCACTTACATCTTACTTTCTAGTCATGATACATGAAGTTGTATGAGCTGTAGATGTGACAGCAATGTATAATAAGACCTGAAGTTGTATCTTGAAAATGTTTCAGGAATAAATAATTCAGAAAGCTGAAAGAAACTAGAAGCTGCTTGTGGACCCTAAATCCATTATTTGTAAGCCTGATTTGTAACCAGAGATGCACTACAGACTCACAATTCTCTTGGAGTCACTGGAATATAGGTGCAATCAGCACCTCTGGAAACAGTGCTTCTCATAGTTCGTGAACACTTCCTTATAATAAAACTTTTAGGCCGTGGTTGAACACTTCAATACGTGGAGGCTGGCTCTTTGCAGAAGCCTTGAAAGTCTGTACAGATGCACTTTGATGTCAGAAAGTCCCTCATCTTGGGCAGGGGTGGGCCCAGCTCTGTGGCTGCAGGATGGTGGAGATACAGAATGCGAGCTGGGCAACCACAGGACTGCAGATGGAGAAGGAAGACGTGCCTCAGCTCTGCAGAGCTTGCAGGTTCTCTCTCATGTTCCTTATTAGCTCTGTGTAGTGCTGTAGGGCTTGTAGGACTCACAACGCTGTATTGGGTAGCCACAAATTCCCAGCTTCTTGCAAAACAGTGAGCACTGGGTACTATGCAGGGACTGAAGCCCTGAAAAACCTTTTAGTGAATCTGTATCTTCTCCAGGGAATGCCAGTGCTGGGACACTTGTAAGAAGTTCTATGGACAATCCTATTGTGCTCATCGGAGGGGTGAGAAAGAAGTGTCAAAACTCTTGTTCACAGTACTTTTTTGAGGAAACTTTGAAATAACCTCCACACTAGTACCTGGTGCACATATGTATATGGCTTTTGAAAGGGTGGAACTTCTGATGAGTGTTTTAGCTTGTATGCCTATTCATGGGCCATTACAGTACTTACAAAACCCCAAAAAGTTACATATATATATATATATACATACATATATAAAGTATGTTATAATACACAGGCAGCAGTAGTAGTCTGTTGATGACCAAATGATATTTCACTGTTGGACACTATATCATGTTAAAGCAAGGAAGGAAAAAAGAGCTGGACATATGACGCAGTAAGAGTGCAAATATGAAATACAGGAAATGTATTTATGTCCCTTGTCTGTGTCATTCAGAGTGATCTGACATGGAAAAATCAGGTAGAGCCCTCTATATGGTATTTCTCCAATCTTGGCCCAGGTCCTAGTCAAGGACATGTATATTTGAATTGGAAAACTTACTTAAAAATATAGCATTTTAACATATTTCTGTGTTCATAAGAAATTTCTGAGTGGTCTGCCTCTACCAGGGGACCACAATCCCCTTTCCACAGGATGGAATTTTTATCCAGGGGTCAGTATGACTCCATGCTTTTATTTACTTCTGGGGCAATTTTTAATTACTGTAGGCTTAAACCCCTGGGATGTGAAAATTATAATTAAAAGAGCAGATTTTTATGAGGAATGGTGGACAGTAAGATATACATCCCAAAAGGTCTGTCTAAGGCACTCAAGCATGGCTAGTCAAAGAGAAAATCAAATTTTCTTTCCATGAAGTAGGTCAAGCCACAAATTGGGGCTCTGGAGGGCTGGCTGATGTTTCAAGAGGTTTGGGCTCAGTTTGCTGTATGTCTATACCTGTTCCATCTCCATAAGTTTGGAGTACAGACATCACTGATAGGATCATATGTCCTCAGCCCACTGAAAAGGAGGAAGACACTTCCGTAATGCCAGCAGTAAGGAACTGATTGCTGCACTGTCCCCCATCAGAGTATATTCTTTATGCATACACTTCCATTTCTGCCTCTTAGAGCAGCTCATCTTGCCACGAAGTCTTACCATGTGAACTTATCTTGGCTCACAACAACAACCACAGGGCTGAACAGGACCTGTCCTGTCCTTCGTCATGGACCCTCCATGTCCTTCTTGTGCTGAGGACTCCAGTGCTGGACACAATACTCCAGGTGAGGTCTCACAAGAGTGGAGTAGAGGAAAAGAATCATCTTCCTTGACCTGCTGGTCACCCTTCTTTTGATGGAGCCCAGAATATGGTTGGTTTTCTGGGATGCAGATATCATCAGGAACAGTTCAGCCAAAGACATCTGAGATGTTGACCACTCCTGCAGACTCAAAAAGTTGAGCGATGTCCTGGGCTGACAAAGACATGTGCAGCAGCAGACCAAAACATGAGCAATCCCACCATGTGCCGCAATGCACTGGGGGGCTCTACCTGGTAAACTTGCATCCATGCTGCCTTTCTGTCCTACACAGACGGCTGACAGACAAAGAACAATTGGGCAATTGTGAGTTTGGAGACTCACAGCTATCAGTTGCTAAGTTTATGTCTAATAAATTTGCCTTAATCATATAGATTTAATCTAGACGAGATACAAATCTCATGTAAAATGCCAATCACCCTTTATGTTATATTTAGATGGTAGTGGTTGAAACGATGCAAGGTCCACCATACCACCACCTCTATCTTTCAGTAACATGCAACAAAAATCCTTTTCCATGAAGAATATGACTTTAGGCACTGTCAGTCAACATTTTGAATTATCCTGTACAATTTCCCGGGCTACCGGAGCAGCATTCCTGAAAGGACCACTGTGACACCACAAACCTCAAGCATCTAGACAACAGGAAACAATCTTGTTCCACCTAACCTTAGCAAGGAGACAGCATTGCTCAGAACTGATGACCTCTTGCAGACCCCCATTCAGCTATGTGAGATGTCTTCTACTATGTGAAAAATGCCAACTGTTCCTCATCATTCCCTGTAGTGAAGTTCCTGCCTCTGTTCTCTGAGAAAGCAAAAACTGAGAGGTCTCAGAAACATAATGCAGGCAAGAATAAGCCTGCTTTTCAAGGGCAAAACTGATAAGGTCTCCAGAACTGAAGGACCTTGTTTTGCAGAAGAGCAAATGCAAATAAAACAACATAAAAGCACACCGACTGTGTCCCAGACTTAGGTACTTTCTTCATTCTTCTCCAGCTACCACTGCCTGCCTTCCCTCCTCCCTTACTACCCTCCAAGCCTCTGAAACACCTTTGGAAGTCCTGCAGCCCTCATTTACATTCAGGAGCTTTTACTCACTGCTGCACTTTGATGGTGCCAGTAAACTGCACGTGCAGATCACACGCAGCTTCAAAGAGTAAAACCAGGATCCCCGGCCCATCTGAACCCATGCCTGTGAGCACAGCTGACAGAAAAGCTTGGGAAATAGAGAGCAGATTGATTGCTGAACTGTTCAGTTTTAAGATGACATATATTTCTGAAGCTGTGTATTTTTGAAACCGTTAGGATTCCTGAAGGTTCCAACTGAAGTTTTCCTCACAGGACTGCACAAATCAGCTCAAGAACAGAATTATGGAGCTGAAACTGATTTTTGTTCTAATTTCTAAAAGCTGCTAAGCGCCTTTTTTTTTTTTTTTAAGGCCACTAAGTAGTCATTAAATATGTTTTAATTTAGATTAGCAGTATCTTTTCTCTCATAATCATTTATCCGACCATACTCCTAAGTAAGTTACCACACTTACTAGTAAAAGGGTTCACAAGCTGGATCAGTGCCAAAATCCTTTTGTTGCCTGCAAACAAAGGAAACAATGTTAAGATATGTTTACGGGAGTAAAATTACTCCATACACTGTATTTTTCAAGACATCAAATATTATTATTTGTCATTTTTCAAAGCTGGGAAATTGACTGCTTTTGTGTTTTCACAGAACAAAAAAGGCATTTTGTTTTCTTGTTGATAAATATTTGGAGAAAGTGTTTATGATGCAATGTTATAAAAAAGGGTTCTTGTTTCTTGTACTGAAGATAATCCCAATTCCTTTGGGATTATCTTCAGTCAAGTTTTTGTTCAACAGCACAGTTGAATATATCACCTTCCTGATCACAGAGAAGGTGGGCAGCACCTTGTTAGAGAGAAACTCCCCGTAGCACCTTGAAGACTTTATAGCATTTGTCTGTTTACGTTTTATATGTTTTTACTAATTGCAGTAATTAAAATATGGATAAAATATCCCAAGAATGAAAAGAATTTAAAACTACGGTCTATTTTACTGGGTTAAATCAGCTAATACTGCAAGTGTTAAAAAGAAGTAAAAAAGATTGAGACCAATCTCTTACCCAGACAGGACAGCTGTGCACCACCAGTCTGACATTGCCCAACATGCAGGCCTTGTACTTGGTAAAATCTGGGTTTCTGATGTGACTGGCAGACAAGCTGCTGCCAGTCTGGGAAATGGGAGCACTTCTCCTGAAATAACTCCAGACTGCTTATTATCCTCAGAAAACCCATCTCTTTCTGAAAAGATACAGTATTCACAATGCTGAAATAAAAATAATAAAGACAAAGCTGTATTAACAAAGGTGAAGGGCAGGGATAAGAGAGGAAAAAAATAATAATTTCCTTAAAGGTCCTTTCATGAGGTGGCAACACATAGCCCAAGAGTAATCAAAAGACACTTCAGAGCCTTGAGAAGGTTAATAAGTGAATCTGGGGTGCAGGTTATCTTTTCTTCTGTTCTCCTAGTTAAAGGCAGTGACCCTGAAAGAAGCAGATGTGCTCAGGCCAACAACACATGGCTCTGTAGTGGTGTCACTGGCACAGCTTTGGATTTTTTGACAATGGGATGGCTTACATGGCACCAGACTTGCTGGTGTTCATCCTTCTGAAAGGATAAAGAGAGAGTCTTCACTTGTGAGTGCCAGGGCTCATTGACAGGGCTTTAAAAGACACTTGTTGGGGGAGGAGGATACTACCCAGCTTGCTCCTGGCAGGCCAAGGAGTGTTGCTAGTGCACAGCCACAGGCCTTAAGTGTGGATCAGGAGATAGCTGAGCTTGTGAGCATCACCTGCATATCAAAAGCACTTTAAAAAGGCAATTTGTCTGCCCGCTCTCTCACAGTTCCTTGTGAAGAGCACTGTCCATCATACTCTAGAGCGAAATAATAACCAGTTTTGCTTGATCCTGTTTGTTCCAGACTGTTGACCATGTTAAAATCAGCTGTTCAAACAAGCTCTAGGGTACAATGGCCCACATAACATCTCTGGGTCCCACAACAGCATCCTGAGCTACCAACTATCTACCAGAGGGGCACCTATCAACAGAGATAACATTTTAATCAAGAAGAGAAAAGGTTATTCCCCACCAAACACACTAAAAGTTGATTTTCCACTAGATTTTTCCCAATGTTTTCTTAGTGTTTCCGCTGCTTTGATGTTTTCTGGGTCACTGCACACTGCTGGGAACAACAGTCAAAGGGACTAATAGCCAAATGTTACATTCTGCCTAGAAATACAGCTGGGTTTATGAGCTGCAGTAATTCACTGCTCTACCCTGCTCTAACTCCTTTCTTCCCTTTGGGGAAAAGGAAAAATATGGTGGGCCTGATGTGCCCTGGAGACCCATGTGTCAGGGCCGCAGCCTTTGGGGTCTGCCTTGGATCCCAAGAACAAGTGGGGATGCAACCGCTCACTCCCCCTGGCTGCCCTCTGGAGGATGTTCTGCTCTTACGGGCAGTGGCAGGGCAGCCTGTGGTGGGACTGCTTCTGGGGGCAGCAGGTTACTGAACCCCTGGGGGAAGATGCTTGACAATGCAAAGGGGAGAGGGCCACTGGGGGAAAATGCCTTCCAGTCACGGGTGGTGGAGGGGATGAGGACCACTGAGGAAAGATGGTGCTAGGGGGATGAGGATCACTGGATGAAGATGCTCACCAGTCCCATAGGGGACGAGGACCAACCAGAGGAAGATGCCTGCAGGTGCCAGGCAGTGTAAAGGATCAGGGCCACCAGAGCCAGATGCCTGCTGGTGCCCCAGGTGCAAAGGATAAGGATCATCATGGGATGATGCCCGACAGTGCCGGGTTGTGTAAGGGATAAGGAACGTTGGGGGAAGATGCTCACCGGTCCCGGGTGCGTACAATCTGCCTTGAGCACATCCCGCTCCCGGTGCTAGATGACTGCCAGCCTCTGTGTATGCCTCCGGGGAGCCTCGCACTGCCGGGGGAGCCCGGGGTTCTGAGCGGCGGCTTCCCCGATGGAGGATGGACCACCTGCGCCCCGGCATCAACCTCCCTGCCACCGGCGCCCCTCCCCGGCCCGCAGGCGACCTGGGCAGGCGCCGTCCTGCTGCTTGCGCTGGTGGGCAACGGGTTGGTCCCGGGGAGGGGATGTCTGCGCCTGGTGCCGACCGACCTGGTGGGCTAGCGCGGCTACCGCGGCCGGCTACCGAGATCCCCAGGCCGGCTGGCTCCCCTGGAGGCTTCGCCTGCCGGAGCAGTTGAGGGTGTCTGAGCAGACTGGGGTGCCGGAGGTACGTGGGGGATGCCGGTGGAGGGGTCGGCGGACCGTATCCCGGCGTCACCGCAGTCCGTCGGTGCCGGGGGAACGCAGGCTGCCTGGGACGCGCCGGTGATGCCCGGGGTGCCGGAGGTATTTGGGGAGCCGCAGGAGGCCGGGATGCCGTTGTCGGACGCGGGACGGGACCTCACCAGTCCCCGACCGAGCAGGAGGTACATCGGGGTCTCCACAGCTGGTTTCTGCAGAGGATTCCCAGTCCGGCTGACACCCTCGAGGATCCGGAGATTCTGAACACAAACCCAAGTGCGTTTATTTGTGACTGCATGAAGCTGTTTCTCCCAGAAGAGCACCGCTGGTAGCTTCTGTGCAGGTATTCCCTACTGTTTTCATATTTCACCACTTACAGTTTTTTTTTGGTTTTGTGTTTTCTTTTTTTTTTTTTTTAATATATTGTTTGTTTGTTTATTTTTCTGCTTCAAAATACCTCTGCAGAACAGCCCTTCCCGAAAACCAAACATATTTCTTCTTCTTCTGTTCAGTGTCAGCGTTTGCTGTGCTCTTACATAATTACTAGTAGTTGAGGACTTGCTGAGGTTTTTGGCATCTGAAATAAACCTGATATGATTCACAGGACCCCTTATTCTATTATCTTCCTCCAAATCCTCTTACCTGTTTATGTCTTTCTTAAAAATCAAAGCCACGGGACAGAACCCTAAGGATTCACTAGTGTTAAGATGAATGAAATAATAGCTGCTTATATCTTACATACACCACTTTTTTAATCACCCTCAAATGTCACTCTTTTCCTTCATCACCACATCATGCTGTTGATTCGTACGCTGCTTCTTGGTCTCTCAAAATCTCCCGGCATGGAGCCTTTTTTCCCAGGAAAACCACGGCCTTGGCAGTTTGCTGTTCACTGTTTCAGTGTTTCCCCTTCCTTTTTATTTTGACCTTTAAGTAATCCAGATTTTATCTGATTGATTTCACATCATTTTTCTAGCTAATCAAGAATACTTTGAATTTTAGCCTGCCATCAGAAGTGCTGATAGTGTTCCCAGGGTGCATCTTCTCATGTTTAATAAGAAAAAAAGTGCCTATTCCTGCATTCAAGTTACTTGTTAAAAAGGTACTAAACAGTAATACATTAAATTTCTGCAGTCTTCATTCAATCAACCTTCCCACTTTTTAGGTTTTGGAATCAACTACTGAGTTTGGTTTTAGTTGTGAATATAATTTACAGTAATTTTTGTCTAGACTTTTATTTCCATGGCTTGCTTAAGATAAGATCAGATAGGCTGTGGCTCAGGTGGATTCAACACCTTCATTTCCCCACTGATTTTTTTCTTACCTTTTGTTAAGAAAAACCTTCTAACCTTCTTGGTTTTCCTGACAAAGGTGGTGGATGGTTATTTCCACACAATTTGTTGGCAAATTGACACTATAAGTCTCTTACCTCTCCAGTGACCACTAGGTCCTCCAAGTTTACACAAGTAATTCCCATTTTTGTTCATCAGGACAGTGGTTTCTCTGCTGCCTCTGTAAGCATTTGAAGGCAAAAGAAAGGCTCAGAGCTGATCAGGCCAGTGCCCTTGGTAGTCCCAGGTAAATCTCCCGAGGCTGTGCTGACTCGGCTACATCTAGTAAATATGTTTGAAACTGTTGGCATTCCAGCCTTCCTTCTCCATTTCTCTCTCTAATGTCTCTTCAGTTTAATACTACATAACTCGTTCAATGTGATCAAAACCCAGATATTTTTGTAAGCTGGCTAACTTTGCATGTTCTAGACCCCATTTGGTTTGTGTTACAGTAATGCAGTTGCACTAAGACAGAGTAACTGAGTATGATCGAATTTTTCAGTCTATGTTTTTTATGCTTAGATTGACTCCATTGTGTTCCAACACAGCTAGATCCTTTATCACAAATGGAGGCAGGATGACGTTAGGGGACTTTTGCCTTCTGTCTTTCTAACTCTTCAGAACAAATCACAGAATGACACAATTTTCATGGTTGGAAGTGACCTCTGAGATCATAGAGTCCAACCATACACACATCAAAAACCCCACAAACCACCAAAAAACCCACTAACAACAAAAAACACCAACCAAACAAAGAAAAAGCACCCACAAAAAACCAAACCCCACAAAACAAATCACCCAGCCTTACAATCTCGGCCACTAGAGCATGCCCTAAGGTGCCACAACTACATGTTTCTGAAATATCTCCAGGGATGGTGACTCCACCACCTCCCTGGGCAGGCTGTTCCAGTGCCTGACCACTCTTTCAGTGAAGTAATTCTTCCTAATATCCAGTCTAAACCTCCCTTGCTGCAACTTCTGACCATTTCCTCTGGTTCTGTCATTATTCACTTGGGAGAAGAGGCCAACACCCACTTCTCTACAGCCTTCTTTCAGGTAGCTGTAGAGGGCAATGAGGTCTCCCCTCAGCCTCCTCCTCTCCAAACTAAACATACCCAGTTCTCTCAGCCTCTCCTCATATGACTTGTTCTCCACATCTCTCACTAGCTTGGTAGCTCTCCTCTGGACACGCTCCAGCACTTCAATGTCCTTCTTGTAGTGAGGGGCCCAGAACTGAACATGGTATNCAAAAGCCAAACTTTTGTTTTTAACAAAAAACTCAATGTTTTCTTTTTCAATAAGCATCCTCAGACGACCAGACAGAATAAGAACCACTAGACCAGACATGCTCATGCAGGATCTGACTCCAGGCTGCCTGGTGAGAGAGCGTCCCTACTTCCCAATGTTCCTGCTCCACTTTGCGCACTGGCACATCCTCAGGGTTTCCTGCATCATCTGCAAACCTGTCCCCGTGCCCCGGGCTCCTTCGGACAGTCTGTGACACAAGATGTTGTTTCAAGGAATTACGGTAAGAAGTTTGTTTTCCCTATTTCTTTTGCCATTTCACAGAGTATTGCAAACTGCACTTTTGTAAGCCTAATGCTTACGAAGAAGCACATCTTAAAAGCTGGGGCCTTTTAAGAAAGTATTGTCCACAGAACCGGGAAATAAAATTAAGCTAGGAAATTCTTTAAACGTTCTCTAGTAACTTCTTGAAACATTCTGCCTTTAAAAAAAGCACACACACGAAACACATCTGATTCACCACAATTTCATTTTGCTATATTCTGTACAAGGTACTGCATTCTGTCCTGACCTCTGGAAAATTGCTGGTTTATTTATTCTTTTCCCCGCTGAATGAGCCTTCATATTTTATCTTCTTATGCAGCCATCTAACCATGTACTACTAAGACATGGATTTTGTTGAAATTGTTTCATCAAAATCTGGCCTAGTTTTTGCAACAATTATAATGACATGTGCTACAACGTTTGACAGTTTATTTTAACTATTTATTTATTCCATACCCTCAAAAAACAATTTCTGCTATAGGGATAAGTACTATAAGGTTAACCTTAATGTTCTGTGAACACACAAAAAAATAAACCAGCCAAATTATTCATAAATACATACCTAATTCTAATGTGGTAAGAAATGCACATGGAGTGCTTACCCATCAGAAAAAACATGTATTTTTTATGTTCATTTTCACTAGCTTACAGCTACTTCTGAGTGTTTCATTAAAGAATCCACAAAGCATTTAGGTATGAAGTATAGTGTCATCCTCAATTGATACTAGAGCTGCAAAAACTGTGATGACGAACAAGCAAATTTAATTGCTGCTACAATTACACTTTTTCTTAGGCAGAAGATTTACTGGTTAAACCTCATTTCCCTCCAGAACTATTTTGCTTTTTTTATCACATTCCTCAAAAAATGAAAACCATTATTTTTATGTGAACTCTATTCTGCAGGCTTCAATTGCATCTCCTCTGTCTATGTTGCTGGTTCAGTTTGTTGTGCCGGCTAGTTACATAAAATGTTTTTGTCTTTCTAACACAACACAGTAATTGTCTGGGCATTTTGGCTTTCAACAGCTTATATAAGAAAACAATTCTAACACTTGAAACATAATATTACACGGGCAGAACGTTTTTGTATCCCCAGTCATATGAAATTTAGGTAATTTTTGTTGACTCACTATGACTAAGCCACTTGTCAACTGCAGTCTTGTACTGTTTTGGTTCCTTTAGCCAGTCCCGATGCCATCTAAGGCTGGCAATAAAATTTCAGTAATTCTGACCCAAACTTTGGTTTCAATTCATAAACTGTTTTTTTGTTATGTTCCTGAACAGAAGAAGAAACCTTTGGGTAATCTACAACAGAGCAGAGTATTTTGTTCAAGGAATGTACAATTACTTGGAATTTTATGGCCACATTTGTTAGCTCATCTGAATCAGAAGAAAAGTCTGTAACAAACAAAAAGTCATCTAAGAGCCAATTTGTATTTAAGTAAATTATTGAGTCAGTTAGGACATAAAAGTTGTAACATACCCAACAATTGTGAAAGTACTGAATGGCTATCTGAGTACTTGATATATATTTACATTTCCAGTTCGAAGCGCGTATGTGGAAGAATTCAGGTAAGACTGTTTGCAGTGGCATCAGACAGCATCCACCCAAGTTCTGTGGGACAGGAATTCTTGCTATATCTAAGCAAAAATACAGAAAATCAAAAGGTTACTGGAGTTACTGTGATTTAAGAAGCCTAAGGTAATGCTACAGGTGTCTGAATGTAAATTTTATTACAATAATAGAATACGCATTCCTAAATATTCTTCTTGTAGAACACCAGAACCCCCGAATACAGCAATAATAAAATAAACCTTAAGGAATTTTCCAAGGTCAGCTGCCCATCATCTTGCTCAAAAGCAGTATCAGCTATGTTTAAGTCAACCATTCCCAGATGTTTGCTAAAACTTATTGTGGTAGCCTCCAGTGATGGGTGGTGCTTTTTAATTTTTTTTTTTAATCATGGTTTTATACGCTTCCTTTCTGCTCTGACCAACCAGGCAGGAGAAAGAGATTGTTACAGCATGAAAGGATCCTTGAATCTCCATATCCTACACAGCCTAACCATTAATTGATTTGCTATTAAAGGTGCTATCTAGCATTCTTCATCAAGGAATTACAAAACATTTTACGAAAGGTGGCCATTACGGTTATCACCAATAACTGGTGAGGAAGCTGAGGAACAGTTTCACTGGTAGGGCTGGAGACAGAGATGGTATCAGAGGTGGCATCAATACAGTGCACATACGGAAAACTCTATAGTCTACTTGACGGACCCTGGAAGATGTTGTAAGTTGAACAAGCTCCTCAGTATCATATCAAAAGCATCTCTACCTCCCAAAGATCAGGTCAATATTAAAAGGCTAGAAAGATCTCTCAGAGTCATTCCGAAAAACATAGCTGAAAATCCCAGGGATGTTACCTAAACTTTGGCGTGTCCTAAAAACAGGTTATGATAGTACTGCTGTTTTTAATCACACTACCAAATATAGCTTACACTAATTCAAAATTCAACACTTTCCATTCCACAGAGCATTGTGATAGTATTCTGTCCTCAGTTCTACACCGAGTAGTGACACTCAGAGCATACGGATTGCACACAAGTAATCAGGTAATTTTCCTTCATCAGTATGTATCTTTCATTTTCTCCTCCATTTCTACAGCACATATACCAGTTATTAATCTGTAGTTCTTCCTTGAGCAAATAAAAAGGCCAGCAGTTGACTAAGCACTAGGAAGATCTGTAATATGTAAACACAGTAGCTGCCAGTGTGTGGGCTAAAAACTTGAACAAATACGTATTATGTTTAAAAAATGAAAAAGGGACACAGGCCTTCCTCTTCTATCATCCTAAACCCACAATTCTATTGATTTCAGTAACTGCATCTAAGCTGTATCTAAAATGCATATGATTGTTATAAAAAACCAAAAAAGGTGACTTCTTTTTTAAGAAGTCCAGTATCCTTCAGACCTGAAATCACCTCACCTGCAACATGAAAAAGATACTGAAAAGGGTACCTTCAAAATATTCCTTCCAAATTCTGTGCCTGCAAAGCAGCATGCAAATCCTGAGGAATCCTAAATGGCTGTTTGGAAACTCCTCTCTCTGTCACGGCAGGCAGAGCCCAAAGCATTCAGCCCAGAATAATGTACAGTTGCCAATGAGTTGCAGGGGTCTGGCAATGAAGTGTGGAGAGCGCTGAACAGCAATCTCAACCATTTCAAAAGGCAAGGATGCATGACAGGGCAACCTGCATTTTTGCTATGATCGATTCTGTTTAATTTCTAGTGTAACTGATAATAGTTATTTCAACAGCAGTAAAAGAGGGCAGCAGAAACCCTGACACTATATTTAGAGTGAAGGACTCTTGACAGTATCCCCCTTACACATAATCAGTCTAATTCTCTCCTTCGTGTGCCTGTATCCCCGCAGGAGGCCCTTACACATACATCTCTGAAACAGAGACAGGGCCAAAATCAGTGAAGCTGGTAATGAAGCAAAACACTTGCACATCTTTAAAGTTAAAACACTAAGATGATTTTTCCATAAATAGACAGCTAGAAACTTAAAATACATTACCAAATTAAACCCCAGTGCAGGTATTTTGCAATGCCTTCATTCCCTAAAACTATCAGGCTCCCATTGATCGTTGATCTCTCCTCTTTCATAAAAAATGCAACAGCCATTCTGTATCTTTTAAATTACTTCATCACGCTAACTTTGCTAGAAGTTATTTCTTAATGAATTTTATATTAGAGTGCAAAGAAATTATTGTTCTTTCCTGAAATTTCTTGTTTTAATTCATGAAATAAAATACTGTAAATGAAGACAAACTTGCACTATAATTTTTGTGTAGGTAGATATTACTGCAAACTAGGAAGACTTCTGAATGCCTAATTAGCTTTTTATTTTTCTTCTTTTTCTTAACTTAAAATAATATACTGCCAAGGGAGACTCCAAAGGGAAGCCTACCGTTTAGCCTCGGTGTAATAGCTGTTGTGAGAAATGCTCGCTTACTGATAGAATGTGAAGAGGACAAAGTCTTTGAAGCAAAGATGTATTTATTAAAACAAAATGATGGGGTTAGCTCTCAAGAAAGAGCACACCCCTTGCAAAGAGCTGAGTCCTTTTAAGCCTACTTCTCAGGTACCCATTTCCCTGCCCCCTTTTCCCATTCCTCTGGTACTACAGGGGGCACACTCTTGGCTTGTCACAGCACACCCGATTCCCCCAGCAACTAACTCCACATATATAACACACCCTCCTTTTTTGCACAAAAATGGCTGAAACTTGTAACATGGTTGAAAATCACAACATGGCTGAAGCAAAATCGCTGAGTCATTTCTCACACTGTCATCCAATCTATGTGTTTGAAATCCACCTCCATGTGATTTACTCCCAAATCTGAATCATGTTTGGTTGCTGTTTTTNTTTCTTTCTTTTTTTTTTTTTTTTTTTTTTTTTCCTTCCAGAAGAGCGGCCCTCTCAGCATTTCCTTAAAAAAGTCAGAAAAAGAAAACTCTCTGCATAATGAAACGTTACCTACACAGCATGGCATCTGTCTCCACACACACATGGCACAATAAAATGCTCTAGTATGTCTCACTTCTTGCTTTGTATAAACTCTCTTGTACAATTCTCGGTGCTACATGAGTAATATTCTACTGGATGCATTTCTGAAAGATAGACCACTTGGGTATTTTAATAGTTTCATAAGTTACCTAAAAATAAGAGGAAATTAACATTACTTACTTTAACAACTGAATGAAAGGGAGATGCTGCTGAATTTTGTGTATCGTGATTTAAAAACTAAGCTAAATTGCTTACAAACCCTAAGAAAGTGAGGCAGATGCAGGACATTGTGGTTAATGCCTTGCCAAAGGCCCTGCTAGGTGAGATAATCAAACAGTTTGCCTTATGCTCTCTTTGAAGAAAGATTGCCTAAGATGTTATAACCCCTTTTTATGTATGTTGTTTAGAAGTAGAAACTAACAGCGACATTTACAAAAATGTTATTATGTAAGATTTACTCAGCATAACATATCGAAAGAAGACAAGGGAAGCCCTGCCAAGCCAGCAAGAAGAGGAACATAACGACGTTAGTGTATCCAGAGGACAACTCCTGTTGTCCACGACCACTGGATAAAGGACAGGACCACCTGAGTGCCTGCAATTCTTGAAAACGGACACTAGACGGCAGCAAAGACAGCGGAATGGCCTGTGTTACGCTTGTGGAATTAGTTCCAGGAATATGCATGCTTATGTTAATCATTTAATGCAAAACTACGAATATGTAAACTCTTTTGTAAATGTAACCCCTGTGAAATTGTTGCTGAGGGGGAGCACTTATGGTGGAAAGTCCCCAGTGTGACCACCCCAGTACGATAAAGGATAACTGCTTAACAGTCACATTGGCTATCGAGTCCAGTTCTTTGTTTCAGAATTAACTAGGTGGTTTTGTTTTTGTTGTTGTTGTTGTTGTTGTTGTTGTTGTTTTTTTTTTTTTAAAAAAAACAGATTTAATTCAAAACTTTTAAGCATAAATTCACAGTTCACAATTTGTTGTCTAGGAAACACCAGCTGCTTCTCTGTTACATGGTGCTACTACCTCCTCCATAAATCCTCTTTGCTTCCACAGGTACCAAGTCATTTTGAGAGAGCTGTAAAAATCAGCTAGAAATTAAGGCTAGGAGCCAGAAATATGTGCTCTACCAGCTGACATTTTTTTGGGTTTTTTTAAGAGAGACACCACAGAACGGTCTTCTACAACTGTACTCTAGAGTAATTATTGGCACACTGTCTCATTAACTATAGTATTACTACAAATAATACATATCCAAATGTTTGGGTGCTATGTGAGCCTACATGAGAACAACACGGGAATTTACTTAGTCTGGGAAGGTACCCAGGACAGAGGATGACAAATATTGACATCTTGATAAAAAAGAAGTCAAATTTTCTAATACTTTTCTATTTGTTTCTAGAGATGTCAATCCGTGTAGTTATAAAGAAGTGTAAGATCAGTTTGAAACTAAAAACTAGGAGGTAATCAATTACAAATAATGCTGGTTTTGCAAATTCAAACTGGCACGCTCACAGATGCTGTGTGTTGCAGTACCAGCTTTAGAGCCTCAAAGTTTGACATACATTTAGCCTAGGCAGTCACACTTTAAGCATTCCTGTAAGTGCTGCATTTAACAGATGTAATGGCTTCTATATTGCAGACTTAAAGCACAAACTACCACAAAGCAGAGAAGATGCAATCTCAGAATGGAAAACTTAAGTTTATAAAATAAACCCCCAGATGTTGCTCTCATTTACCTCTGAAAATCTTCTCTAACAAACAGAGCTGAGCCCTAGATCGTGGCACAGCAACTCCAGTGCCTGTGCAGCAGCTCATTCCCAGATCTGCAGCCACAGATCCACCCTGGTCTGGCCCCAAACTTGGGCAGGAAGGGTTTTTGGCAAAATAACTGAGACACACACTGTCCAAGGGGCTCCATGCAGCACAAAATCAACCAGACTAAAGTTGTCCCTAGAAGTATTACATCCCTGTTTTCTGGTGTGGTGATTCAACAACGAGTCCCTGCTGAACCCAATTTGATCACCAGTACTATCATGGCCATGTGTTCCAGTACCCACAAAGCTCCACCTCCCTCAATAGTCCATCTTGAGTTATCTAGAAGATGTATTAAGTCATTCAAACCATTTGTAAGAATTAAAGTGCTCTTAACACAGGGATAAAACTCGGTTTTGTAATAGTCAGACATACCCAAACCTAAGTTTCCTTGGGCCCTGCAGAAAATGGGCTACAAGAAGAAATTATGGATGACTTCAATCATCTTCTTACAGCTGAAAGTTCTTGGCTACATAAAGTCATGTTTTAGACTTCTCAAATGGTTATTTATTAGTTGCTTAAGAT
Organism: Thinocorus orbignyianus; assembly: GCA_013400375.1. Taxonomy (NCBI): domain Eukaryota; kingdom Metazoa; phylum Chordata; class Aves; order Ciconiiformes; family Thinocoridae; genus Thinocorus; species Thinocorus orbignyianus. Next base: position 45,948 of record VXBW01007751.1, read on the forward strand.
ATAATGGGACCAAAAATTCCCCTCTCCGTCCACAATTCATCAGAAGAAAGAACCCTTTTCTACAGGACCACATTTTAGTTCTATGGATTCACAAAATCATAATCCCTTTGCCTGTTTGTTGCGATTTATAGTTGGGAAGGAAGCCACATGCCCTGAGAAAGTGCCACCTTGTGCAAAATACATGGGATCACCTACTTAGTAACACAGAGTTTCATAACTTTACCATGCTGATACTCCATTCTGTATGAACTCTCCGTTAAACATAGAATTAATTCAAGTTCTTCATCTATGCGCTTAAACTTCCTCATGAGATTGACCTATGTAATTTTAAAAGATGACTTCTTCTATGGACAAAATACAAATTCATTCCAGAAGCATCAGTCAATGGTCAATAAATGGTAACATGAAGTTCATGTAACTGAGTGTGTGCATCTAATGGCAGAAAGGACTCCAGCAAATCATGGAGTTTAAGTACTCTATCTGGATTAACGATGATAAAAATTTTTCAGAGACTTTCTAACTGTGTCTGTTACACTGTGTCTGTAACAGTCTGTCTCAACGTTAATTTGTATATCTTTTTTTCCTAAGTCTCTGTTTTTGTTGCACCTAGATAAACATATTTTGCAATTCCCCAGTAGAAAAGGCCAGATGAGTTATATAAATGGTATATGACTTTTTAAAAATTAAAGTCTTTTCAAACCAGTTTCTCAGTTCTTCAATTGCAGAGAATCTTCGTGTCTTTATGCTGTTGTAACCCATTAATATTTTCGTTGACAGATAATTAAACCTCAAGACCACACAAGAGAGCTAAAAACTTTCCAGCTTCTTTGGGATAGAGTGCTACCTGCTAACTTTCCACTTGTGGACATAATGGTACTTGACTGCATTCCAAACACATTGGAAAGCTACAGTAGCATGGAAAGAACTTAACAGAAAAGAGCGACTTCTGCTGTGTCTTACCGTTTCAGGCTTGCACTGTAGGAAAAGCCAATCTCTTATTGCAAATCTCAGATGGAATGATTACATTGATTACACAGAGCATCATTTGTAACAATCACAACACAGAATGTTATAGACAGCAAACTTTGGACCATTACTGAAAAAAAAATTACAGCTAAGTATAGCAATGACTTCATTCTTCGTTTGATAAGCTTCTAGCCATTGAACTCCAATTTCTTTATCGATTCAATGACTACTGCTAACAAACCCTTTCCTACAAAAGAGAAAAATTCTTCATTTCATTTCATTTCATTTCATTTCATTGTTTCCATAGCCTTAAATCAGGTATCTAACATCTCATCCAAGTACTTCCTTACTGTGTACTGCAATATCAAAACTGGCTCAGACTTCAGAAAATCACAAGGAATAAAGTATTATTCATAATAAATACAGTTTTAAATAAATGTATATTTAAGTTTCACCTTCACACAACTTTTCAAGCCAATAGAGAGATGTTAAAAATGTAGAGGATCCGAAATTTTCTTCCTCATAGCGTGATGGACGTGGGTGTGGTAAATTTAGGCCAAAGTATAGAATAAAAGGCAGAGTAAGGCTAATGGCTTCTTCCTTTATCCGATTTACTGTTTTATCTGTATTCTACCAATCTGCTTCCTTCACTCTTATGTGTGTCTTATCATCAGTAAGATTTACCATGGGTGTCGCTTCTTGACAGAGCAGGAAGTCAACATCCCTTGTCTAGGCTTCTACACAGTTACTGAAAATAAACACATAAAATTCATACTCAGTGGAAAAACATTTCCCTCACTTTTCCTCCACATGAAGAACTCCTGAAAAAACTTCCTCTCTATTTGTAGCTGCAATCTATTTGTAATTTCTACATAAAGGAGAATTGTTATGCAACTGATCAATAGGTATTGTGCATCTACTTTATATTCAGAGCTTGCACTTTTTTTTTTTTTTTGTTTTGTTTTGTTTGGGGTGTACTTTTGAATCTTCTTATCTATTCATTATAACTTAATTTCAGAATGGTTCTTCTCACATATACAAAATAACATTTAGAAATAGCATCTCCATCTTGTTGACCCTGTTCTCCATTCTGGCATGGATTCACATACTATTTATCTGGTAAAGAGGGCCTTAGGTGTTTGCTATTTGAAGAAGTCCTGTCAGAAATAACTTGCCTGGAGAGGATGTCTTTAGAACCAAAGCTCTGGTTTTGGAGTGTACTATTAGAAAATTTTTAAACATTGTCAATTATGATAACAATCTGTAAGAGCAATTTATCTTGTACAATTGCTTTTTATATAGTTGATAAATCCTATAAAGAAAAGAGAGTAACAGAGGAGAATGGTGCAATGAAAAAGCAAGAAGGGGGTGGTGATGGTGGGGAAGACAACAATTTAATAATAAAATATTTTTGTAATGAATTTTCAAATATCATGACAATTGTTGCCTCTCTAAAACACTGAGAAACCTGAGCTGCAGGAGTCCTTGTTTCCTTGCCAGAGTGAACGACACCACAACAGCCACAAACAAGGTTTGGGAGGAAACAGTCCGTTTGAGACCTTGACTACATTTTGTACCTAGCATTTTCAATATAACCAAAGAAATGATGAAAGAAAATATGAAGCTGCTTAAGATTCAATCACATACTTTTATCAACCAGCAGCATTATTACTGTTTAAAGAGCATCTAGCCAGTTTTGTCCCCCATAGGCATTTTACCAGCACACTTTTAACCTCCAAAAGAATGATTTGGAATTATCTGTTACAGCCATTTTTAAAAAATTGTTTAAGTTTAATCGTTTAGAACAAATTAAGGTAGCTAGATGACCTATAGAGAATCATATTTCATAAACATTAAAATAATGGTTTAGGGGTGGGTGTGTGAGTCAAATTGCATCTAATGTCATAATACTCACTTATACAGAAAAAAGGCCAGTCTGACTCTCCAATCAGATTGAAGTTAATCAAGTCAAAGAAGAAAACCAAAATCCCCCAAACTCAAAAAACTTCCCCTGAAAAACTTCGCTTCAGGCTCTTTCCACACTCTGGACCAACACAGGAGAAGTTATGACACATTCAAGAGGAAAACTAATCCCCAGGCAGAAGTGAAAAAGATATGCCAAAGTAAGAATCTTCAAAAGGCCAGGTGGAGAGGTGAAAAAGGGGACAATCTAAATTCAGTCCTTGAATTTAAAAGGAAAGAGCAAGTACTTGACAGATAATTATTCTAAAGCTTCAGAAATGAATTCCAATTTTCAACACTTGAAATAGGAATGAAGGGAGATCATATCTCCTCTGCTAGCGATAGGGAAAGTTAGAAAAAATGTATCAAAAAATTGCACCTGGTTAAAAGACAGGCTGAAAGTCTATGACAAATGATAATTAAAAACTGCAATACTACAGCCTTCAGTATTTTCTGTTATCTTTGAAGTAGCTAAGAATTCAACCTCATGGGACCAAGAGCTATGCAAATATGATGTGATTATATCACATCATAATTTATGTTTGTGAGACTCAAAGTCTGTCACTAAAGTAGGTGAAGCTATACGTGGCAGAATGAGAGAAACCAGAGTACATATTGTGATATTATTGCTACAGTTTTGCAAACCCCTGAACTGCCTTAATTTATTTCTCACCTGTGAAGATTTGGAACCAAAATATTCAGAATGGTATTAATAGAACCATTCACACATGAGAGTAATGGATGAAAAGAAAGACAAGAGCAAGGTTAAACCAATGGTGTGCATCGATAACCAGTGGCATGAATGAGATAAGCAAAAGAGGTCACTACTGAAGAAGGGACTGTCAGTGTTAAGATCCACGTAGAGGTGACTTGTCAGCAGCATCCTGACAGCAGGATGGTAACCAGGTCACTGTGCACCCTATGTGTCATTCCTCTTCCAGTTATTCCAACAGAAAACCAGAATGCAGTAAGGTAACCACAATAAGGAACCAAAAAGGCTATTTACCTAATGTTCGTGAAGACTGAAGCAAGATTTCAAGGCAAAGTATCACACCGTAACAACTCTTCACTCCTAAAGAGTATAAAATACTTATACAAAATGTCATTTCATCATTGCTAATCAATAGGAAAATAGGAAAGATCTCATCAATGGCATCCCTTGCCAGCACTCCTTGTCAGACTGCTTGAACACAAACTACATTTTCACAAACATTTGTGAGTACATTTGTGGGTATGAGATGGTGAATTGTCAGGGTTTACCAACTTAGAAAGTCAAACAACATAAAAATTACATTTCTCTTCTATATGATCTCATATTAAGATTTTTGTTGCATTAATTCCTACACAATAAAATTTACTTGAGAAAGAAGGACTAACAGCTTGACATTCCACATGTAATGGCCTCTGTACTGAAGCCAGAATTCACCTGTGATCCTCAGTTGAGGCAAAAGAAAGCAAGAATCCTGGAATCCAGACATTCAGAATTGCAACTGACCTCTTTTCAGTGCCACCTTTGTGTTCCAGTTATCATATGAACAGTCAGGAACTTCTGGAATTACTTAGAGTTGCCCTTATTTAGATCTGGAGTGACTTTAGATTAAAGATAAACAGATCTAAATGTTATAAAACATTTCTTCTATCTCAGTGCAGGGCAAAGTGAGTGCATACCATACAACATTTAGACAACACAGAATTTTCTCTGCACCAAAGTGACTCAGAAGAAAAGTGTATGGATCTGTATAATACTGCAGAAAATGTCAATTTTGCAGAGTAATTTTAATTTACTGAAAATCTATCCTAGAAATTATAAAGAATGATGCACCTACAGAATCATTTCTCTCTTGCTGCATTTCATAGAACAAAATCTGCCCCTTTGCTTTCTCAAAGAATGGTCTGTTACTGGTGCTTTACAATATGCTGTTAAGACTAAGCTCTTCTAAAAAGCATGAATGCCTGAGGCAGTCACAACTAATCATTTCTACACTACAAGAATACGAACATCTGTATGCATTCATCAACATCAGTTGTTTCGTGACAGTCAGGAGATTTTCCCAATATTCATGTAAGCAAGCAGAAGGAATCAGAGTAATACTAAAGCAGACAACCTTTTAGTATGCTGTACAAGTAATTGTTTATTACTGGGAGAAAAAAAATCCAAACCAAACACTAAAAAGTTTTAAGAATAATGCAGAATTCAGAAGAAAAAATTCAAAGCGAAAGATCAGAGGTTGAACACCCATCTGGCATAGCTAGATGCTAAGTTACTAAGAGTTGCAGACAGAGACTAGAGAGAAGCATCGGTAGGGCACAAACATGCACATTGTCTGATGAAGTTAGTAAACACCAAGTTTTTGCTGTGTCTATATTAGAATAATCTTTTACTTCCAGTGTAAAACTGGTAAACGGAAAAAAAGGAAAAAAAAGCTTTCTTGTCTTTTTTGATAGTCTTGAACTGAAGAGAAAATTATTACTTTGGCCAGACTCTGAAGTGGGTACTCTTTATAAATTATTTTATAGACAAAAAGGAGTGCAACGTACTATTGCATGTTAGCCAGTGCTCTAAGGCTGAGGACAGGTTATACTTAGGTTATTCTTGGCACAGAAAATCCCTCTTGGCAAAAAAGTCAACCAGTGAAACATTGAGTGTTATCACAGCAAATTTGTAGGTATACAAGGCCTGTTCTGTAAGGAAATTACCTTGATTTATTTGAGTCAAATTTTGACACGTGGGCATTTAGCAGGGCTTACATGAAAAGCATATGGAGGAATTAGTTTTTATCAATGAAGAAAGTATACCTGTAGTAATTTAACATGAGTGGTTAGGTTTCAGACCAACTGCTTTGTTTGGTGCTACTGGGTAGTTAGATTACTGCTTGTTTTTCGGGTTTGGGGTTTGGAGGTGGAGAATGGTAAGTATGTAGTACCTTTGGAAGCAATGTTTAGTTAGTAAATTCCTTTGAGATCAGAGAATGAGTGTCATATTTATGTAGGTAAGGTATGCTGTTGCATTTTTTTCTTTATTTTTAAATCTGAAATGTTTCAAATATTTCTTGTTCTGAAAGTAGACACTTTGCTGGAAGAAGCCCTGCACCATTTTTCTTGGCTTTTGGAGATGGAAGGAAGTAGTGGTCCAAGCATCATCTGTTTTGGTGTAAAATTCAAGAAAAGAAATAGAGGGAGGCTGTTAAGAGCCTTACTCAACACAAATATGTAATGTAAGATACAAGTATGCTATAATTTAAACATCATCTAGCTTATGCTGGATATTTTAGGACTAGAATACATGCATAGCACTTTTCCTATTCCAGGACCAGCTAGACTTGAAACAGCTTTAGACATTTTTTTTTTTCAATCTGACTGTTACTGGGGAAATACGTAGATGAAACAGTAAAGGCTCTACAGAGAGACTTGGATAGATTGGATCGATGGGCTGATGTTAATGGTATGACCTTCCACAAGGCCAAGTGCAAGATTTGCTGAAGACTTGCCTTAATAATCTGTAATTATCTTGCTTGTATTCAAGTGGCAAAGTTCTTTAAAAATGGTTTATAAGTATACTAGTGGGAAAATAGGACTCATTATTGTGCATTTGCTAAACATTTGGGATCTAAGTGAACAGGAGTCAGCCAGGATATGCTGAGATATGCCACATCCATTCATTCAGGTTTAGAATAAGATTGTTTCTGAAACTGGATTTTGTGATATTCTGCAATAGTTTACAAACACTGAAGTAAGATATCTTGCCTAAAATCTGAAATAGACATTTTGGGTACTTAAGAGGAAAACAGTCTTCCAAGGGAAAAAAATTCTTCTGCCTTAAATGCTATTGGATGCTTTGACAAAACATACAACCTGGTTTTGGCAAAAGATACATCTTCCAACTATTTACTTATTTTGACTTTCCTGTGTAATGCTCTGTTCATAAGAGTGCAAAGGGCAAAACTCTTGGAATTCTGTGTAAATGTATAAGGCTTGTAAATAATGTATTTCCCAGGGGGCCAATTGTTTGCATTTTAGGCACTGAAGCTTCAAAGCATTATTTAGATATATATGTGTGTGTATATATATATATGTATGTATGTATGTAGAAGACTCATATTCAGTCTTAGTACTGAGTCATTAATTGAGGCAACTTTATGAGGAAGTTTCAGTGAAACACCCTTGCCACCATTTTTTTGCTGTCTGGAAATTCTACAGAACTTTTCTGATTTCTAAGAAAAACTTTATAAAGTGATATATAGGCTGTTGATGTTAATGTATGATCAAAGTTAAGGACTGTTTTCTTTATGAAGCAGAAAATGTACCTTAAGCCAGTGTTTTATACTTCCTCACTTTTTCCCCTTTTCTTTTTCTTTGTATATGCAAAATTAAGCCTGACAGAAGGTTATGTACTTCTTGGTCTTTGCCTTGTATACTTGTATGTCTGAAGCAGTTTAAAATAAGACTCAAATAAAAAAATCACCTGCAAGTCTTGTTATCTGATTGATAATATGTTTTAGATGACATTTTGTGGCAATACAGCATTTACCAGCTACATTGTCTTTGCAGCCCTAAGCAACCATTTTTCAGTGCCTATTTTAAACTCTTCTTTTATTAGGGTTGCAGGAGATTAGCCAGTATCCAGCAGCGTGGCATTATTTGGCAGAGGACAGGTGAAAATCTGTAAACACAGGGATGCTTTCCTGTCCCGTGATCAAAGTAATTGCCCACTAATTGAGATAGTATCTGTAGGGGTACACCTGCACTTTTTAATGTGTCTCAGGAGACCATTTGCCTTCTTGGCCAGAGAGGCACATTGCTCCCTTGTAGGCAATTTGTTGTCCACCAGGACTCCCAGGTCCTTCTCTATAGAGCTGCTTTTCAGTCTGCAGACTCTTTTCAGTGGTGCCTAGGGACAGGACAAGGGACAATGTACACGAACTGGAACACAGGAAATTCCATCTCAATACGAGGAAAAAATTCTTCCCTTTGAGGATGCCAGAGCACTGAAACAGGCTGTCCAGAGAGGCTGTGGAGTCTCTTTCTCCAGAGATGTTAAAAAGTCACATGTATGCCCTCCTGCCTAGCCTGCTCTGGGTGATCCTACTTTGGGGGGGATTTGGAGTGGGTGATGTCCAGAGGTCCCTTCCAACCCCTGTCAGTCTTAAGGCCCAGAAGTGCCTGTCATCTTCTGGAGGATAGAGAAAGGCACATCCACAGCCAGCATGAGCCAGAGATGTACAGAAGAAAGGTGTAAGGAGTCAATAACCAGCATCTTTGGTCTTTTCACTCAGGGTGGGTGTAGATGTGGCCACCAGAGCCCATGTTTCTCTGAAGTCTGATGATGGGCAGAGCCCTCAGATGCATCCTGTTGCTTGTACATGTGAGAATGTGAGCAAGATAAGAATGTTTGAAAATAAAATCACCATCCTCTTAGATGCAGCCCCTGGGTTACCCTTGGTTCTGTGCCATTGCAGGAGCCTTTCCTGCAGCACGTCCTTTGTTTTGCCAAGCCTCCGAGAGGTGCATGAGAATCAGAGAGGCACAATGTCTGCTGCAGCAGGCAGAATTATCAGCCCTGATAAAGCATATTGAGAGTGGATGCTGCTGTAGAGCATGCAATTGGACAAGTGTTAGTTATAAGCAAAAGAACTGCTTTCCATGATGACAGCGAAGTGTATATATATATGTCTTAGTTCTGATGCAACAGAAAATATGGTCAGCTCCATTTCCCACTCTCCTTCAGAGAGCATGAACGCTGGAGGTTCAATGGTGCAAATGTCGACGGGATCAAAGGTACCACAGCTTGTATTTTGAAGATGACATTAGCTGGGACAGGCATACTAAAAAACTGCCTGAGAGAAGTATTATACAGACACTATCTGATGAGATCTGCAGTCCTTTGCAGTGTTTAGCTGCAAAATAAATTATTAATAAAACGCTGTCATGTTATAACTGCCCACAGAATAAAAGATTACAAGACATCATTTATAAGGGGAAACTAAACAACAGTCTTCTGCTTTCTACTTTGTATTCTTGTGCTAATGCTACTCAGCTGCACTTCTTTCATGTGTAATCCTCTGCATCCAGCTCTATTGCTTATTTTCCTATTTCCCACAGTGCAACAGCTCAGATGGGGACCTAGTTCTTGCCTGGACACTCTGACCTGTGGCAGAATTCCCCCATCCATCACCTCTGTGCAGGTCTGACTGTGTCATGAGTTTCCTGGACTCCAAACTTTGGACCCAAGGCTGCAGACAGACCCCTAGGCTGCTGTATCTTGGGGGACAAACCCATGCCCTGGCATAATGCTGCATACAGATGCAAGGCAGGCAAAAGTTGTGTGTTTCTTTATATTGCCCTAACGTTGCCTCCACAGAGGCAGAGGGAGCTCACAGGCTGAAGCATGGACTTCTCCTACAATAATCGAGGCATGCATCAATACCCTCCAAATCTCCCAGTACCACAAGTTAGTTTCTCAGTTTTGTTCTTCTTTAAAAACAGTATCTAAAACTACCAAAAGCAACAATGTCAAAATGATATTGCTAGACTGTAACAAGTGGAAGAGGTTTAACTGATGGTTAAAACATTGCCTGATTTGTATAACTAATTTTTATCAAGACAATCTGTATTCATTTCTAGTCCTCATGTCTTCAGACAAAAATGTGAAATAAAAGTATCCCAATGGTGTAATGACCCCAGAAGGAACAAGAGCTCAGGCTTACTATCTTGACAGTTTTCAGGACATTTTAAGTCCAACCCTGTGAATGTTTTGGCTTTGGACCCTTAGGATTTGCAAGCCTACAGCTGAGCTATCGAAAGCTTAAGACAGCCAAGAAACATCTTGATCTTTGTATTATGAAATCTCAAGACAGTCCAAGATGATTTTCCATTTAAATTGACAGAAATACTTTATGTGAGTTCTGTAGTATCAGGGAATGTATCTCTTTTGTCCACTTGCTCTATCTACAAATGGTAGTTAAAATTAATTCTGTATTGTAACTTTTTGAAAACATAATAATGTGACATAAATTATATTATACTGTGAAGTCATCTGCTGAATTAAATATATTGAGCTATAGACAGATTTCCACATCACAACACTTATAAGAGAAACCACCTCTCCTGACCTACTGCAGAAGCATAACTTTTGGCACATGTTCAGGAAAGCAGAGCTTTCTCTTACGGCCTCTGTTACATGAGACTTAGCAGGACATAATCGTATTGTTAGACAAAGTAGAAAGCTGTGAATATGAGTAATCCATTTAAGAAACCTACCACTTCTGTGCTTTTTATGAATTACATTATTTTTTCACATTAGATCTGCCTCTCTGTGTTTCTGTTATGTATGTGGCTGGGAACAACTCCCTGATAACATAATAAAAGTTGTGTAAGCCAAAATGAGTTTAAAACAGACTGACAGGGAAATCTTGTCTACAAAACAATTTCCCAAGAACTTAACTAATACTAACAATTGGCCCAAGAGAGTTAGATGTAACTTCCCTTGAGTTTTCAGGATGCATTTAACTATCTCATGCACATGTTGTGTTTTTTTCTGGATCCTTCAACTTCTTTTTTATATCTTTTAATAATTCACACTGGAAAGCACCTGCTGCAAGATCAAGTAGATTTGATTATAAATCAGCAGGGCACAGGCCTTAGCAGGCAGAGAAAAGATTATATTGATACTAAACAGATCCTGCAGAAACTGTTATACTTTTGCACATAAATCAGCCAGGTCTTAGTGCCTGGGAAGGGAAAGATGCAATTCTTGCACAATAAAACCTCCATGGTACTTTTACGAGAATGCAGTCAAGTGCAGAGATCAGGTCATCTCTCTTGGCTTTCAGAATCCTCCTTGTTCAATCACTACCTAATGCAGGTAGCCATTTAGGAAAAAATCCTGAATGTTTCAATATTTATGGAAGTTCTTTAAATTCTGCTCTTATTGCTGGTTGCATTGCTTTGCAGGTGTCTGAACCAGAAAAGTTTCATGCACAATTATATTCTGAATACCGGTAGCCAAAACCAGTACAAACTTTGCAGTGGGATTTCTTTTCCTTTTGTTTTCCATCAAAGCCATGATATTCTCTTAGATCTCTCATATTTTTCTTGGAACTACTAAAAGTATTGGCTGGTATTAAAATAAACATAGTTTTTCCTTACACGTTTTGCTGGAGTAAATCTCAAAGACACCACAGGGCTTTTCGGCAACATTCTGCTCTGATCCCCAGGGCCACGCTGGAGGAAGAATCAGAGATGGGTAAAGCTCAGGGCGAAGCACAAGTCAGCACAGTATCAAAGGAATTCTGCTGCAGAAAAGGCTGAAAGAGTACATGCAGCGTATGATGTCTTTTGCTGTGCCAGCTCCTGTGCGTACTATAGGGATGGTGTTTGTAACCTTGTGGGCACAATGTCACGGTCCTGAAAGACTGAAATCTATGCCACTGCCTGATGACTTCTCCGTTTGTGCCTGAAGTGTCTCCGAAAGGCCTCTTCCTCTCCCAGAGGTACCAAACCGCACTGTCACTCCTGACAATGCCCTTCAGATGGGGAGCGGAGGAGAGTTTCAGCTACTGCTGTGCAAAGTTTCCTGCTTTTTTGACTGACATAAACAAAAATAAAATTGATACACAGAAGGCAGAAATTGCATTTATCTTTCACCTGTTGAAATTCCAGGTTTAATCCTGTATTAATGTCACCAATAAAATAAAATTAAAAAAAAAAATCAATCCATTCATGCTGAAAAATTTCTGTATCTGTTCTTCATGTTTGATGCTGCTTTAGAAAGAACTGAAAAGGATGTTTTAAATGACAACCTAATTGAAAACTCAGAGTCTCCTTTATGTCTTCACAAGCTAGTGCTCATGTCTCGTCTAGTAAGGCAGAAATCCTTTTCACATACCAGGCAGGTATCAGTTCACAGAGATTAGCTAAACTTCTTTATGGATGCAGCTCTAACAGAATTATTTGGGGCTTTTTAAAAATTACAGTTAAAATAAGAATGCATCACTAAAAACCCACCAAATTCTTTCAACAAATATAAAATATATATTCTTAGGTACTGACTGTTTGCAAAGTAAAGACCAAATGATATCAGGCACTTAAAAACCCCACATACTTTCTTTCACCTGAGAGCAGGTTGTGCAGGTCCACAGTCATAGTGTGAGGCTTTTCCCTTCAAAATCAGCATTTTTTTCTGCAAAAGGTATGTTTTATTCGCAGCAAACAAAAGTATTACTTGATGGTACTACAGAATAATAAAGTATGACTTTTATAGTTTTTCTGTAAAGCTTTTAATTTACCTTTGCGTTGTTTCATCAAGCGCACCGGAAAATTGCTCCTGTTATTTGTGCCTAAAATAATTCAGAAGTCCATAGCAATGTTATGTATTGCCGCATCATTCTCCCCAAATTAATTAAACCACCACTAAAAGATGATGCAACTAGAGCAAGATAACCAGAATAGGTGATGACAGACAGCACAGTGCACAGTTGCGACTGGAAATGCTAATTGTGCAAAGAACATGGCACACATAACGGATGATATTAGAGATCAGACATCAGCAAATACCTGTCTATTGAAGCAGAGGTGGTGGAATTTAATGGCACTTCTGTGTCTTTTTCCTTTTCTTTGTTTTTTTTCAGACAGCTTCTGATTCAAACATCGAATCATAAAATATTCCAGATAAACCACGAAATGTTATCTTTAAAAAATCCTAGTTGTTCAAGAAAAATCTAGGCATCAAATCACAGAGAACAAGCAAGTGCTTTGTGCAGGACTAAGGCTACTATGAACAGTCACGGAATTACAGAATTTTTAGAGTTGGAAGGGAGCTCTAGAGATCATCTAGTCCAACTCGGCTACCTAAGTAGGATTGCCTAGAGCTTATTACTCAGGACTGCATCCAGGCAGTTCTTGAAGATCTCCAGAGAAGGGGACTCCACAAGCTCCCCGGGGAGCCTGTTCCAGTGTTCTGTCACCTTCACCATGAAGAATTTTTTTCTCATTTTCAAATGGAACTTCCTATGTTCCAGCTTGTCCCCGTTGCCCCTTGTTCTCCCACTGGGAACCACTGTCTTCCAGGTCATTGGGTCTCAACACTGCTTTACCTGGAGAAGGTACCACATTTAGGTGGAATCAGCACAATTTAAAAAGACTATTTATTCTAATTGTGGTGGGTAGTTCTCTTGTATTTAATTTTCCCAGAAATGACAGGCACAAAGATAATCAATTAAGCAACTTCCCTAGATGCTAACTACAGAATTATAGAGAAGACTAACACTTGATGGATAATGATCAAGTGCAAGTGATGGTGTTGTGATTTTGGCTGGATTAACCTCTTCTCCTCCCTCTAAGAGAAACAGAGAAGAGGAAATGATAAAGGGATTTTTGAGTTTAGAAAAAAAGTAAACTAAGGAAAATATTAAGAAATAATGAAATAACAAATAATAAAAAGAAAAAAAGAAGAAAAATAATTACAGTATATGTACCATTTCACCAGCAAGCAAACGGAAAAGCCCTGGATTGGAGGCAGTGATGGAAGGAGCTGGATTCTGGATCTGGAGNTCACCATGAAGAATTTTTTTCTCATTTTCAAATGGAACTTCCTATGTTCCAGCTTGTCCCCGTTGCCCCTTGTTCTCCCACTGGGAACCACTGTCTTCCAGGTCATTGGGTCTCAACACTGCTTTACCTGGAGAAGGTACCACATTTAGGTGGAATCAGCACAATTTAAAAAGACTATTTATTCTAATTGTGGTGGGTAGTTCTCTTGTATTTAATTTTCCCAGAAATGACAGGCACAAAGATAATCAATTAAGCAACTTCCCTAGATGCTAACTACAGAATTATAGAGAAGACTAACACTTGATGGATAATGATCAAGTGCAAGTGATGGTGTTGTGATTTTGGCTGGATTAACCTCTTCTCCTCCCTCTAAGAGAAACAGAGAAGAGGAAATGATAAAGGGATTTTTGAGTTTAGAAAAAAAGTAAACTAAGGAAAATATTAAGAAATAATGAAATAACAAATAATAAAAAGAAAAAAAGAAGAAAAATAATTACAGTATATGTACCATTTCACCAGCAAGCAAACGGAAAAGCCCTGGATTGGAGGCAGTGATGGAAGGAGCTGGATTCTGGATCTGGAGCCAGGAATGCTTGGATTGGGATCAAAGGCAGACAAACAGACAGGGTCCTCCTCAGATGTCAGCCATCAAAGAAAGAGACTTGGCCCTTTGATCCCTCAGTTTTTATACTAAGCATGATGCAGATGGGATGGAATATCCCAGTTGGTAAGTTTTGGATCACCTGTTCACTCCTCTCCACCCCTCTATGCTTTTCTGCTTCTGACCCTCCAGTGGGGCAAATGACGAAGTTACTTGACCTGAGCAAGGGCCTCTCTGCATGGCACACCATTACTTGGCATAATCAGGTTTTATCACTGTGAAATTGAACAGTTTCTAAAAAATAAAATTTCAAAACAGAAAATAGTTTCTGTTTTACTTCAAACTAAGACAGATGGTAATATCAAAACTATAAAGAAAGCTCACAACTAACCAGCCTCACCACACCACCATGTCCTCTGAAAGAGTCACGTTACATTGTGATATTTGTGGGCACGTTTTTTTTTTTTTTTTTTCCCACAAGTGTCATCGCTGCGATAACGGATCTGAGGGGAAATGCTCCCTTGTACAGGAATGAAGAGGCACAAAGGGTGGTTCAGTTCCAGTTAATGAACATCTCAAATGCTTTTATCACCCAGGGCATTGCTGCAGTACATACAGTACTGGAAGGGATCCAGTAAAAACTGCCTATTTTTTGTGCCAGATATTTCAAGTTACTATCAAATCCTATGGAAATGTACTGTACCTACACACCAGGGACAACAACAGCACAGAATATGTAAAATTACTGCCAAAAGAACTGCATTTTTTTCAAGTCCAAATGCCCCAGAGAAAGTAAGCAAAAGGTTCAAAAAAAAAAAAAGCTGAGCTGAAAACACCTCAAAGAACTGAAAATGAAATATCAGTGTGAAACAATTTTGTGGAGAAGACAAATAAATCTGAAAGAATGTATTTAGAAACTGCAGTGGTCTTCACTGTCTTCAGGAGACTGGAGAAAGAACTAGCTCATTAGACGTGGGACATTTTAATAAGTATCTCAGCTTCTGCCTCATTCTGCTTCACTGTGTCTGACTCCAGGCTCTGCTCAGGACTGCAAACTGTGTTACAACTGTGAACTGAATGACCACGAGAACATGAGAAAAAATCAGGAAGTTCAACAATCTTACCTATATCACTCTAGAGGTAGAACAGTTGTGAGAGTGAGCTATTAAAAATGTAAAATATCATAATATTATGGAACAATTCAGCTTGGAAGGAGCCTGTGGATGTCTCCCACTCAGGGTGCTGAATCAAAATGTCTTCAGAGTGGGATGGGGCTGTCGAGTGGGTTTTTTTTTACCCCATCCCGACAAGACAAAAGGACAGGAATAGAGAAGGGAAATTCTTTCAGTGTGTGTGTGACTTCCCTAAAACTTCCTAGAAGGTAGTTAAAACCGGGAGTACTGTCAGTTCAGCTAGAATCACAGAATCACAGAGTGGTTTGAGTTGGAAGGGACCTTATAGATCATCTAGTCCCCTGCCATGGGCAGGGACATCTCCCACTAGACCAGGTTGTGCAAAGCCCCATCCAGCCTGGCCTTGAACGTTTCCAGGACAGGGGATCCACATCTTCTATGGGCAACCTGTTCCACTGTCTCACCACCATCACAGTAAAGAATCTCTTCCTCATATCTCATCTAAATCTCACATTGATGGGATCTTGCCCTTTGTGAGAGGGCTCGTGATGTTCCTCTTCTTGCTTCCTGAAGCCCTGGCATCAGCCATGAATCTCCCATGCATGCCACCTGGCTTTCAGTCCAGCCGTTCCTCACTCAACACTCCTCCAATGTTCTTCTGTATGTAGGAGTCATTAAGAGTGTGTGATTTGAGGTAAATGACTCTTAGTTCCTTGGCAAGCTGAACCCCCTCGGAGGTGGTGACACAGCTCCTCCTGTCTGAAGTGCAGAGGAGGCAGTGGGAAGTCACTCCTGGGGTAAAAAGTCATGCAAAAAAAGCTATATTTTTTGTCAAAAAATCCAGAATATTTAGCTCCCTAAATAATTGTAAAGATAACGTTATTCAGAAAAGAGCAAAAACGGAAATGGAAACAGTCATTTTATAGCAAGAAATCTGTAATTACTGTAAAAAACCCCCTTCTTACTAATCAGTTCAAAATTTTAGCCGTTATACAAAACTCACATTTCATTAGCATTAATCTACATTCAGTTTTGCTAAGGCTCAAAGGTCAAGTGTGCCTTCCAGAAGCTAGGTTTAACTCAGAGCCCCAGAATCCTTATATGCACAGGTGTTGTACTAACCCGAAGTGTTACCATTCATTAATGGACCCTTAAACCTGCTTGATTACCGTGGCCTGCCCATGCAGGAAGCACGTGCAGGAAGGGGAAAATTTCCACTGCAGTCCCAAACTGTTAGTCGTGTATAGATGCTGCAGAGCATGATTCAATTACACATATTCTACGTTATTTATTTTTTTAAAGTAAAACAGGTGTTTCTGAAGATTATGACAGTTGACTGATACAAATCTTTTGGCCACCCTGGCTGAACTTTGCTTGTTGCCAGTAAGAACATGCTGGCTGTGGATTTTGCTTTCATATGTGCCAAGCACACTCTATATTGATTTCCTCTGCTCAGATCTATGTATAACATGCAATAACAGTGCATTTTCTCCCCCCC
>VXBW01007751.1:66712-92291 GCA_013400375.1 Thinocorus orbignyianus
CTTGAACATCTCCGGGGATGGGATATCCATAGTTTCTCTGGTCAACCTGGGCCAATGTCTCACCACCTGCACAGTAAAGAATGTCTTCCTAATATCTAATCTAAATCTCCCCTCTTTCAATTTAAAACCATTACCCCTCGTCCCATTGTTCCACTCCCTGACAGAGTCCCTCTCTAGCTTTCCTGTAGGACTACTTCAGATACTGGAAGGCTGTTATACGGTGTCCCACGAACCTTCTCTTCTCCAGGCTGAACAACCCCAACTCCCAGTCTGTTCTCATAGCACAGATGCTCCAGCCCTCTGATCACCTTTGCAGCCCTCCTCTGGACCTGGTTTCATTTATAACCTTCCCTAAAACAGTTGCTTTACTTTTGACTGCTTTAAATGACTGGCTTCTGCAGCTGCACATTTCAGGGATGCAGAAGGCTGGTTGTGTTCTCAATATTTCTTTTGATGTTAGGCAGCTTGGGATAAGACAAAATTGTGAATGGTCCTTGGGTTATAACTTGAATTTACAAGCTTGACAGCTCTATTCAGGCACAGCACCAAAAAGCTCTTTGTACATTTAAACAGTGATAAGACAAAGTGATATTGTCTCCTAAGGCACAGCAGAAAACAACTTGGCCTTTCAGAAATGTTACATTGATGTGCTTTCCCAGGAACATCAAGTCTAAGTATGGCAATGTCCTGGTAAAGTATCTCCAGGGATCTCAGTTTAAAGGAAGATTACGATATGATATGATATGATATGATATGATATGATATGATATGATATGATATGATATGACATGATAAAACTGCTAGATGGAATGAAAATAAGGAAAAAGAATGGAAATGGGGAAGCTGATACCAATTAAATAAACCTTCAATCTGCAGAAATAATTTCTCTATAGGAAAAAGGATTCTTTGTTCATTAGATAACTACTTGAAGGGACTTTTATATAGTAGTAGTTGTGTGAGGTAAGTGCATGATGGACTTTTATTGTAATCTAAACCTTATAATTTTATGTCAGATAACACCCATTAATTTGTTGTTCTTTATTTTTATAGCAGTCATTTTTGTTCCATCTTGGGCAAAATGAATATCAAATCCAATCTCGTAAATTGTGATACTGCATCAACAGTGAAAGGATAAACAAGGAAAATGTAGCCTGAATAAGCAGAAAGTTTACATGAAAAGAGGCACGAGTATGACTGAGGTGCTCAGTCCTGTCTTTGCCTCTGCCTTTGTTTGTGGGCTCCCCAGAGACAGGATTCAAGGAGGAGGAGAATAACCATCAAGTGGATGAATGTTGAGTCAGGGATAACTTGTACAAATTCAAGCCATGCAAGGTCATGGGACTCCACAGGCTGCTGAGCAAGCTGTCTGATGCCCATCTAAGGTATCCGTGAAGCATCTTTTCAAGTCTATGGAGACTAGGAAGGGATTCCCAACAACTGGAGAAGCGTAAATCACACCTGTCTTCAAAAAAGGAGAGGAAATGTGATCTGGGGAACTTCATGCCAGTCAGATTCACCTTGCTCCCTGAGAAAATCATGGCACATCTCAGATTACATGAGGGAGAAGAAGATGATTTGGATAGTCAGCATCATTGACCGGGGGTGAATCATGTCTGAGACAGCTGGTCATTTTGTGTGATAAAATGGTCAGATTTGCTGACAAGTGGAGAACAAGAAGAACAACCATTTGCATTGTCTTAGGCAAGACTTCCAACAGTTTCACGTAAGCACAGCTCTGACTAAGCAGTAGATGAAATTTTCACAGTCTTTGCTTTACTAAAACATTTTATCATTTTAAGCAATAAATAGGATGAATCAGATCAGTGATCAAAATGCTGTGACTTTGCAGTGGTGAAGGCAAGGGCAACTTGCTCTCATATCCTTTCAGCTAACTGCAGTCTGCACGTCATAGTGCCATGGTCTTTGCTTAGAGTCATTTACACCTCTGCAAAGCCATCCTAAAAGTGTTACCATCCTGATTGCTTAGTGGTTTGAAACTACTTTGTGTGAATAGAAATCACTACTCAAAAATTGGAGTCCTGCTTTGTTCTCTGGCAACTGTGAAGTTTTAGCAATTTCTAGAAGAAAATTACCTGTTGACAATTTATTTGCTTGCCTAAGACGGAGAGAAGTGTGGGTGGATAAAATTCTAAACGTCTTTCTGAGATTAGCCTCTCCACTCCTTTCAGACTTTGCTAAAAGTGCCACAACTTGTTACCCTGACTTCTGGGTAATTTCCACAGCAATATGCTCTCAATCATGTTAGTTTTGGTTTTGAAGTATCAGTCTTTCTACATATGCCATTATTTAGCCTTATCTAGACAGAGACTTGTCTGTTGTGCACGGTTGATCCATGTTGGTATACTTAGGAGATTTTTACAGTGGTAGCTATCACACTAAGGAGCAAGCAGAGGCCAGCAGGTTGATCTGCTATGGCGATAGAAAGGAATCAGACACCGATAGGCCTAACGGAAGGCTCATACTCCACCCAGCAGGCTTTGGAAGACTGCACTGCTATTTCATTTTTTGACTTAGAATAATGTCAATAACGACCTCTTGTCTTGCTTTGTAGTCTCTCTTTGCTCCATTTATTTGTTGCCATCATGCTCTCATAAATATTTCATCATTATTTCTACAAAACATCGCCCAGCAGGTTACATGCACATTAGTGTTTGAGAGAGCGGTATCTGTCAGTACTCTTCTTTTGAAGAGTTTTTCCATTTATTCATAGCAGAGGTGTGGGAAGGGTCAGGAGAAACTCACTGACTTAATGAAGAGGTGGAGGAAGAGGTGGTGAAAGAAAATGAAGACAACTGATCATTCTGCAAGCTGTTGTAGGCAATATAACACATGCACGCACACCATTTTTTTCTTGGTTACTGTAATTTTGACACTGTGTTATGTCTTTATAAAACACTCCGGAGACACACTGCAGATTCACTGACTTCATTGCCCATGACCAAAAGGAAAAAGACTATTGAAAGAAATCAGCCGCAGGCACTGTGCATACAACTCACTCAAGTCAGTTGGAAGCATTGTGCATTGTGTGGCAGACCAGCTCTGGTGAGAATGAAATATTGCTCCAGTATGGAACTTGATGAGATCTGAGTTGTGTCAGTCAAGGAGAGGTCACCTGTAAGTAGTTTTTACGTTATAGTGACTGACTATAGGGTTTGGCTCTGAACAATTCTAGATATACCATTTCCCAGCTTTCATAATTCCAAGGTGGTTTAAAGGCTGAATATTAGTGTATGTTACTGAGAAAAAATATTTTGTGAGCTCAATCCTATGTTTTGTGAATCACTGATTTTCAATCCATGTTGTGGAGGCTATGGATATTCTTAAATTCTGTGACTACAAACCAGCTGGCTGATGGAGAGCTGATTCTGACATAAAGTGGGAAAAAAAGGGAGAAAATTTGATAAGGGGTAGGAAAAAGGAAGAATTTGAGCTTCATTAGGACAGAAGAGCTGGCAGGTAGCTGCAGGGCTGTGTGTTTGTTTCAAATTGGTGCTGGTTTTGAAATGGGTGTATTATTTTTGCTATTGCATGGGTCAAAGAAGTGTTCCCCAATAACAGGAGCTCTGGTTGTGCTTAAATGCAGGAGGTTTTTTGTGTGCTTAGTTGGGATGAGTCCTGTTTTTCCCAAGACTTGTGTCAGCATCCCATTGCTTATTCCTGACTGATGAGGTGGCTTCTCCTCATATTTTTCTACTGAATTAGAACCAGTCTTGGAGCCTGGACCTCAGCCTGCTATTGCTTCTGTCAAATACGTGACTATGGATCTTCTCAGCTTGCAGAGTATCTGCAGGAAGACCTCTATTTGCCTTAACTTAAGAAGGTAGATGCATCCTGTCAACCCCATGTGTATAACGAAAAAGTCAAACCATATACACAGCTGTGTCTGCAGAACAGCCCTCCGGCATCTAAGACAAGCAAGATAAAGATAACACAATATTGTTAGATCAACTCAAACAGAAGTTGAATTCATAGGAAGCTAGTGCCACTTTTAGAAATACTTCAATCTCCTAACGCAGTGCCAGTTCCCTTCCTGCAAATATCAGTTACAGCCTAATATCTGGCACCAGTTCTTTTAGATGGCTTAGTGTTAGTTAGGTGTCAGTGGCTTTGTCATGTAATTTAAGACCTACCTGTGGCCAAAAGACAAAGGCTTTTCCTCCCAGGTTTGCTCTACACATCGAAATGAAATGCTTGTTCCTGCTTCACACTGGAAAATATCTGTAAGCCTCTGTGTATCTGTATGCAGCTCTTTATCTTCCTGTGGCATCTTGCAAGTCAGTATGAGATATATAGGGAAGAATAAAACTCTGCAAAGCTGGGTGCAAAGATGGTCATCGTCCCTGAAAGAACTAACTTTCTTCTTGTGCTGTCCCATCTGTGAGGAAACACTGCACTGGGCCCATCAACGTCAGTCAGTCCAGGCTTAGCAGAAGAGAAACTGAACTCTTACCTTGCTTAAAATGAAGATTACCGATGTGCTACGATAACTGAAGGGAGTTAGAATAGGTAACAGCTGTGCAGATGGAAGATACTGAATAGCCCTTTTTGAAAAATGTAGTATAAAAATGGTGAGATAAATCCTCCACTGGTACAAAATGAGATAGCAATATTTGAAGGCAATAGACTTTTATCAAATACCTGCTCTTATGAAAGAGATGACAGATTCACAAAATATCTCTATCCTGTTGTATCGTTTATGATTAGCAAGTAATTACTCACAGTGAGTCCACAATAAGAGAAGAAAACTGTTTTCTCTCCCAGTTTTCATGGAGCATTGTCTTACACCAAGAAGATAACAGCAAAGTACATCCCTGATGTACATATTACACTCTGCAATTTTACCCACTTTGAGACATTGTCAGTATTTTTGTCCTTCAGCTGTGAAGAGCAGTGTTGTACTGGTGCTGTAGAACCCCACGATTTATATTCCCGTCTTATGTCCAACACCTTATTTGCTGCCTCTTGGAAATACAAGCAGACAATTATTATAAAAACTTAGCTGACTTCTCTATCTCTTGTGCTTTCCGTCTACCTAGCATTAACTCACTTGCAGCATATTAGCAGGAAGCGTATTCTGAAGCATCACAGAAATGCAACAAAGTGCCTGCGACCTACAACCTCCTTTGAGGAAAGAGCCAAAATTTGTTGCCACATTCCTAACAGACCCATTTGGGTATTATGCGTGGATAATAAGAAAAGAGAACATTCTTCAAGTTCAGAACCTCTAGTTTATCACGGAACAGTGGAAACCAGTGTTTGTGACCAGGAAACCAGAGCCTTGAATGCGTTAAGCCAGTGCATCTCCCCAAAATGTGTAAGTGTGTATTTTAGGCAATCTTTTACACAGTATTCATAACTAGTATTTTTAAATGGAGCAGCACAGAACATATCTATATCACAGCTTCATCATCTTTGTTAGAACCCACATCACAAAAACTGAAAAATTGCTGATTCACATGTTGTCCAATTAGTCTGGTGAATTACTCCTATTTTTGTATTTCACATTCCTGGAAACAATGTGATCCCTGTCTGCCTCTGACCAGTAGCAGATCTACGTTGAGACTGGAGTGCTTTTTAACAATATGCACAAGATTCTTGTTTAATTATGTGGCTGAGTGTTAATACATTTTATTTTCAGGATTTATATGAGTTATTCTGAAATTCACTGGGGCTGAAGCCGTGACACTTTGCCTAGCAACTTTAGAAACTTTGAAGAAAGTATAAAAGACCCCATGAGACTGCTTCTTACCTGCACCTTCAGGGGCTGCATGGCTGAAAGTGCTGTGGAAGTTCTCTTTATCCTTTGTTTTTGGAGACCAGACAATCTAGGGATGCTGCAATGTGTTAAAAAGGAGGGTGGTGCTGCTCTCCTTGCTCTCCAACATCCTGGTTGGTTCATGGGAAGCAGCGAATAAGCTGAGCCAACTTAGGCTCTCCTTCTCAGGGAACCTAAGAAAAAGATACTGTAAAAGATTGCAGCTGTGTAGCTGAAAGAGGAGAAAAATGAGACAACAGAAATAGCAAAGGAAAAGGCTCAAACATTGTTACTGTTAATTTTTCCCCTTCTTCCTCCAAAGGGAGTCTGGACATACAGGATGTTCCGTGAAATTGGACCCAATATATTTAAAGTGAGCAGAAAGGCACAGATTCTTTTTAAATGATAACTAATAAATGAAAGCTTGTGAATTCATAAATATAGAGTTCTCAGAGAGGTTGGACTTTTTTTAGTCGCTGCATGGACAAATAGAAATATTTCTTTAGAAATTTCTGGAGTGTAGGAATTGAGTGAAACTTAACCAGATGGGGTTAACAATCCATTCCTTAGTGGAAAATTGTTTTATCACAATGTATGTTAGAAGTTTGTTTATTAGCGTTCATCTGAAGTCTACAATATTAAACAGGATATTGGTCTAAGCATGCCTGAGGTCAGAGTCGGGATAACAACTTCTATAAAATTGTTCTTTTGATAAATTTGCTTGTCCTGAGACTGCAAGATGGGCATTTTTTCTTTTTAACTGTTTTTAATTTCTGGATAAAAGAACCACTTTAAAAACTCACTTGCACAGCAAAATGAAATACATTTTTCTTGTTGTTGTTCTTTCCATTGCTCTTACAAAGGAAAAAGAGCAATTTTGCAATGGAGCAATACCACTGGTAATTCAGTTCTCAGAGAGAAGCTTTGCATTTCTCCAGTCATCATAAAAATATGTCACAATAACATGGTGTCAACAACATCTTCATGTTTGATATTTTGTAAGGTTAATGTCGGTGCTGTTTTGACAGTGCTGTTATCTACCTTTACTAGGAAAAAAAAAGGTAGTCACACAGGTTACAGATGTTGGAGCATGAAGATTCAAAAGGAAAGCATAATACAAGTATGCTGAGACTAACAAGGGTTTTCTTGTTCTTCAGATTCCCAGCAGAATTAAACATCCCAGATGGCAGATGTTGGTTTGAGTGTTGGCTGTAAATCGGCTACAAGCATATCTGAAAAGCATCCTGCACCTCTGAACTAAAATGCGTTTTCAAGTTGTAAACTCTCTTTTTTTTTACTCTGCTTTCTACCTATCCTTTTATTCTGGGGCTTCCCTTTGATAAATTTGTTTTCTTGAGCTCTCTGAACTGACAGGAGGGAAAGGGTTTTACAAACTAGAGGAAATGATTATGGATCGCCCTTGTGGCCATTTTGTCCATCTTTGGGGTGACTTTGTTCCTTCTAAATTTAGTGGTAAATCTCCTCCATGGTCAGTCCTGCACGTTGCCTATGAACTCCAACCCATAACCCTGCAAATCCTTTTCACAGCTTTGCTAATGGAATCATTTATAGAAAAACAAACAAACAAACCCAAGTCCCAGATCTCCACAATACAGAGGCTAGGCTGTTCTGCCTGAAAAAAACATATGAGCACAGTTAGAAGGAAAGGAGAGGCTTTATGCAGCTTGATTGACCTCTTCTTACCTGAATTGCAACATTATTGAATGTCTTTCGTTACAGAAGTGTTTTGCAGAACACTAACAGGTTCAGACAATACATCAAAACGACTTCTCTGCATGCCTTTCTGCACCATTTGTTGATTTGTATTTTGGGAAGATAATTACACTGGCACTAAAGTGAGCAGTTGGAGAGGGATTGGAAGGATGAGGTCAGTGGAAGAGTTAAATTTGTTTATATGACTGCAAATCTTGAGGAAAGTCTATTAAAATGGAGGGAGGTATGAGAAAGAAATCATATTCTACGGGCAATTCATGTCAGCATGTTCAGCAAAGTGCTGGATCCTCATGGATTTCAACGAATTCTCTTCCATTTGTAAAACTTGTCCCTGAACCACCTCCTCAGCATGAATCCAGAGGATGCTTTGGGAGATACTTGGGTCATCTGCTGTTTGCTTTTCATGCATCCTAGTAGTATTATTCAGTAATCATTTCTGCCGTGTTGCAAAGCCCACTCAAGACGATGGAAAAATACCTGTCCGCATTGTAAGGGACTGTTGACCAAGATTTCACTTCAAAAACGACTGATTTCGTCCTAGGGCTGTGAAAAGACAGTCTGTATACTTTCTGTTCATAGCAGACACACTTCTTAATTCTTCCGAATTGTTTTGTGTTTTCAATGGGAAAGTGGAAGGTATAAAGAACAACAAAATGAAAAGGAGCAAAATCAGAATTCCTGCTATGCAATACAGGATGGGCACTTTTCCAGAGATGTAGGATACTTGAAAAGACTGCTGTTCCCACGGGTCTTAAAGAAACAGAATGATACAAGAACCAGAAAACAAAATTGTTATAGTCCTATTACTGCACCTTTCACAACTTCGGTTTCTCATTGAGTCTTATAGGCTTGGTAGCAAGCCCAGCAATATGTTTTGCACAACATTGACATATAGTGTGGTGGGACCCAGGACAGTAGTGTAATTTTGCAGCAGGCATGCAAAATATATTTTTTTTTGCACTCATTTTCTGCAATCCAGAGGTGGAAGCAGAAATAAGGCTGCTTACACCTGTGAGCACAAATGACTTCAGACAAAGGTCAGGGCTGGGTTGCAGCATTCTTTGTCCAAAACCTGGATGCTCAACTGCTGAGAAGCTGTCCTAGCTGGCAACAGAATTTCTTCAAGTAAGTCCCCTCTGTTTTTTTTCTTACTTGGATTGTAAATTTCTTTCTGATGATTTTTAAGGACAAAATCTTCACAGGCATTCCTATCAGTATTTCTGCTTATTGGTGAGTACTGTCTTAACACCTTTTAACAGAGGATTTCACAGAACATTTACGTGTACAGATGTCATGACTACCGTACAGTGGGAACCCAGTGTGTTCATTGTGGTAGTAGGCACCCCATTCAGAAGGTTATGCAGAGCCTGCATAATCACATGGGCAGTTCTCATCCGAACTGCACAGTTTTGCTCCTACTGCTACTTCATTTGCACAGATTAGAGATGGCACAGGTTTGCCTTGCCGGGCTGCAGAAACACCGAGAAGGCAAGGTAGAATTACTCTTCCTTTGCATTGGAAAACTTGTCTCCTAATTAAGAAACAGACTACCTTGGGTCATGGCCACAAACCTGCACAAACTGATGCTGCCCATAGAAAACATGGTTTTGCCCTTTGCTCCTTGTTCCTTCTCTCTTCCCTCATGACAATGAAAGCGATTATAAGGTTGCTTGGTGACCTCCTGGTGAAGTAAAGTGGACTTAACACCTTATCACTTTTGCTTCTCAGTTTTATATCAGACTTCTGTCCCTCTGTAGTGCAAAAGTATTTGCTCTGTGATGAGAATGTGGAAGGCTGAAATGCTACCAAGACAAGCAGTCAGGGAAAGGGCAGACGGAAGCCTTTTTATGCTAGCGGTAAGTGGCAGATGACTACTTAAAATGATGATGAAATTCTGGCTGAGTTTCATTCTCCAGTGCTGCCACAGTTCTGTTGCCTGTGACTGGTAGTTTCTTTGAAACAGGGATGGAGGTACTTTCCCTTCAAGCAGACCTGTGCTGCATAAACTGGGCAATCAGTTTCCAGTATAGGGCAGCAGTTCCCAAAAGCTTGTGCGTGCCACGTACAAGACCCAAACTGCCTGCTTCTGCAGGGACAGGCTCACCATGTTCTTTAGTACAGTCTATAAGCAAGCTGCTCCCTGTCTTGAGCTGTTTTCTTTTCCAATGTGGAATTACATCTAGTTTCACATTAGGTGTCACAAGCTCACAAAATCTCTTTTTTTGATAAAAGTCTACACTCCTAAACTTATGAAAACAACAAGAAGAGCCAGGAGGAGAGGTGTCCTTAATAAGCCTTCATTTATCTATTTTTTAGTGTGACAATTCAGAATGCGAGTAGGAGAAAGCTAGGCTTAACTCATCTGTACTGCTGTTGGTGCATAAGTAATAATGTTAATGACATAATGCTTGAGAATAATTGAGATCTAAAGAGAAAGAATGACAGAGACAGATGTGGTAGACAAAGAGACAGTGAAGAAAAACTTAAATAAGATTGACAAGTAATAACATTTTATTTCTTTTAAGGGAAAAGTTAAAAATTACTTTAATATCATCTTAAAAGAAAAAAGAAAGTAATCTTGTTTACAGAGATCAATCTATTCAGGCAGGAATTTTACCTGCTAGAAGCTTGTGATTTGAACTGGTGATTGTTGTGGTTTCCTGCAAAAGCCTTATTTTCAAAAAGCCTACATATTGCTACTTCTTGGTTGTTAATTTGATTTTACTGCTAGTGAACTGGAAGAATGTACATGCTGTTCTGCTCTGGCATTCTGCAAAACAGCTGTGCACCTGCCAGGCAGAGAATTGTAAAAGCTAGTACTATCCAGTGGATGTAGAATTGGAGGTAGGTAGGTCTCCCTGCATGTGAGTCAAGTCCTGTACAAACTCTGTCCCTCATACGTCAGAAGATGGGTAAATTAATCCACTTGCAGCTTTCACTTCTCATGAGGTTGTCAGGTGGAGCACTGTTACGTATCAGAAATCTCTGAAGGACGTGTAGGTGTGGAGTCCTGCCTCTGTGGGCTCTGTCCTAACCTGCCTGTGGGTGCTGCTGTCAGAGGCTGTAATTTGTAAGCTGATTGATAAGGGTTGCGATGGGGTGGCATCGTTGCCAAATGAGTGGCTGTGGTGCCCATAAATGTATTCCCACTGTGTTTCCTAGGAATGAGGCATGGGGAAACACCAGCCAAAATGCCAGAAGAGTGGGAAACCAAACATAGCAACCAACGTGGTACCTTCCAACTGGCCAAGAAACCATTTCCTGGTATGAGGGGAGGCCAACAGTCAAGTGTTAGATTTGCTACAGAACTTGGACTATCACCTATTCCTGCCTGCCCAGGGTGCTGTGAAGGTAAATGCAACAAAGCATGTTGCCTCCTGGAGCATCTGTTTTCCACCAGGACGAATGAGATGAAACTGCTAGTGGTACATATGGAAGAGAGCAGATAGTTGAGTAGTGCTGCTTGACCCTGCCTCTTGGCAGCAGGAAGCACTTCCACTCTCCTCCAGGGTCACATAGATTCAAAAAATCATGGAGTCATAGAACGGTTAGAGTGGAAGGGACCTTAAAGATCATCAATTTCCAACCCCCCTGCCATAAGCAGGGACACCTCCCACTAGACCAGGTTGCTCAAAGCCCCATCCAGCCTGGCCTTAAACACTTCCAGGGATGGGGCAGCCACAACTTCTCTGGGCAACCTGTTCCAGTGCCTCACCACCCTCACAGGAAAGAATTTCCTCCTAATATCTAATCTAAATCTCCTCTCTTCCAAATTAAAACTGTTACCCCTTGTCCTGTCACTACACTTCCTGACAAACAGTCCCTCTCCAGCTCTCTTGTAGGCTCCCTTCAGATACCGAAAGGCTGCTCTAAGGTCTTCCTGGAGCCTTCTCTTCTCCAGTCCGAACAGGCGCAGCTCCCTCAGCCTGTCCTCATAGGAGAGGTGCTCCATCCCTCTAATCATCTTGGTGACCCTCCGCTGGACCTGTTCCAACAGTTTGATGTCCTTTCTATGTTGAGGACTCCAGAGCTGGACACAGTACTCCAGGTGGGGTCTCACAAGTGCAGAGTAGAGGGGGAGAATCACCTCCTGCTGGTCGTACTTCTTTTGATGCAGCCCAGGATACGGTTGGTTTTCTAGGCTGAAGAAAGCACAGGTGAATGCAGGTTTTTTGCTTCAGGTTTGTTTGCTTTGGGCTGCCACAAATACATTTTGACCTTTAACATGAAGGCAGCAAGACTGCAGTAGGCCAGTGATACAGAAGTGCTTATGTCAGCCCTAAGTTGACGTGAATGTAGAATAAATGCAATGTTTTAACAGCTCCAAGTGTTCACCTCACGTTACTCAGTCTGCCCCTCCCAGGCAAGACATGTTCTGTCTATGGCAGCCCTCAGCAAGGGCACACAGAGGAGAAGGCAGCCAGCTCTGTTTCAGTCTCCCTCCTGCGCTGGTCTGTGAGCTGGTGACACCGACTCAAAGGATAGGCAGTCAGAGAAGTGTGAAAGGCAAAAAAAATCCTCAGATCCAGAGCTATGTGTGACTCAGCAGGCACGAATTCCTTCTTGCTCTGTTGCTTGATGCATTTCCTGGAGAAAGATGTTGCTAGGACTGCAGGGAGTTGCTCTGAGGGACAAAGTAGGAGAAAACACTACAGGCACTCTCTAAGCTGCACAATGACTTCCACATGGTAAGAATTAGTGAAGACAACACTGGAGAGTCTAACAAACCTGAAACCAGAGCCTCTGCAGCCTGAGTTGAGGAAGTGAACCCTACAGTCAGAGTTGGTTTTGAGTTTTATGCAGACTGGAAGGAAGGGACTATGGGCCAGTGAGGTTACATGAGCAATTCTAGGGATGTTCCTGTGGTGCAAAACTCCAAAACTGTCCAAAGGAAGCTGGCTTCAGTGGACTGTCTGCTCATGCAATGTATGCAGCATGTAGATATAGTCTGGAAAAATATTTTTTCTTCTGCTGAGCAGAGCTAAAAGACACAACCCCTAATAACAGGCCACATGCCACCACAAAACTTCACAACAAAAGGAATTACATCTCAGGAAGCCAAAATCCCACTCACTTAATCTCAGAAACTGGAAGTTTCTTCTCAGCAAGTAGCTGTGAGGAGCAATCACTTGTTCTAAGCCAGTCTTTGGCTTTTGGTGTGCATCCAGGTCTTCCTCCTTCACAGCCCTTTTGCACTGCCTGCTTCTGGCTGGGGTGCAGAAGCATCTGGCCCCACTTATTTCCCCATTAGGGGTGGATTGTAGCCCTAGGCAGTGCACCCAAGGACAGATGGAGGAACTGCTGAAAGTTCCTATATCACCTATGATTGCCCAGTGAAAGCCTGGCCGGGGGTAGCATCAGCCGTTGATGCTCTCTCTTGCATCAGTAAGTAAGTGTTTCGCAAAGTGTCACAGAGACCAAGAGAGAGGGGGAGCACTCCACCTTTTAAGCGGCTGAGGATAAGGGACCTTTAGACATACAGGAATTTCAGAAGACTGAAAAGTCCAGGCAAAAACCTCCACAGGGCAAGCTCCTCTTTTGTTTTCACTTCTGCATTTCTATTTGTCCTGTAAGATCAGCTGAGTCCTCAAGGAGACTGGAAGCATTTTTTGACCTTAAGGTCTTTCAATAGGACAAAGGTGGTGAGGAATAGCTGAAGAACATATTTTGCTGACTAGGATGGAGATGTGGACTTCAGTTCTGAAAAATGACTGGAAATCAGCAAGAATTGGTTACCACAGAAACCAGTTTTTTGTTTGTTTTCTCTGAAGCAGTTAGAAGACAATTTAGAACACTGCACTACCACCTTCAGTATTTTTTTTTTTTAAATCTATTTCTTCTTTTGATCCAGATATCCCTTGAAGCTTTCCTAAATATGTAGCCTGTTGTACTCTGGCTGTTGATTTTCTTCACTCCTTGCTTTACTGCTACATATCCTGAGGCCACTTGTGATGGTTGCTTTGCAATTTCACATGATAGCTGCAGTGCAGAGAGGGCAGAGTTGATAAGCCATACTCTCCTAGAGCCACTCTCCAAACATGACCACAGTAATCCAATAAAGACAGAACCATGCTATAACTAAACAAAGATCATAATTTTAGGAAGCTCCAGTGGGGTACACAGGTGACATTTCAGTTGCAGAAACCAAGGACTTGTTGTCCATCACTGTGTATTTCTGGATCTGACATTTCTATGCACAAAGCTGCTAAATATAGTCTGTTCCAGCCTTTCCTCTGTGACATAAATGACAAGGGCAACTGCAGAGGCTTGCCTTTATGAAGATGTTACTGACTTAGGGTAAGATTATTCTCTCAGTTTATATGGTTGTTTGCAGAGGAATTTTAGTTGCAACTGGAGTGAAAAAAAAAACACAAACAGAATCAAGAAGTATATTTTTCATTTGGGTTTTACCCTATTTACAGTAGCTCTCCATGATCAGTATAAAAGTACTCCTGGGAAATGCCCTGGAGCAGAAATAATCTTGATTTACAAGCAAGATTGTTTAACCTTGCACAATGATATAGATAGAATAATTTCAGCCCATGCACTGGAACAAATGTGCACACTCTTGATTCATTGCAGTGCACGACTTAACAAGACTGTCCTTTGCAACATTCATCCTCAGAATCAGTTTAGTTGCATCTATATGTCAATTAATCTCAAAATCATCTCTCTCATTGGCAAAATTCCCCCTGGACTAGAAGTACCAAAGGTGAATGTTTGTAGGGCGTTTTCTGCTAAGATTCTTGACAGGTGTAAGAAGGAATAAGTGTAGGCCTCAGCTCTGCATGTTCCTCTCTGTAAGGAAGAAAAGTTACCTCAAGAGAATTGAGACCAAGGCTTTTGCATTCAGACTTTTTCCTGAAGTGGCAGGATAGATTAAAGGAGCAGGGATGTCTTCCTGGAATTTAGGAGGTTGGTGCAGGGAAAGCTTGGGAATAACCAGCTTCAGGACCAACTCTTTTTCTCAGCTCCTGAGCTACTGCACCCCTACATGAATTGGGAAAAGACATTATCATTCTTTGTACATAAGGAACAGGCTCTGCATTGCTGTGAAGCCATTTGCTCNCCAGTTTTTTGTTTGTTTTCTCTGAAGCAGTTAGAAGACAATTTAGAACACTGCACTACCACCTTCAGTATTTTTTTTTTTTAAATCTATTTCTTCTTTTGATCCAGATATCCCTTGAAGCTTTCCTAAATATGTAGCCTGTTGTACTCTGGCTGTTGATTTTCTTCACTCCTTGCTTTACTGCTACATATCCTGAGGCCACTTGTGATGGTTGCTTTGCAATTTCACATGATAGCTGCAGTGCAGAGAGGGCAGAGTTGATAAGCCATACTCTCCTAGAGCCACTCTCCAAACATGACCACAGTAATCCAATAAAGACAGAACCATGCTATAACTAAACAAAGATCATAATTTTAGGAAGCTCCAGTGGGGTACACAGGTGACATTTCAGTTGCAGAAACCAAGGACTTGTTGTCCATCACTGTGTATTTCTGGATCTGACATTTCTATGCACAAAGCTGCTAAATATAGTCTGTTCCAGCCTTTCCTCTGTGACATAAATGACAAGGGCAACNTCTCTCATTGGTAAAATTCCCCCTGGACTAGAAGTACCAAAGGTGAATGTTTGTAGGGCGTTTTCTGCTAAGATTCTTGACAGGTGTAAGAAGGAATAAGTGTAGGCCTCAGCTCTGCATGTTCCTCTCTGTAAGGAAGAAAAGTTACCTCAAGAGAATTGAGACCAAGGCTTTTGCATTCAGACTTTTTCCTGAAGTGGCAGGATAGATTAAAGGAGCAGGGATGTCTTCCTGGAATTTAGGAGGTTGGTGCAGGGAAAGCTTGGGAATAACCAGCTTCAGGACCAACTCTTTTTCTCAGCTCCTGAGCTACTGCACCCCTACATGAATTGGGAAAAGACATTATCATTCTTTGTACATAAGGAACAGGCTCTGCATTGCTGTGAAGCCATTTGCTCTTGTCTTCCTGTTTGGCATTTTCAAACCCAATTGCAGAAGAATCACAGGTATGTAAGTGTCTGACTCCTACTTGAGGAGAAATTAACATGATAAGATTCAGTGCAAGGTCTTTTGGAAAAGGAATGTGATATTTATTTACGAAGTCTTTAAGCAAGCTGATTTTGTGCATTCACTCTCCAACACTCAAATGCAGAAAGTTCAAAATGTGTGAGTCCATGTGGTCTGGACACAGGGGGCATGAAATATTGACTACTGGGTCCTCATCAGATTTTTGTGGTTGTTCTTGATAGGAGACATCAAGCTAATTTTTTGGCGTTCCTTTTATATCTCATTCAAGTCATCAGTTATTATGAAGCAATCTTTTGACTTGGCTGTGTGCTTACTTCACCTTCATGAATCTTACATCACATTGCTGTCCATTGACTGTTTTGCCTTGTCTGTTCCTGCTGGTCTAACATGATGAGAGGTATGTGTGATATACTGCAGCCTTCTAGCTATTCTCCTGACATGTGGATTGCAGGTTCTCTGTGGTCATCACAAGCACTGGCCTGGCAATTGTAACAAAAACAGAACTTCCCCCAGTTTTGCTACTGAGAGTGGTGTCCTGGGAGCCATGCTTCTTCTGGTAGTCACATATAGATTGCCACCAATTCTTCACTCATGCTTTCTTTAATATTTTACCATGAGTCTCTACAAGCTTACATGCTGTATATCAGAGAAGTTCTGCTGCTCTCTGGGCGATTTTAGTGGTGGGTACAACTTTCAAACCTAATTTTTAGTGGTCCCTGAGGGAAAGAACCAAGGAAAAACTTCATTTGAGGACTTTCTTGTTGAATATATGACCGTGTGAAAACTTTTATTGATTTCCCTGCATTCTAATCTTTTTCCAGAATCTGTAAGAAATGTTTTCCTAAGAAGTAAATCAGGGCTGGGGAGTGCTGCTAATCACAGGGCAGGATGGGTGTCTATGAATGCATCCAAATGCAAAGTAAAGAGGAAATGATGAGAAAAATGCCCTGTATTACTGGAGGTGGAAAGTAGTTAAAGTTATCTCCTCATCTGACTTGAGTAGCAGTTCAACTATTTTTAGCTACACAAATGTTTGAACAGAAAGAAACAGGGAAACAAAAATCAATGATGAGCTTGTTCTGCATCATGTTCTTGAGGGTAATACGTCATATAATACTATAAGTACCTTTTAAGACCGATCTAGGAGATCTCTGAAAAAATGAACTTTTCAAGAGTACGAATCAGACAGATATTATTGGCAAGTACAATTATATGTTCACAGGCTGCAACTAGGTCAGAATCTTTACGAGATTGGTATCGACTTTCTTGCTCTTTCTGCCATACTGCTAAAAAGCCATCAGTATTGCAATATTTAACCCATCCTTCCACTCTGCTGGGTGTCAGCAAGGTGGCTGGGAAGCATGGCTGGAGAAGGAAAAAGGCAAGAATAAGGCAAAAATCTTGTGGAAGTTCTCTCACACTTATTCTGACTTCCAGCTATTACAGCCTGACCTGATGCAGTTGCTGTGCATGTAGTTAGCTGTTTTAAAAATCAGCTTTCTAATGTGACTCAAAGTCTTTCTACTTGGCTGCAGAAGAAATAGATCAAGGTTTCTCAGATTTCTGACACTTATAACACCTCTCTTCACAAAACTGTAATGGGTGATAAGGGGTTACTTTTATCTTTCACTGTCGAACAATGAATTTCCTGAGGTTAAGACTGCAGACTGTAGTCTGGGCTGAGCTCTTGACAATATGATTGAAATCTTTTATGGCATTTAGTAAATCTGGGTTCAGTTATGATGTCTGGGCTCCTCTGCCAAGAACTAGCAAGGATTATCAAGGGTATTAAAGCTTTGTCTGGGTCTATCTTCAGCGTTGATACCTGTGCATCCAGTTGTTAAATAGGCTTTGCGGTAGGCTGGTGATGATGTTGAACTAACGCCATAAGAGGGGTTTGTAAACTGTTGTCATTTGTAAGACTGACTCATATAACTGGAAAACATATGTAAGCTTACAGTTGAACTACCCCTTACTGAGTGCTTAGGCCAATATAGAAAAACTGGAGCTAGAGACTGAGAAAAGTAATTTCAAGTTTAACAGTATTAGTTGGATGAGTAATTATGTTGGATTAGTAATTGTGGAAGAGAAAGTTTATCAGCTCCTAGAAAAAGTCAAGATCTAGGTAGAGAGATTGTACACCAACTTCAGGGAAAGCATCTGCAGGATAATTCTGGGATATTTCCCTTTCCCTAGTTTTTCCATCCATACAATAAAGATAATAAGGACTTGATAAAGTACTGCAAATAAAAGAAGCTAGAAATGAACAATATTTTTTTTTTAATAATTAATTTGATTATGGAAACTAGTTATTTTGATCTTTAAATATGAGCATGACATGTAATAGACTCCCCAAACACTGAGAAATCAACCATTTTTATTGGAAAAACTCCACACCTTAATACTGGGTTGCCAAGAAGTTCTTCTACTCTTTTGATATATTTTAAACAGTTGGTGTTTTTAAGCTTATGTTGTTGACAGATGAACTTGTGTGAGTCTTAGTTCACCCTCTTAAGATTTTTTGTTTAACTTGAAGAGGTGATGATTTAAAATATGTCAATATTTAATAATAATTATACCAGATCAAAACTCATGTTCACATGGCTAAATTCGTTTTTGTTTGTCCCTCTACTGTATTTTGGAATTGTTTCTTCACAAAGCGACGCACAAACTTTGTCTAGTAAAAGTTAGATGCCACCAGAAAATCAGTGTGCCAGATGATGTCTTGATAATTAAACAGAATGAATGCACATGTGCCAGTCTTTCAGCCTATCCTCTGTCCCTCTTTAGGTTATTGGTATGGTTGCAGCCAAAACCACCAGATTCTTATAAATTTCATGGAGTAGATTAATTTGGTAAATGAAAAGACACCTTTTGGAAGAAAAAAACAAAACGTGAAGTTTGAACTCAGCCCCTCCTATAGACCAGAACAGGTAAACTGGAAACATTTGTGGGGCAATTGCTTAAAACACTGATAGCCTAATTAATCAGTTATGGTTTCTCTGTGCTAGAAGTACTTTGCTGCCTAATGACGCCTGGCAGAACATGCTTCACGCAGACTGTTTCCTCAGTATATTTCAGTTAAAAGTCAGCCAGCTAGAACAATCAAATTCACTGGAAATCACTCCCTGGATGGCTCACAGGGCAATTTATTGTGTTATTGCATGTGTCCAGATGATATGCAGAAATGACTCCCCAGCTCACAGTAGGTGGTACTCTCTGCCCTTGCAGAGAATGGTGTGGAGGTGCTGGAAGTCAAAGGTGAGGTTTGTGTGGGTGTCTTTTTACTCACCTTTCTGCTGATTATCCTGTGCCTTTTTAGACAGCCTAGCTGGCTGTGCCAGGTGACACGTCAACCCTCCAGCCCTACTTAGCCATGGAAAATTTTGTGAGTTCCCAGTCATCATCCACATCAAATGAGCCTGCTCTCACTGTTCTGAATTCAAGTTCTGAAGGACCAGTCCCAAACTTTGTTCTTGTTGCTTCAAATTGCATCAACAAGGCTCAAAGTGAACATTTCAGCCCACATTTGCTGTCTTGCATATAATGAAAATTATCGCTGACTCCTTATGATACAAACAAGATTATTTCAGAGCAATTAGATTTGGAGAGAGCAAACCTAGTTTTCTACAGCAATGTGGCAATTTCTCAGAGTCTTAACACAGATTTTGGATCGTACGCTGTCATGCTGTTATTTACCTGGTCAAGAACCAGGAGGGCAGTACAATTACATTGACTGAAAACTACATTATAAGAAATGGGGACAACTCCAGTGTGAAAAACCATCTTCAGAGCCAGATAAGCAAATAAAAGCTATTGCAGCATGTAACAACTTTAATATGGAAAAAATACTACCATCTTTCATTCTAGGTAGCTGGATAACGTGTCTCATCGGCTGCTCAGGATGACCTCCTGTGCTTAGACAAATGAGATTCTATTAAAAGCCATGATGGTCATGAAGATATTCTCAGTGGTGTAACATAAAATGGCATTTAATAAAGATAAGCATGCAAACCATACCTATCTTGAAAGAAAAGTTACTTTATCTGTAAGAATTAAGACGAGAGATTCATCATCCTTGCCTTACTTGGAATAGAGTTCACGTTACTTGCTTGCAGTAAAAATCTGAGCAAAAGCTGTTAATCCCGATACTCCCCAGATTATAACAGAGTGGCTAAAGGGGAAAAAGACATATTCGCATTATCACATCAAATCTTTGTGTCACTTCTTCAAATGGTGGGGGATACAAGCACTTTTCCTGAGAGGTGAAATGTTTGACATTAGCAAATTGCTTAAAAGACTATATGAAAACTATATAAATCTTGAAAGAGTACGAAGCAATTATTTTGCTTAAAGGAAGAGCAACAGCAGTCATGTAACCTTGCCAGACTGGTGTTACTTCAGAGGAAGTAATATCTGACTGTACACTTAGGTGCAACAGGAAAACTTTAAAATAAAATGGCATGCACTTTAGGAGACAAGGAAATAGTAGGAGATTCAGCAGCTGTTTTATAGTTAAACCTTACAGCTTTTGTCAGAAGTTCAAAATAATGGTTATCTAAAGTTAGGGTGTTGATTGAAATGGGAACTTCTAGGTTTCTGAGTCATTTAGGAATGTCAGCTGCTTTAGGAGCCTGATGTGGGTGTAAATGTATATCATGTATCTGAATGTGAACCATGTTCAGCTATGACAGGCAGGAAGAAAGGGAGGAAACAAAAATAACACAGGTTCACCTTTGATTTTTGGCTTTAGAGTCTATCATGTTAGATGATTCAGTCCTGCAAGGGAATGTCAAGAGACTACATCTGGCCAATTACATTTCATACCTTTTTTTTTCTACTTAATAAGACTTGCAATGCTGTGTCCTCAAGGGATTTCCCTCTATTATGATGTGACAGATTAGACTATATCTGTGAAGCATAGACTAGAGTTTCTTCTACACTGAAAGTTGCAGTGACATGTTTTGAACTTGAGTTGTAGTTAAATTTTGACTTGGTTTGATATTTAAATTGTCATGAAGGCCACAAAAGTCAAGTTGGAAGAGTGTAAATACCTGAGAACCTTAACGGAGTTGTAGGGTTAACTGTATGAAATATTTCAGAAAATATAATCTGTTAGAGCACCAAGAACAAACAGAATCAGATATATTTCCAGAATATCTGAAAGGTAAAGAGTCCATACTGGTAAGACTGGAGGAGTTTCAAATAGTAAGCACACAAAATATTGAAAGTAGACAAGAGTTTGATTCTTTGCTAAGGAGAACAGGCCTGAGGGTGCTGTGCATACCAGAGTGCCTGCTGTGAAAGGATTTAGGCAGACTGACATTTGGGTTGTGACCCTGCTCCAGTCTACCGAATCTCTTCTTTCTTGCTGTATCAGACGTTAGATTTACAGATGTGTGGGTAGCACATTGCATGAATGCAGGAAGACACCTATGAGAAAAACAGAGATATGAATCAATAGGGTATCTAGTTTCTCATTTTATTTGTACTGGAGCTCAAACAGAATTTGGCAGCTAAAAAAACATGCTTCATTTTAAGGTTGGTTCTTTCTGTCCTGGGATTTATTGGTAGGTATGTAGAAACTGAATCATTGCTTTCTTATTGGAGATAGCTGTCCAGGAAGTAACTGAGTAACTGAAGATTGTTCACTTGCTGTTTTTAAGGCACCTTTTACTTAAGGGAACTTTCTTAAAACAAATCCTCTAACTCTTGCTCCCATTTTATCACAATTCTGCTGATAAAGTCCTATGTCCGACTTTGTTCCTTTTAAAAGGATTAATTTAATTCTGATAATCACCTTTTCATTTTTTCCAGCTACATTGCATTTTTCCTACATATTTTCTTTCTGGACAAGTCAAAGCTGCAATTAATTTATTTCTCCAGGTGGTTTTGCATATAACCTGGCAGAGATCATGTCAAAAGGCTCTTGAAACTTTTACAATTAACAATTGTAGCTGTTTAGCAACTGGCTGTCATTAGTAGCCTCTGTGTTCAGCTCACTTAATTAGTCACAACCAATTACCAGTAGGCTGTTCTTCCCTTCTGTGCAATTTGTCATTGGGTGAAAGAGCTTTTCCCTCACTAATGTGGGTTGCTGTGCTTGATTGATTAATACCTGCCTGGTAGGAGCTCCATAGCAGGCACTAGATCATGCTGTGACAGGGCTCGCTAGCGAGGTCTTCTCTAATAGCAGATAGCCCAGGATCAGCATAACTCACTTCACAGGCAGACCAGAAGGGGAGGTTCACTATGATGTACAGAGGTACCCATGAGGGAGGCACCTTTACCCCCTTGAACTGTGTAGGTATATGATAAAGCCAAGAGCATTATCCTCCTGTACATTTAAAATAAAAATTACTTTAAAGCGGCTCATTAAAACGTGATTGTGCTGCAACACAAACCCTTTTTTTCCTGGGCAGATTGGAAGGATCAGACTTATCAGATCAGGGCTGGGGATGTAGAGAGAGGAGACTGATGCCTCCAGGGTGTGATCGTCTGTGCCTCAGAGAGCTAGTCTAGAGAGCAAAGAGAAGGCTACAGGGAGACTTTATGGCAGCCTTTCAAAGGAGGCTTATAAGAAAGGCGAGGAAAGACATTTTAGTTGGTCTTGTAGTGACAGGACAAGGGGTAATGGTTTTAAACTAAAAGAGGGTAGATTCAGGCTAGATAAAAGGAAGAAATTTTTTACATTGAGGGTGGTGAAACACTGGCAGATGTTACCCAGAGAGATGGTGGGTGCCCCAGTCCTAGAAACATTTACGGTCAGGTTGGATGGGGTTCTGAGCAACTTGATCTTGTTGAAGAAGCTCCTGCTCATTGCAGGGGTGTTGGACTGGATGACGTTCACAGGTCCCTTCCAACACAAACTATTCTATAATTCTTCCCCCTAACATCTCCATCAGAAATTTTTCTGCTGGCTTGAGAAGACTGTAATGATTACAAAAGCTTCTTCCTAGCAATGGCAATAGTACCTCCCAGATTTATTTCTTGTAGGGAGCCTGAAATTGAAGTTGAAATTGCTTTAATAGGATGATATGCTTGCCTGAAGTGCCAATCAGCTCATTTGGACTACTGAACAAACCTTCCTCCACCCTATGAAATACCGTTTTCCTCACAAAGCTAAAGTTTTAGTGCTTTGAGTTTAACCATGTATTTAGTGTGTAAATATAGAAAAGTATTTTCTAGTGCCAGAAAATTGTTGTGTAATTGTTTGGTGAGACTCTGTGGTCTGCGCAACAATGAATATCACAGTGCAGCACTCTATTTGAATAAATTCAAATAGAATTTATTGAATGCAGGTAAATTTTAATGAGTAGCGCTTATGTACTGAATATATGTTGAAGTGAATACAGAACTAAAATAGATTTGTTTATGAAGGATCATCTGAGATTTGAACATTAATAATCTAGAATTAACATTGTTTGTTTTGATATGTGCCAAATTATCAAATTTCTGAGCAAAAAGTAGGAACAGCAAGGGAAGCCTGCTTTTACTATGAAATACCAGTTATATTAACTTGCACTGGAATTGGTCAGCTTTTAAAGCAAAGTGAAGCTTTGAGAAGCAGAGTGAAATTAAGTAACTGCAAATAGTTACAACAGTATTATTATGTATAGTGCCTACAGAAAAGCTCGACAACACTGATGAATGTGTATTTCTTACTTCAAGAGGCTCAGTAGTTAACTAGAACCAAAGAAGCATTGCTGCTTTGCGTGAGATACTTCCCAAAGCCCAGTATGTTTATACATATGTAGCCTCATAACATGCTGCTTTGTGTTTACCAGCATCTTATTTACACGGTATATGCTTTGCTTCAACTGTTAACAGCAAAAGTGGATTTTATTTCATACCCTGGACACAGCCAAATAATGTATGTAAACTATTTATGAAGCAAATGATGATGTTTGGATTAATTATTGAGTCAAGAAGCCAAATAATACATACGTAGAAATCTTTCTGGAGACTGAAGTCATGGTATGGACTGTGGGTAAATAACTTTCTTTACCACATATTTAGATATAAAACGGGAGTTGTTTTCTGAAAGCATTCATTAGGTCTATTTTAGGTTCACTTTGGAACAGTTTTGAGTGCTGAATATAAGGAGAGATCAGTGTTTTGCATGCTCAAGCTGGAAGTGTAGTAACAACAGCAGTTATTCCATGCCGCATATGGTTCAAGCTTGTAGATTTCTGAAGTTATTCTCTAGCAGGATATCTGGGTGTGCATGTAATGGTACTTGCCTATATTTTCCCAAGTGGTATTTTCCAGACACATTTAGCGATAACTCTAAATCTGTCCTTTATGAATTAATTAAGATGGTGTTTGTGTTTCCATCTCCCTCAAGGAAGAATATAAATGAAGTGTATTATACTTAAACTGTATTGCTGTGTTGACTTGGTAATCTCTGTTTGAGAATGTGAATGTTACCAGTACTGCTCGTGTCAAGAAACAGAACGTATCTGTAATCCTTTTCCTATCAGATATGCACTGCATGTTTAAAGAACTGCTTGGAAATCTCTGTATGTAATAGAAAAGAGGAAAATGTTAGAGAGTATGTGCATCATATTCAGTGTAAAACCATATGTATTTAGATTTTAGGTTATGTGATTAAAGCACACAAAGAATTGGGAAATTTGAAAACCGTTGTTGAGTATTTAGCTGAACTTTCCACTTTGTATCAATATGCAGAGCCAAATTCTACCGTAATGTCTTGATTACTTAGAAAACGGTGTACTAGTTGCACACATTGCAGTTTAAACAGAAGTATAAGGCAGCACAGAAGCTGAGAACCCAAATAATGTTAACCACATGCAGTTACATGATCCTTCATACTTCTGCTTTTTCCATTTTAGCCCAGAATACAGACTTTTAAGATCTTCATTTCTGTAGATCTTCCAGCCTTGTAGTACTTAGTTAAAATAAAATGAGTAATGGCTCATTGAAGGAGACTGAAGCAATGACATTATTAGTCCAAGGTTATACACAATGTTCTTCTGTCACTAGATGAAGTACAGTAACGTAAAAAGCCCCCTAACCTCGTACTGGGATTGAATGAACCGTTTATGGATTGGTAAATATGCTGTCAATCAGTATCAAGTGATCAGTAATATAGACCTCTGCAAATTGCACTCTTTGTCATCAGAAGTGCTCAAACACTTCACCTGTGGATGCGTGTACTGTGGATTTAAAGAGGGAGAAAACAAGACAGTGAGTGAGTGGAGACTTTTCCAAGTAACCTGTGATTATTCAGTTTGTCATTCAGCAGTCCTGAGGATATGAGCACCAGAAGGTCCTACTGATTTACAGTAGCTGTCAGCCTTCTCAAAAGTTCAAATAATGCTAAGATTTGCAAGTCAAAAGGCACTTTTAAAAATCTGGGTAAGAAATGACCACTTAGGTGCAGTCCTATGTTGCGTCATAGATATTTTTCAGTTTTGGAAGCAGAAATGCAACCATGTTTCTCCTTTTCACTCTGTTTCTAAAAGAAATCACTTGTATTTAAAAGTCTGAATGTATCTATGAGAGGCAATGTTTAGTCTGGCCCAAATTCACTCTTTTTGGAGTTGCTTTGCTGGAACAAGATGAGCAAATGTCAATACTCATTTTCTGTTTTTGTGGAAATAGACAAGAGTGGCTATATTTCCACCAATAAGATATAGAGGGCTATGTGAAATGTTAACATGCAAATTAGATTGAGATGATTTTTCTATCAGGGGAAATAAAAGCTCTCCAATGAAATTCCCTCATCATTCCTTTCATTTTCTGCATACAAGCTGTATGTAAAACTGTCAGGCTGATAATTAGGCAAATTATAGGGACCTTCTCATAAGAAAATGAATGCAATTTCCAGAGAGAATTTCAAATGAAGGTGCCCACAAGGAAGGCAGAAGTCTGAGCTCGTTTTCCTTTATTGAGACAGATTCTTAAATACCCAGGTTTCTCCCTGTCTACCACTGAGATCAGCAAGAGGATTTAGAGGAGGACTTTGTTGTAATGAATAGGTCTCTGAGAAAC
>VXBW01007751.1:96501-114918 GCA_013400375.1 Thinocorus orbignyianus
TGTGGGTAAATAACTTTCTTTACCACATATTTAGATATAAAACGGGAGTTGTTTTCTGAAAGCATTCATTAGGTCTATTTTAGGTTCACTTTGGAACAGTTTTGAGTGCTGAATATAAGGAGAGATCAGTGTTTTGCATGCTCAAGCTGGAAGTGTAGTAACAACAGCAGTTATTCCATGCCGCATATGGTTCAAGCTTGTAGATTTCTGAAGTTATTCTCTAGCAGGATATCTGGGTGTGCATGTAATGGTACTTGCCTATATTTTCCCAAGTGGTATTTTCCAGACACATTTAGCGATAACTCTAAATCTGTCCTTTATGAATTAATTAAGATGGTGTTTGTGTTTCCATCTCCCTCAAGGAAGAATATAAAT
Source organism: Thinocorus orbignyianus (assembly GCA_013400375.1). NCBI lineage: Eukaryota > Metazoa > Chordata > Aves > Ciconiiformes > Thinocoridae > Thinocorus > Thinocorus orbignyianus. The sequence continues at coordinate 96,877 of VXBW01007751.1, forward strand.
GAAGTGTATTATACTTAAACTGTATTGCTGTGTTGACTTGGTAATCTCTGTTTGAGAATGTGAATGTTACCAGTACTGCTCGTGTCAAGAAACAGAACGTATCTGTAATCCTTTTCCTATCAGATATGCACTGCATGTTTAAAGAACTGCTTGGAAATCTCTGTATGTAATAGAAAAGAGGAAAATGTTAGAGAGTATGTGCATCATATTCAGTGTAAAACCATATGTATTTAGATTTTAGGTTATGTGATTAAAGCACACAAAGAATTGGGAAATTTGAAAACCGTTGTTGAGTATTTAGCTGAACTTTCCACTTTGTATCAATATGCAGAGCCAAATTCTACCGTAATGTCTTGATTACTTAGAAAACGGTGTACTAGTTGCACACATTGCAGTTTAAACAGAAGTATAAGGCAGCACAGAAGCTGAGAACCCAAATAATGTTAACCACATGCAGTTACATGATCCTTCATACTTCTGCTTTTTCCATTTTAGCCCAGAATACAGACTTTTAAGATCTTCATTTCTGTAGATCTTCCAGCCTTGTAGTACTTAGTTAAAATAAAATGAGTAATGGCTCATTGAAGGAGACTGAAGCAATGACATTATTAGTCCAAGGTTATACACAATGTTCTTCTGTCACTAGATGAAGTACAGTAACGTAAAAAGCCCCCTAACCTCGTACTGGGATTGAATGAACCGTTTATGGATTGGTAAATATGCTGTCAATCAGTATCAAGTGATCAGTAATATAGACCTCTGCAAATTGCACTCTTTGTCATCAGAAGTGCTCAAACACTTCACCTGTGGATGCGTGTACTGTGGATTTAAAGAGGGAGAAAACAAGACAGTGAGTGAGTGGAGACTTTTCCAAGTAACCTGTGATTATTCAGTTTGTCATTCAGCAGTCCTGAGGATATGAGCACCAGAAGGTCCTACTGATTTACAGTAGCTGTCAGCCTTCTCAAAAGTTCAAATAATGCTAAGATTTGCAAGTCAAAAGGCACTTTTAAAAATCTGGGTAAGAAATGACCACTTAGGTGCAGTCCTATGTTGCGTCATAGATATTTTTCAGTTTTGGAAGCAGAAATGCAACCATGTTTCTCCTTTTCACTCTGTTTCTAAAAGAAATCACTTGTATTTAAAAGTCTGAATGTATCTATGAGAGGCAATGTTTAGTCTGACCCAAATTCACTCTTTTTGGAGTTGCTTTGCTGGAACAAGATGAGCAAATGTCAATACTCATTTTCTGTTTTTGTGGAAATAGACAAGAGTGGCTATATTTCCACCAATAAGATATAGAGGGCTATGTGAAATGTTAACATGCAAATTAGATTGAGATGATTTTTCTATCAGGGGAAATAAAAGCTCTCCAATGAAATTCCCTCATCATTCCTTTCATTTTCTGCATACAAGCTGTATGTAAAACTGTCAGGCTGATAATTAGGCAAATTATAGGGACCTTCTCATAAGAAAATGAATGCAATTTCCAGAGAGAATTTCAAATGAAGGTGCCCACAAGGAAGGCAGAAGTCTGAGCTCGTTTTCCTTTATTGAGACAGATTCTTAAATACCCAGGTTTCTCCCTGTCTACCACTGAGATCAGCAAGAGGATTTAGAGGAGGACTTTGTTGTAATGAATAGGTCTCTGAGAAACACTTGGCTTCCAGAAAATAGCATATTTTAATGCAAGTTCATTTCTTTGAAAATATTCCTCCTAGCTCTGGTAAAATCGTGCAAGCTGGCTGAATATTACATGATTTTCATGAGGTCATGAACCAGTGAAGGTTTATTCCAAAATCAGCATAGTCTTGTGAGGCTTTCAGCAATCTTTCCCAAGAGAGGGTTTCGTGGGGAAAGTGAATTATAAACTAGGTTTCATAATCTGCTGCGAAATCTTTGTAGAGTTCTACAGAGAAATAGAAGAATTCCTCACATTTCAGGACATAGGACAATAAAATGAATGTGTGATCATCATCCCTTTTTCTTTTAAAAGAAACAAATAATATTCAGTAAGCAGACTGTTTAGAAAATGACAATAAGCTAACATAAGTAGGTAGGAGCCACCTCAAAATAATCGGGGGAAAAGTTTTGGGGTGGCATAATCAATGAGAAAAAAGCAGATGGTAGTATAATGAATTAATTCAACTAATTTTTACAATAAGAATTGTGTTGACATAATATACTTACATTTATGTAAAACATTTTGCTCAGTCCTGCATGACACCTGTGTAAAATGATTAGTGTTTTTCAAAATCAGTGTATGCTGGATGAACCTAATTGAAAAGCAGTTCATTGCAAGATGGAGAAAAGTAATCCTGTTGGCATATTATCCACTTGACTATTCCTACTTGATGTGACCAAGGACTGATGTGCAACATGTATTTAACGTTTTCTCACCAGTGATGTGGAAGAAAATATTGTTAAGGCAGATGTAGAGATTACTGGGCACTGGACAGAGGTTTAACCTCACTGAGCAGACCATGACAGGCTACTGGGCATGGCACGGAAAGTTGCTGGATGTGATAAGTAACATTTCAAGAAGCTGAAAAATATTATAGAAAACACCATGGACTTGATGAGTGGCTAAATGGGAAAAACTGCTGAGCTTTGCAGATATTTAGAGGTGTGTTTTGGATACCTTATGGAAAGCAGAGCCTTGCAAAGGCAGCAGCATCAGTAATACCATGGTAGTCTGAGAAAGCCTTGGTAATGGTATCAGAAATACAAAATTCAAGTGGGAATTTAGCTAAACTGGGACCAATGAGGAAAAAATAATGTGCAGAGCTGCGTGATCAGCTCTTTATTAATTTTAGATGTGTGCACATGCATGTGCCGATGGGGAATACATGTTCAACCTTGCTCCAACTGGGGGTGGGAAGGTAGAACGGCCATCATCCTGCTTTGAATCTACTCAGCTGGGAGGGAAACCCTCCCTGGACCCTGCATCCCCTTGGGTCTGGTTTCTCTTAACAAATATTAAATCATGCCTGCCAAAATTTGTAGCTCACACTGAGGGCATATTTTAAGTCAGCTATGGGCCTTGCAATGTGACTCCAAGGCATGCCAAGGAAGTCTGAGAGTAGGTGTTGCTATCCACACAGATACAGTTTAAGTTTACTCTCTTAGCAGACATGGGGTCCAGTGCATGGGATCTAGCTCATCAGCAATACCAGGTCAGTGGCCAGAGACACTAGTGTTCCCTGTAGGAATGGAAACTAGCCAAGGCTAATGTCCTGAGGAGAGATATCCCTCAGTCATACTGTATTCATGAAAAATTATTAATTTAGAGATATAAACTATTTCGCTTACATACCTTTCTTATCCACTTTAGCAATGATCCCCAAATTCTAATTTTACTTCTGCAAGTATGGCTGCTTCTTTTCATTTTGTTTATATCTGTATGTCTGATAACTGCCCCTTTCCTACACAAAATTCTCTTCATGGAATGAAGCCTGAAAATGCAATAGTCATCTCTTTCCAAATACTGGTCCCTGTGATCAGGCTGGGAACATCTTTGGTGTTGAATGGCAGATTGCCATTCATGCTTATTATATTGCAGTGAAATGTCTTGAGGGCAATTATGGAAACTAGGAAACAATTTCCTCACAAAACTGCTTGGAGCCGTTGCTGGAGGCATAGTGTATTCTCCTGTATCTATTTATGAAATCGAACACACCATGTATAAAATAATTTGGCAAGGAGAAGCACAGCAAATTTACAGGGGAAACAATTCATGCTGTTCTTAAACTTTAATTAAGCTTCAAATAAAATACCTGGAGACATGATGGAGTCTCCATGTTCTCATTGCATGAAGGGGTTAATCTTAGACCTGTCTGCAAACTGTGATGCAGTGCAAATCACAGCTCTGTACGTGTGAAAGGGATCAGTGCATGAAATAGTGTTGTCCAGAGGGTAACATTATATATAAAAATATTTTTTCTTTAACCTGGTGTAAATCCATGCGTTTCATTGAACTGGGGTGATTTTATTTTGATCATTTGTATTTTGAAGATTGTTCTCGTTATCTCTATCATTAATAAATATATTTACATTTCTGAAAGCTCAAACAATAAAGTTAGGATGTAGAAAATAATGCAGCCATGATTTTACGTAACATTTTCATTTTTAAGTCACTGGGTTTGGTGGTACTTGTATATAATGAAGTAGAATTTAATATCCACCCACAGCAGGAAGAAACTTCATATTTTTATATCTTTACAGCTGCAAGGATATGACAACCCGTCTCCCACCCCCCTTTAATTCTGTTATCTTAACAGCCAAATAGAAAAGCCCTGTAGGAATAGTAATCCAATAATCTTATGGTAGTAAAGTGCTACTTTTCATATCACAGCTGTACTATACTCTCTTGATATTTTTATCCATTCAGTTCCTGAAGAATCTTACTGCTCTACCACACACTTTCTAATAATCACTTGTGATTTCCAGGAGATCTGGATCAATAGTAATCTGTCAGTATTACCAAAATGCTCTTCCCAGCACAGAACACCTCATGTATGAGTGGGTGAGATACACGTGCTGAGAACAGATCACAGGTCTCCTTTTGTGCTAAGGGAACAGAGAAATTACCATTGACATCAGTAAGAGAAGATGCTCACAGTGTGGTTCTGCCACCTTGTCTGAAACCACTGATATAAGTAATAGGCCATAATTTTGGACCCTTGTGGCAAACTACACGAGGTATCTTTAAGGTTTTGGTGCTGCAAAACCTGAGTCTTTTCTTTAAGAGAAGAGGAAAACTTTAGGACATAAACTGGTTTCTTCTCCTGTTCCTTGTGTTTCCCTGGCTCCTTAGGTTCATAGGGATGTCTATGTAACAGTGTTTTTTTTTCTAACCAGTTTTATGATTAAAGCCTTAGAAATGGTTTTCTGCAGGTTCGGAAAGTATTCGCTGCAACGTGCTCACCTGGGAGAAGCAAGACCCTTTCCAAGAATATCCGACAACTCTTACTCTGCCTCACTAACTTGCTGGTTTGCTTTTCAGTTCAAAGCTGAAGCCTCCACCCTAAGGCCCTTCAACTTGGACATCACATCAACATCTGCATCGTGGTGGCACAGTGTAGGATGAAAGATGAGTGGGGAAAGAGTGACGATGACAGGTGACTACTGAATAGAGATATGTGGTGTACAGAATAATTCTTATAGCTCCTGGCTAACTGGAGACTCATGTCTGCCTCTCCATTTGACTGACAATGGACTGGCCCACCTTCTCTCCCTATATGAACATGTCTTTGACATATCTGACCAAGAAGGGAGCCTCCTCTGACTGCAGGTGCTGCCTTCCTCTAAGCTCCTTTGACCTCCTTGTGCTGGCTCCATTCTATTTATCACAATCTGCTTCCACTGTGGTAAACAACTTTTGAAAATAGTCATCAGTTAGACCTTATTAATGAAAGGGAAGAGGAAGACTCTGAGGACAACTAATCTATCAAAAGATTGCTTACTGGTGAATTCCCAGCTGCTAGGCTGTGATCAAGTTTTCACCCAACAGCTAAACCAGCCAAATTCAGCATCCACAGCTGCATCTAAGTAATTTGTTTCATACATAGAAACACAGTGTGTCAGGTTGGGAAGGAGGAATAAAATCATCTTTTACCTCTGCCAGCAAATTTGGGAGGAACAGAAGAAGAGTTCTTACCTGAGAAATCTCTTGCTGTTTTAAATAATTAAAACACCACTTCTCCAAGAAAGCTTTACCTTCTCACCTTTCACGTGTGCCTGGGATGGGGAAGCCCCTGTGCTCTGTGGCAGGTAATTATCAAGCTGTATGTTCTGAGGAGTGGCAATCAGATGGGAATAAGAAATGATTACAAATGACAGTAGTGATGAAAATTCTTTAAAATCCAAAACAATAAAAGTGATCTCTCAGTAAACATATGGGACACAATTAATTAGCAATCGTTATGTCTGTTTTTCACTTGCCTGCACTGGTCTTCTAGATCTAAATATTTTGTTTCATTTTAAATATTTCATGCATTTGTATGACTTGACACAGTTTTCTTGTTCTGATGTGCATTCTTATCACATAATTGTAGAGAACTGCCTTCACTTGCCCCATCCTTTCCCTCTACTGCTTGCTTTTGCATAATTTTAAAGACATACTTACTATTTCGACTTAAACCAATTCATCAGTGCCCCACACAACATGTTTGACTTCATGAAGAGTTTCTTTTACCTCTATGATTTCAGAGAGCTTGTAGCAGAATGTCATNCTGGGTTCAGCTGAAATTGGGTTTAAAGGTGTGTACAGACCTGTGGAGGGTGTAAACTAGGGTAGCCTTTAGCTGACAACATCTGCCATGCAATCAGTAAGAGCAGTGGGAAAGGAGTTAAACACTGATTAAAGTGTATTATCACAATGCCCTTTGAACATCTTCTCAACATGACTTAGCTTCCTCTCTGTGCCTGTCAATGTTAGATCGTGTTGCTAGTCATTACAATTCCTTTTCTTGGTCCCAAGGAGAGCCTCTGAACCTCAAAACTAAGGAGACCCATACTTTTGAAAGGATGTGTGGCCTTTCTCTTGGAAAAGGAAAAGACGTCAGAACAAGAATATTCTGTCCCTTCTTGATTTCCCTGCATCTTGCTAATGCCGCCAAGGACAGGTTGTTGAAAGTGGCTGAGGACAGCAGGATAAGAACCACACAGATTTGGTTACGCTTTTGAGAACAGTGTCTGCCCTGTGAGTTGCTAAGTAGTCCTTTGAAATATTCCCAGAGCTGTCATGGAAGTAACTATAGTAAAATCATTCATATTGAAGACTATAAGAGTTTTATTTTCATTATTATTATTTTGTGTTGTCTATTTACCTTAATTCACCCATTGATTTTGGATCATAGAATGGTTGGAGTTGGAAGGGACCTTAAACATCATTTTGTTCCAACGCCCCTGCCATGGGCGGGGACACCTCCCACTAGACCAGGTTGCTCAAAGCCCCATCCAGCCTGGCCTTAAACACTTCCAGGGATGGGGCAGCCACAACTTCTCTGGGCAGCCTGTTCCAGTGCCTCACCACCCTCACAGGAAAGAATTTCTTCCTAATATCTAATCTACATCTCCCCTCTTCCAAATTAAAACCATTACCTCTTGTCTCCAGCTCTCCTGTAGCTCCCTTCAGATACTGAAAGGCTGATCTAAGGTCTCCCCAGAGCCTTCTCTTCTCCAGGCTGAACAGCCCCAGCTCCCTCAGCCTGTCCTCACAGGAGAGGTGCTCCATCCCTCTAATCATCTTTGTCTTGACATGGTTAACAGATTCTGGGTGACCCCACCTTACTCAGGGTGGTTGCCCTAGGTAATCTCCAGATGCCCCTTCCAAGCTTAACCACTCTGTCATTGTGTGATTCTGTGACGCTGCTGTCACACTTAGATGTCAGTTACAATGGAACTTTATTAGCATCAGGATTCCGCCAGATGTTCTGGAGAGCTACAGTACTACTTTTAGGAATTATTTATAAATCTTTCCAATTCTATTATCTGTTTCAGTTTGAAACTATTAAGATTTCAATGGCTTTCCTTTAATTCAAAAGAATCTTGGCTCCTTGTCTCTGGTAATTTCTAAGCCTCCATGTAACCTGAAAAAACAACCCAGTTTCTGCAACAATGCAATAGGAAACTAAGAGTGGATAGCACTCACATTGTCCTCAGTGGGTCTAATTTGTAAACTGTTAAAACACATTTTCTTACTGATGAGGGACAAATTTTGTTTTAAAACAGTACATGTCCTTTTTGTCAACCTTGTTATATGTTTAATTGTTTTATTTTGCCGTATAAATTCTAGGGTGTTACATTAGTAAATATAATTTGGCCTTCCTTTTGTTAGATATCTCAGTGTTAGGGGCAATGGGTCAGCGGGAAGACTTCAATGAAGACATTCCCATTTCCAGGGTACTGTGTCTTTTCTCACGTTGAGCTAATCCAGATGAGTTCACAGCTGGAACCATAAGCACTGAGGATGGTGCAGGACACAGCAACACAAGGAGTTGAGGGACCTAAACTGCCCCCCTCTCTATCCTGGAAAGGCAGTAAATGAGAAAGAAAAATACAACAAATGGGGAAAAATCCCCAGCCACTGGGCAGGGTCTGTCCATGTAGGTAGCAAATCAGAAATGGTGCTCGATCAATAGTTTGTGCTGCTTGTCACTGCATGCAGTGATTTCATGTGGTGCTTTTACACATAAAGGACTCTTATTTTGTGTTTTAACCCCATGCAACAGCACAACATATCTGTTTGTTCCTTGCAATAGTGGAATTATTATGCTACAGACTTCCTAATGCTGTGCCTCAACTGCCATCGGTCCTGCTGGTCCCAAAAGGAAATGTCTGAAGTCACACAGAGCATAGTAACGTGAGGAACACCTCACATGACCTATTACTTACCTGCTTACCTGCCTTCAGGCAGTGCTATTTCTGTGTCCAGAAACCTTGAAGACAAGCACCCCACAGCAACCTGGAGTTAAGCCAGCAACCTATTATTTTTTGGGTTAAACAGCCTTATCAGGAAGAGGCCTGTACTGTCTGAAAAGAGGTATGGGTTCTGGACTGCAGCCCATGGGTAGCATTGTCAGGAATCTAAAAAGGGGAGGAAAAGTAGTTCTTTAGTATATATGTTTGCCAGGGAATTAAATGAATTAAGCAAGCACACATCCACACAAATAGAGCAGCAGATTTGGAGACCGTGTTTTGCAGAGCTACCTTCATATTACACCGTAAATCACCCTCTGGCTCCTATTGCAGTGTAAGTGAGTAGCAGCAACAATCATAGTTGCTTTTTGAACTAGAAGCCAGGGAGAAGAGTGCCAGCTGTCCTGCATTTCCACAGCTGTTTTACCAGGATGGGTTTAGAGATGCTTTTGGCTGTTGAACCAAAGGAAAGCATAAGGAGGGATGGGGTCTTCCATGGCTTCTGCACTTAATCCCCCAGTCTTTTTCTGTTCTCATAAGATGGGGATGGCTATGTGATTTAGGTGAGGAACTAAGCAGACAGTCAGCTCTTGCTCTCATAAATAATGCACTGATTAATATGTATGGCTTCAGTTGATAACCCTGAAGTCTGGTTAAGGTGAGGAACAGTACACGAAGGTGGTTGTTTAGTGTCTTGAAGTGCCAGGCAACAAAATACTTCCTCTTCCTCATGACCCTGGCAAGAGATTTCTGGCTTTTGCTTCAGCAGAATCTTACTTTAAAATCAGAAATATCTTCCTTTGTGTAGAACAAGGTTTCAGGCTCCAGCACTTGGTAGAAGGCCCTTCACCTGCTGTTCCCATTTCTTCCCAGTGGTATGAGAAGAAAAAATGGTAATTAAACTTACTTTCATTGCTTTTTCTCTAATAAAAGAGAAGAAAAAAAGCCTCATGGATTCAAAAGTGCTTTTCTGCTTGCTTTAAAATTAGATCTTGCAATATTAATCTCACTTTAATTATAAATTACACCAAGTCTGAGGGAAACTGAGGAAAAGATTGCTGTAAAGTATCTCTGGAGAAGTATATTTTATCTACTATTTTTACAGGATGAAGAGCAACAATGAAAAGATGATCACATTTCCTTGGCAGCTCTTTTATTAATTGCTGCTTCAAGGGACTAGGTCTATTGCTGGTGAATTCTAGTTGAAATCATTATGAAGGATCTGGTCTCTCTCCCTCCTTCTTTCCTTTCCCTGTCTATCTCTGCTTCCCCTTTTCTCCTTTCCTTCCCCTCTTCTTCTTTCTCACATATCCTCCCTTCCTTTCCTTCTCTTTTACTCTTTGTAATATTTTTTTCCTGCTTTCTCTTTTGCTTTGCCTCTTCTTTCTTTTCCTTTTTCTCTTTGTGAATAATCCAGTTGGCTGGTAAGAAGCCCCACAAAGGGCTACTTCAAGGATAAAGCAACCGTGTTTATATTTATCCAGTGTTTGGTCACAAGAGATTCTCTTTTCATTTCATTTGAAATCATAAAACATAGTTAGCTTATACACCATAAATAATGTTAGCTTTCAAAAATCTAAGACAGAATGGCAGTGTGTCTTTGCTGAGGGCAATTTAAAGCCTCTTGTGTGAGCTGATCAAATTAAATAAAGCTTCTGTGCTGTCAAGGTTCAAAATCTACTGATGTGCCAACATTCATTCTTCAGCTCTGTATTTAGCTTTCCAGGCAGACAAGGTCAGCTGTATCTGATTGATCCAACTTCTGTCTTGTAGGAAGACCAGACGGTTGTTTCTGTAAGAAAGAAGATGTTTTCCCATTTTTCTCACTAGCTTATCTGGTCTCACTCCACCAGATGGCAAGCTTTAACCAAGGAAAAAAAAAATCCACACGTTTTTGCAACTATCTGTTTTCCCTAGGGGAGAGGGAGATGTGAGCCTGGCTCATTGGTTACTTTTGTGGTTTTTTTTTGTTTTGTTTTGTTTTGTTTTGTTTTGTTTTGGTTTTTGTGTGTGTGATTTTTTTTTTTTTATTTCTTTCTGTTTCAAAGAAGTATTTTTACTATAACAGGCTCACATCCATCTTCTCGCATGATTTGTAGTCTTTAGAAAAAATAAATCAATAAAACAACTTTTGCTGTCAGCTATTGAGTAACTGACAGGTGTCACAAAGGGAAGTAAAAAGTGGGTTAGAATATACAATCCATCCCTAAATCTCACTGAACAAAGGGAAACTCTGTGTCCCTAAACAAACAAATAAGTAGGGTGGTTCCATTCAATGAGAAGACGTTTCCAAGCTGTCAGCATTGTGTAACAGACCCTTAGTTGTGGTTGTAGAAAGCATACATTAATCCTTGCCTTCAGTGCTCAGAAGAGGGCAGCTCTAAACACGTGTTCCTGCCATCATATCCTGCCCACAATGCCCGGCTGAGGCGCAGAGCAGACGACTACTGCCCTTGCTCTACCCAAGCTACATTATCTCTTCAGTCTAGGGTAGTCTAGAGGGTTTCTTGAGTTAAAATCTGCTTGTCCTAATGCAGCAGAAGTTAACTACCACATTAAAGTTGAAGGTGCTCATTTTCACTCACATTTCATTTTACGGACTGGCTGTCCCAGCTTCACAGGGGAAGTAGTTGTGGTATGGGGAAGGTCTTTTGGCTTGCAGAGCATCACAGTGATGTGCGTGGAGCAAGTCTCCCAAGTCTGAGCTCAACAGTCTGTCACTGGAGATCTGGGAAAACCTCAGGAGACTCTCCAGCTACAGGAGAGAAATGCTGTGAGGAGTCTGCAGCCATCAGGTTAGAACAGCTATATGTGACTCCTAGTACTGAGGCTTTACAAAAGATTCAAGAGTGATAACATCATGTAGTTTGAAGAGCCGCAGCAGTGCAAACTGCAGAGAAGTGGAGCAGCTAATTAATATAGGTGGCAAGATGTGGGTATCTGCCTTTGCAGTCATGCCTTGAGGACTTCCCTTGCTCTTCATTTCTCTCAGGGAGAGGATTATGGGCTTTGGAGTTCCGTACTATGCTTGGAGTTTGTTTACATGTTTAATTCCACCCCTTTCCCATCCCTTCAAGATCCTGCAGTGCCTCTGTCCTCTGCCAGAGATCCAGGCACACCTGCGGGACGTGGTGAGAGCCTTCCACGACTACAGCATCTCTCTCTCACACTCTTCTCTCTGGAAGTATGCAGTACCTCTCCAAAGCCACACAGGCCTGACTGACAGCATGACTCATCTCATCTTGCTTTCCTGCAGCTCATCTTGCTATCCGCGTAGTCTTCTGAATTAAGAGAGTTTTTGAAAGCATCCCCCCAAGGTAACAGCAGCTGCTGTCAGTGAAGCCAGGCAGGGACTGTTTGGTGCCTCTTAAGGTGCTGTATCCTCTGAGGGATGCTGGATCTCAGTGCCCTACCCAGGCTGTTCATCTCAGAAGAGCGCTCTGCCAGCTTGGCATGCTTATCAGTGTAAAGACAGCACAGTTAATTTTACTTTGAGCCTCCCTTCTCTGCCACTACTGAGAAATGCCACTGCGGTGGTATAGAGAGTCATGGGGAAGATTTTTTTTGTCTTCCTGGATTTGCTGTGAGCTTTGTCTCTGTGAGTTTTGCTTTGGTTTCCCCAGTGTGAGTTAATTAGAAATAATTTGGTTTTGTGAGAGAAGACAAGGGGTCAGACCAATCTGCTGATTTTGACAAGACCACTAAAATTGGACCAGAATTGTGCAGCTGGAGGAGTACTTTTCCTTCATTTCATCGTGACTAGTATGTTCTCATACTGTAGTAAAGTAGAAATCCACAAAAATGTTGGATGTATTAATGTCTTTTAGCCCATTTTACTTAGTTTAAATTTTATTATTGGTCTCACATGTGAAACTCTGCCAAGTCTGAATTTCTCCTTTGAGTTTACAATTCACTTGTTGGTGCACAAACTGAAATAAAACCTTATTCCTTTTCCGTATTTGTGATGTGTCTCCAGTACTGACAAATCTAAATTGTAATAAAGCAAAGCAAATCAAACTTATTTTTGCTGCTTAGAAAGTTCTGTAATAACATTCCAGCTAAAGGTAAAGGTTTTCACATCCATACTAAAGCTTTTCAAGGGTACGAATGGATTTTAAGGTCATACATCTCAGTAAAAAACTAATGCTTCCAGTTCCTCTGAACATTGCTTTTCTCAATGGCATTTTGCAGTCGGTAGGGTTTGTTTAAGCACTAATCTATCAACATGGAGAAAGCTGAGATCACTGATCTAAGTCATTTGGGAAGAGGACTAAGTCATTCTACTTTAAATAAATCTGGACTTGCATTGAAAGAACTGTTTGCAGCAGAAGTGCCAGGATAGCAGGAGACTGAAGCCAGATGCGTGTTTCGTTTCAGATGCAGGGACACCACCAGGCACACAAAGATGTATTCACAGATGCACCTCTATCAGACTCGGGAAGAGTCCAATGTTGCAAAGAGAAGTGTGGTTGAGTTTTTGAGGGGACTGCTAGGTGTACTTGCCTTAATCTTAGTCCTCTCTGGGCTTCAGCTTGCAGCCACGCTGGAAGCAGTCCTGATCTAGATGAACCTTCAATCTGAAGTACATGGATGCTCTCCTGTTATTTATTTGCAATTTTTTTTTTCTCTGCTTTTATCTATTGAGAATATTTTAAAGTCTCTTCCTGAGATACACTTACTGAGATAAAAAACTTTCACTACTGATGTAAGCTTCTAGTGAATCCTCCTCAAATTAATGTTATGTTTTGTTGTTTTTGCCTCTTTCTGCTATGGTCAAAATAAATCAGAATGCCCATCTCAATGCCTGAAGAGACAGGAACATTTAATTTATAGCCATTTTTTTTCTTTTCATGATTTCTACTAAATAGAACACGCTGGCTCTCAACCTGCATTTGCATTTATGCTAAATTACAAGTAGAACAATCAATACAAGTCATGCAGAAGCAACTGAACAGAAGCGAAGAAAGCAAACTACCAAACTTTCCCGCCCAGAAAGCTTGTTGATACACAACAACATTTAGCCTTCTATTCATTTAGCACAGTGGCCCTGGAGTGTCTACCAAGAATTGTGGAGAAGAAAAGAGGAGCTTATCCTTACGCACCTTATGAGTCTGCCTTGCAAGGCAACCCCAGATGGCTTCTTCCTAGGGCAGGACAGGCAGAGAAGGAATCTGGGCAGAATCTCCCCCTTCAGTGCCTGAAGAGATGCAGACAGAACTGCCCTTTACCCAGGAGTGTTCCTGAGGTGGGACATCCATGAGTGGTCACTGTGTGATGTCTTCACCTGTGACTTTGGGTTCACCCCCTTTCCTTTCTTCTCTGCACCATTGCCTTTTAGACTTTTTTACCCTCAGATTTCCTTAAATCCTTAAATCTTCATTCCTCTCCATCATCCTGTTTCTCATCAGTTTCCCTTTCTATTTGCTTTCCTATCTCTTTAACATTCCTTAGTGGCTACACCATTACATTTCTCATCTCGTCATCTTCCTGGGATGAGGGCAGCCTTGCTGGTGGGTGCCTATGTGCTCTGGTGGGTGCCTGGAGCTCTTAGATGTGGTGCAGTGCAATGCTGTGCCTGCGTGCTCTGTGGGAGTTTCAAGCATGCTTGAGTGAACTGTCCTCAGGGGTTTGCAGCAGTGTGAACAAACCCATCTGAAATGAGCATGGCTGTGCTAGGGAAATCTTTCTAGTAGACTCCACAGTCTCCCTTGTCTAAACTCACAGTTGGCATACTGTGCAGATAAAAGTAAAATAAGAGCAACAACAGTCATTAACTGCCCTTGCACTCAGTTTTTTTTTTTTTTTTTGATGCCTCGTAGTATGTCCTCTCTAGCATTAGATTTTAATTTGAAAGTGGAACCTGGCCCTTCTTGCTATCATTTTGGGCTTGTCCAAGATGCTGACTAGTTCTTCACATTGCAAATTGTTTTAAAGCCTGGCAGAAACTTGGTTGGAAAAACTGCAGGCTTACCCGTGTCTCCTGGCTTTCTGCTTTGGAAATGTCTTTGAAGTGAGGGCTGCCCAGCCACTTCTGATACCACTCCCTATCATCACCAAACATCAGGCAATGGCAACAGCAATGACATGAGAAGACATTGCCCACCTTATTGATGGTGCTGTGTGCAGAAGTTTTGCCCCCCTTGCACATGCTGAGCTGTTCTGCAGGAGGGTTGCATTGGCAAGGCCTGGAAACACCAGGCTTCCCAAGCACATGCATTTCCCCTGACCTATGATGTGCTCAGCTGTTCCATTCCTTGGGGAGTGCTCCACTGCCATTTCTCAAGGTTTCCGGGTGCTGGAAACCCTTCTACTCTGCTCTGGTGAGATGCCATCTGGGGTACTGTGTCCAGCTTTGGAGTCCTCAGTACAGGAAGGACATGGACCTGTTACAATGGGTCCAGGGGAGGGCCACAAAGGCGATCAGAGGGCTGATCACCTCTGCTATGAGAACAGGCTGACAGCGTTGGGAGAAGGCTCTGGGGACACCTTATCGCAGTCTTCCAGTACATGAAGGGAGCTACAGGAGAGATGGAGAGGGACTCTTTGTCAGGGAGTGAAACGATAGGATGAGGGTGAGCATTTTTAAACTGAAACAGGGGAGATTTCAAATAGACACAAGGAAGAAATTCTTTCCTGTGAGGGTGGTGAGACACTGGAACAGGTTGCCCCAAAAAGCTGTGGACGCCCCCTCCCTGGAAGTATTCAAGTCCAGGCTGGATGGGGCCTTGAGCAACTTGCTCTGGTGGGAGGTGTCCCTGCCCATGGCAGTGGTGTTGGAACTCGACGATCTTTAAGTTCCTTTCCAACTCTAACCACTCTATGATTCTATGATTTTATGGAGTGACAATTATGGCCACACTCAGAGCAGATGTTCCCCATGCTCTCCACCCTCATGCTCTCGACCAGCCAAAAGAGTGGACCATAAGTGACTGGCTGGAGGAATGATCTCCGTGCTGGAATGCTGCTGAGCCCATGACTATTCCTAGCTCCTGAGCCCACCCCCTCAGCCCTGCTGCCCACCTGCCAAGGGGCTGGTGGGGTACCACCACCTCTCTGTGCAGCCCCTCCAAGCACAGCACTTGTGGGGAGATGTTTGCCTCTTTCGCCTCTGGACCCATGCTGAGTTCAAACCAAGCAGAAGAGCATCTCTGTAATCCTGCAGTCAGCAGCTGTATCCTGCAGAGCTGCAGTGACTGCCTGAATTGACAGGATTAATGTGACTCCGGGGGTCTCCCTGCAGCTAATCAGGAGACACTGGTCCTAATGAATGAAGCACAGTGGAGAGAACTGGTACGCTAAAGGCAGCAAGTGTCTGCTTTATTGTAGTTACAGTGTTAGTGATTAAAACATAACTCAGTGGGATGCTGCTAGCTCTCAAGCTAATTCTTTGACAGGAAACACTGCTCCATGAAGTGTTTGTGTCAAATATTTTGGAAATTATTGTTCAGGACTCTCTTATTTTGTCATCAAGGGTCATGCTGTTATTAATACAGGTGTTGGGGCTGTGGCTCCAGCCCCCACCTGTCCCCTGTGCAGTTTCAACTTGGAGCCTCTTTCACAGCTCAGAAAAAAGAAGGTTCAACAGAAATGAGACAAACTAATCATTTCCCCTCCATAAACTGATGCTTATAATCCTGGCTGTGATTCCCTGTTATGTCTTCTCTGGTGCAGAGGACTTTATTCCCCACTGTGCTGAAACAAAATGAACCAAACCATTGTCAAAACAATTCAAAGCGCTTTGCGCCTTCAGGCAGAGGGATCAGCTTCGCAGCCTGCTTTGCCTTTTAGCTCCTCAAACTGCTGAAGAAACAGGTGCAAGAAAATTGATAGTCTGGCTAATATTATTTTGTCAAATTCAAGTGCTGTGTTTGTTTTATCAGCAACACAGCATAGCATGCAATATGGCTTTCTGTCCTGGCAAGTGCCTCACCTTAGAATAAATCAACATCTCTGTGTACCTGTAAGCTGTTGGCTAGCATGCAAATGAGCTTTTTATGAATATTCATGAAATAGCATATAAAAGACACACAAAAATTAGCAGCTGTGAGGAGTGAGTCCTGGGTCCCTGTTCAGTCCCATTGTTAGCCTGGAAATGCTGTTGGTTAAATAGATGCTAATCACCCTAAGGGTGCAGCACAGCTTCCATGTAAGTGCCAGCTTGATGTTCTCCTCTGCTCTAATGATACAAAGAATTTTTGGATACGTTTTGAATGCATCGTTAGTTGTTCTTCCTGTCTGTGAGGGAGGCAAAACCAACAGTCCCTTGCAACACACTTTGACATAATGTATAGCTAGCCAGCCAGGGTCTGTGGTCGAAGCTAGAACAACAGCAACTTTATGGTTGCTAAGTTTACCACTGCAAGCTCCTCTGCTGGAAAATCAGTCTCTAATGGGAAGGGAGGGAAAATAAATTGCGATGATGTTCTTACTTCATTTCTTTACCAGCCTGACTATCAACAGTTGACTTCACCGCTAAACTTTTCTTCCTCTGATCTTTTGCACCAATTTGCTCTGCTACTTGGCTTTCCTGCTGCCCAGAAAAGTAGGAACCCCTGCAGGCATTGAGGTAGCAGTGCTCTGTGAAAAAGTAATCCAGCTGCGTGGGAACAGTACACAATGACAAGCAACAGGATATGTAAGACCAATAAGACTTCTTTCTTCTGTGTGGAAAGGTATTTTATTTATTGATTTATTTATTTATAATTGTAGCTCCTTACAGAGCCTTCTCAGCAGCTAAACTCCCATTTGTCTTACCTCCAAAATCCTGGAAGACCACGAATGAATAAAAAGTTTACATTTACAATTTAATTTTGAAAAAGGAATAACAATGTGATGGCCAAGTACGTGTTTTCAGCAGAGGAGAAAATGTTACTATGCTGTCATTGGCAAGACCAAGTTTCCTCTTGAATTTTTTTTTAGGGTTTCTTTTTCACATTATCTTTGTTATGCTAATTAAGCCCTAACTTCTACTCTCTCGCTTTCACTCTCTCCTATTTAATTAACATGGTGCATGTTGTCTTTTGTCTCATGGTTATAATGAACAAGGCTCCTGTGAAAACTGACATTTATTGAAAACCTTTAAATTGAAATGGCATGAACTCAAAGATGGTCAGCCAGTTCTAGTAATTTTGTTACATGAAAGTTGCTTTGGAGACCCTTCCTCCAATACATACTTAAAAAAAAAAATGCAAACTATCTTTTTGTTTAGGTAGCAACTGCTATGCAAAGGAAAATAATAATATAAAAGAGAAACGCTAAAAAGAATTAAGTATTTTCTGAATTTTGGTAGTTGAATTTAAGAAGTTGCACTAGTGGCTTGAATTTTCAATAAATATCCTCCTTCTAAGGCAGAGAATAAGCCTCAGATGTAAGCTCTATCTTTAAAGAGTGATACTGGACCTCTGTCCATGGTGTGTTTCCATAGGATGTTTCATAGAATCATAGAATCATGCAGGCCGGAAGGGACCTCCAAAGGTCATCTAGTCCACCCAGGGACACCTCCAACTAGACTGGGTTGCCCAGGGCCTCATCAAGCCTCACCTTGAATATGTCCAGGGAAGGGGCCTCAACCACCTCCCTGGGCAACCTGTTCCAGTGTTCCACCACCCTCAGAGTAAAGAA
>VXBW01007751.1:118423-130094 GCA_013400375.1 Thinocorus orbignyianus
TTTTTTGGGGGGGTGTTTTTTTTTTTTTTTTTTTTTTTTTTCTCTCCCTTCCAGGGATATAAGTAGCTTGGCTGTCTATCAAGAGGTCTCTGGTGACTGTGAGCTCCTCAGTGTTTCTGTAATACTGTTGATGCTCCTGATATTTATTTAATCATGCACTGCGTTGTGGTATTGCTACTCAGATGTACAGAATTTATTAAATAATCCAACTTTCTTTTAAAACTGGTGCTAATTTCTAATGTAATAACAGTAAGGAACCAAGAACACTATATCTTGAACACCACCCTCAAGAGTATGAAGCACCTTCTTCCATGTCAAATTAAGAGAAATTATTTTGTGCTTTTTACCTGAGTGTAAACCAGTTCTTGCATACTATTTAAAAAGCCTAAAGTCTAGTGATGGACCATTAAACAAGGTTTGACTTGGGCTCACACAATTAAAGCTTATACATTCTTGCACAAAAAGCAGAAAGACTTTCATATCTGGGACCTGTTTACACAGTGCAATGCCTATGCTCTCTGTCTGGAGAAGGGAAACTTTAAAAATCTGAGACAACATCTATAGAAACTAACCATTTCTTTAGATAGAGCATTCTTCTGGGAGTAGAAGTAAGTGTTTGATGAGGCTAAAGTTGCTAAATGTCTGTTCAAAGAGCTTGAATAGAACTTGTACATCTTGTTTGTACAAGTTACCTGCATTTTTCCAAGTGTTCTTGTAGAAGTTCTACTATCTTTCACACCAAAAACCTGAGTGCTTATACTATATTTGAGTGCTGTAACTTCCATCATGACAGAGACACTATGAAATAACACCTGTTATAGAAGACCTGTGGTTAGCTATTTTTAATAGAAAAGTAAAGTAAAATTCACTTTATATTTGGTTGCTGCACTATCTTTCAGATAGTCTGTTTCAGCGGTATTTGGACACTGCACATAATTGTCACTGTGGTTCAGTTCCTTGACAGTCAAGGTATGTGCTAAAAAAGAGTGAGGTAGCAGTTCCAGCAACTTTCACTTCAAACCACTAATTTACAGTAATTTTTTTCGATGCTGACAAGGCTGAGACAGACTTCAGTGAGTTATAATGAGCCTGGTGTCAATGATGCTGTGTTTTTTAGAGATGTGCATGCTCTGCATGCTCCTGTANAGTTGTGCTCTGCTTGATTTCAGCAAAAGAGCACCCCATTGAGGACTAGACCTCAAGCCATTTTGATAGGTGTCACTTCAGCTGATACAATTTGGCTGTGGAGGTGTCAGCACTGTGAAATTAGATGCCAGCTACTGATCAAGATTGTTTTGAATGCCACCAGTAGCATTAGTTTAAATGACTTCTCTAATGCTGTTAAGGCGAGTAGCATTGTTCTCAAATATTTAATAGTTATTGATGTTTTCCAATGTTCATATCATTGATTTATAGGACAAGTTGTCAAGAAGGAAGAAATATTTAAAAAGAGATGTTAGACTCAATGTAATGAACAGCTAAGTGAGAACTGCAGCCATCCTAGACTGTAACTTCCCACCTGTTTTCTGCTACAACAGAGATATGAAATAATAAAAAGGTAGGGCAATATTGCAGTACAGCTTGACTAAGACATTAGAGTGTTCCTTTTCATATAGAATTTGAATGAAATTATAAGGATTAATGTAGCTTTGGCTGTACTTAACTAAACCTCTGATGCTGTTTTATAAACCAGTCTCAGATTACCTTTTCTGGGAGCCATTCATGTCTGGTGAGCTGTTTTGGCTGAAGTTTACTCCTGCTGAGGTTTGTAATAAGAACACGAATATTTTCTATCTTATTTCTATGCCAAGATGTTTTTTAAACATACAAGCATTGCACTGGGTCCTGGTACATAAGCTGTAGGAGCTAGGCCAGGCTAGAATATTTCAAGAGAAATGGAGTAGTATAAATAACAAAATGGGACAATTGCAATCCAGTGAAAGAAGTTCCCTGTAAAATAAGAGCTGCTTTCAGTCAGACAAAGCAAACAATGACATCTTCACACACATCACTGATCTCTGGTACAAATTGGTGATAGAAAGACTAATATCTGTACCCTGATTTGTGAACCAGATTGCAGCAATGTGGCAGCAATGCAGAAGCATGTCCTTAGTGCAGCAAGTACACGCTCACATCTGTCCTTGTGCAAGACAAGTCCATGACATTCTTTTTCTTGTCATGTCTTTTCACTTTATTGAAATATTAAGGTGAGCATGTAGGAGTGGAGGAAAAAACTCTGTTATTCATACTGGCCTCTCTACAGATCTAGGTTTGCTGTAATCAATGGAAACTTTTTTTGATGTACTTTCTGATGGTGTCTTTTTATGCAAGAAATGACAAGCTTATTCACTGAAAGGGAAAACTAAAGTGTGAGAAAGCGTGTGCATGCAAACAAGTCAGGCGTATTATGCTCTGTGGATAGCGTGTAGGGACTGGGACGTCTGTAGAAGAAATTGGAAGTCTGTAGTACGAGGGAACAAGGCCATCATGCATGACCACTTACTGACCCCGAAGTCATCAGAAGCAGGAACTATGAGAGAGATGAGCTAAGCAGGGCCTTACTTCCCCTGCTCATGTCAAAGCACCCTGATAGCAACTGATAGCAAAATGAGGCCTTTGGTGACAGCAAGGATATGAAAGAAAAAAAGTATTTCTGTCTGAGAGCCTTGTTTAAGAACCAAGGAAGTATCTTTTTCACAGCACTAGGAAAGAAAAGCTTTTGCTCTAGAAATAGTGAACCAAAAAGAAAAGCTCTGTAAATAGTTTGCATGTATAGTAAGAAATCATGTCTGTCAGTCTGGAATCACTGCCTGGGTGGCACAACCTTCTACTCAGTGGGTCTTTCTCTGCTCCTGATGCAGATCACCATCCATACCATGTTTAGTCATACCGCTCATCTTAGCACCGGGCAGAAAGGACCAGATCCTGCTGCTGCTGTCCCGAGTGAGTGAAGTGGTGGCTGGCTCATCAACAGTGCATTTCACTTGGGAATTTCCGAGCCTACATTTTGCTGTAATTTTTGCAAGGTACCGTTTGCTAACAGGTTGAACTCCAAAAGCAAATATCAGACTCTTCCTCCACACAGCCTCCTGGGCTTTTTTGTCCTTGATACTTTTTATGGAGGATATGAAATCTGGCTCTATGCCCTCTGTCATGAGTGCAGAAAGAGGACTTCTGTCACATGCTTGGTTATTACACAGACCACTNTAGGAAGTATGGGAAACCATTCTTCCTAGCTGTGCATTTCTACTTTGAATCTGAGGAGCTGCAACAATGACACCCCTTATTTAATTCTTGCTGTCCTGAGGGAGAAGAGTTAAACTGGTCTAAATGCAGACTGAGCCCCACAATGTAAAGACAACTTTATGTGTTCTGGGTGAATGTGTATGGATGCAAGCTCTTTGCTCAGGGAAATTCACAGGTTTCAGCCTATGGACTCCCCTCCAGACAGAGTGGGATGGGAATTTGCATGAGTAGAAACAGCTGGATCAAGCTCTCTGTAAGTAATTAACACACAGGAGAGACAGTTGTGCTTGCACTTTATCAAGCCTCTTGGTAAGATTATGTACTCCAGATAATTAATCATTACATTTCCCTATACGCATAATTACATCCACTTTCTTGCTCTCCCACCTCCACATATATAAACAATTCATATGCATGTATTTACAGAGTAATTACAGAGTTTGTATGCTGTGATTAAAGGCAATATAAACTGTGTTACCCTAATTACAAGAACAAACAAAAAACAAATACCCCAAACAAATGAAAGTGCAAGCTGGAGATGGCACAACTTCTTTAACTGTATTCAAATCCTTTCTTTTAGAATACTAAAAAGAAGAAAGGAAACTAAAATAATCTATACTATGTACATGGCACAAAAACTGAGAGCGCCAGCCAGCCCAGCAGGTCCCTTGATTGTAAATTATTTAGTACATGGGACATAAATCAGAAAGCAATATTACTTGAGACAAGATGAAAGAAATGCTGCCTCTCAAAGTTAGAGAGCATTCTGCACCGTTTGGGCTCAGTTGTCTCCCACCAGTTAGGAAAAGCTCCTGTAGACGTAACTTCGGTGGAAAATACGTGCATGCCACATGAGGTGAACCAGGGCATGTTTGCCTTTGAAACTCCATGCTGGCTTTGTTTACATGAGGTGATCTGGTGCAGCTCTTACACAAGAAGCAGCACTGTTCCCTCCTCCTTAAACCTCACATCATCCTGTGATATTTTGACATGCGAGCTGTGTATTTTCTATGGCAGACAGCTCTGATACTTTCCTTCAGAGACTTTTGGCCCAATGCACTCCAGATTACTGGCAAATGAAGTAATTCTGTGGGAGAGGGGACAGTAGGATTAAACAGAGTAATTCTATATTTTCTTCTGTTTTCTCCCAGTGATTTGTCTTTTTGCCTGGTTTTCATGAGACAGGATAATAACAGTAGTCAACAAGGAGAAAGAAGGTTATACTAGAAGGACAAATTTCCTAGATTTATTTTGTCTAGCACTACCTCACTTCGCAAACCACCACTTCAATTTTTCCAGCTAAACCAGTGAGTTTAAACCAGAGTGAGCTAAACCACACTTGTAGCTTTTGGCTGATACTCACTGTTTAGAGATTATATTTGACTTTAAATCTAAGAATAACTGTAGACCAATACTTGGTTGTAGTTTTTATTCATTTTATTCATTACTGAGTATCTGAAGGGAGCCTACAGGACAGCTGGAGAGGGACTCTTTGTCAGGGAGTCCAGTGATAGGACGAAGGGTAATGGTTTTAAATTGGAAGAGGGGAGATTTAGATTAGATATTAGGAAGAAGTTCTTTACTGTGAGGGTGGTGAGGCACTGGAACAGGTTGCCCCGAGAAGCTGTTGATGCCCCATCCCTGGAAGTGTTTAAGGCCAGGCTGGACAGGGCTTTGAGCAACCTGGTCTGGTGGGTGTCCTTGCCCATGGCAGGTGGGTTGGAACTTGATGATCTTTAAGGTCCCTTCCAACTCTAACCATTCTATAATTCTGTGAAACAGAGAGGGCCTGTATGTGCACCCCAACATTGGCCGTGGAGTTCAAAAGGAAGTGCTATTACTTTTGTATCTACAATACCAAGCACTCACTACAAGGTCTGCCCAAAGAAGCTTTTGGCTGACACCAGTTTCAGGAGCAGATCTGATCTGCCTTTTGCAACAAGTGGATTTCTAGGTTCCATTGTCTCCACGGATGTCATTGGTATTGTCCTCTGCTATCCATACTGCGACACCGTGCATATTGTAATGGACAGTCACTAGACATCTTTGTGGAAGTGCTGTCTTGTGCTTTGAAATGCTTCCTAAGATGATGTTCGTGAGGAATTTATTGAGCTTAGTGCTGAGAAAGGAAATCAAGTAGATGTGGGAGTTGGCAGGTTGGAGACAGAAGTATAAAATTCTAGGGACACTGAAGTAAAGTATGTCATGGTTCAGGAGAGAGAGGATACCAGACAGAGAAAGGGCAGGAATTAAGATAAACAGAGATATGCTGGTGACACAGAAGTAGGAGTGGTCTTAAGCTGTTCTGAAGTGCTTGTTGCTAAAGACTAGAAATGCACTCAGTCCCAGCATCCCTGTAGTGCCAAGCAAGAGGGAACTAAACACCCTGCTGTTTGTAGCAGTTGACTGATGGGGATAGCAGAGCCTGCTACAGATACCCTCTTATGTTACATCCATGTGAGTCTGCGCAATAGTTCTCCAGACACTCACTCTGCCTGTAACACTACTGGAGGCCTATGTAGGAGCCTTATTCTGGCATTTAATTTGTCTCTGCAGTCTTCCAAGTTAGCTTAATGTAGGTGTTACAACACAATATCGTGGCTGTTTAAGACAACAAAATGATCTTCTCCCTGATCACCTGAAATTCAGAGCCTTGGCTCGACCTTCCTGCAGACTGTACATCTTTGGATCACCTCAGTGCCAGCCATAACCCTGCAGTGCCTGGCCTGAGTAAAAGAGTCTTATTAATTAATACACAAGCTGTGAAATGGGATCTAAGCCAGGTGGCTTGAAATTCTGCAGCCTGTGAGGTGAAATGCTGTGATGATGCTGCCCAGCCCAGTGGTAAAGAAATAAAATGTAGCCGTATCACAAAATCACAGAACGATACAGGGGTTGGAAGGAAACTCATCTAGTCCAACCCTCATGCCAAAGCAGGTCCTCCTAGAACAGGTTGCACAGGAACTTGTCCAGGCAGGTTTTGAATGTCTCCAGAGACATTCACTCCACCACCTCTCTGGACAGCCTGTTCCAGTGCTCTGCCATCCTCAAAGTGACAAAGTTTCTCCTCATGTTTAGATGGAACCTCTTATGTTCAAGTCTGTGCCCATTTACTCTTGTCCTGTCATTGGACACCCCTGAAAAAAGACTGGTCCCTTCCTTTTGATACACACCCTTTAAGTATTTATAGGTGTTGATAGGCTCCCCCCTGAGCCTTCCCTTCTCCAGACTGAAAAGACTCAAGTCCCTCAACATTTCCTCATAAGAAAGATGCCTCTAATCATCTTTTACATCTAATACATCCTTTGCTGTACCTTGTCCAGCAGTCCCCTCTCTTTCCTGAACTGGGGAGCCCAGAACTGGACACAGTACTCCAGATGGGGCCTCACCAGGGTGGAGTAGAGGGGCAGGATAACCTCTCTGGACTTGCTGGTCATGCTATTCCTGATGCACCCCAGGATGCCATAGGCCTTCTTGGCCAGAAGGGCACATTGCTGGCTCGCGGTCATCCTGTTGTCCACCAGGACTCCCAGGTCTTTTTCCTCAGAGTTGCTCTCCAGCAGGTCAGCCCCCAACCTGTACCAGTGCAGGGGACTAT
Organism: Thinocorus orbignyianus; assembly: GCA_013400375.1. Taxonomy (NCBI): domain Eukaryota; kingdom Metazoa; phylum Chordata; class Aves; order Ciconiiformes; family Thinocoridae; genus Thinocorus; species Thinocorus orbignyianus. The sequence goes on from VXBW01007751.1 coordinate 125,268, forward strand.
TCCTCCCCAGGAACAACTTGTTGAATTTCATCAGGTTCTTCTCTGCCCAGCTCTCCAGCCTGTCCCGGTCTTGCTGCATGGCAGCACAGCCTTCTGATGTTTCAGTCACTCCTCCCAGTTTTGTGTCATCATCTAACATGCTGAGGGTATATTCCATCCCTTAATGCAGGTCATTGATAAAAATATTGAAGAGGAGCGAACCCAGTACTGACCCTTGGGGGACCCCACTTTTTTTGGACCTCCAACCAGATTCTGTGCCACTGATCACAATTCTCCAAGTGAAACTATGCCTGGAAGGAAACTCTGTCTTATTTGAGCCAGAGAGGTGATTTAGGCTGGCACTGTGTCATTACCTGAAGTGCAATTTAGCCAGGAAACAAGCCTGCACTACAAAAACCACTTGAGGATCTTTAATTATCACAGCAGGTTGGGACCTCAGTTTTAAATCTCATCAGGAAAGCATTTGCCCTCTGACACCACACTGAGTCACTGGCTCAGTAAAGAGCTCAGAGGAAAGAGAAAGTGTGCAGTATGTCAAATGACAGGACCTCTTCTTACAGACATATGTCATCTAGAGGAAGATTGGGACCATTCATGGTTATTAGTCTGCATTACTTGAAAGCAAATTCACTGGTCAGGTAGGGTCACTCATAGCGTTTGTACTGCTCTGAAAGTGTTCAATAATTTTTTATTTGTTCCTCAAGATAATACATATTGGAGACTGTACATGCTGTTCTGCATAGCTCTCCTTCACCAAGTACAAGTTCATTCACAGTGCAGATTTTTATTTGAAAAATGTTGTAAAGATCTTTGCATTCCTCAGTGCATACAGACAGCTGCCTGCATACCAATATATTGTATAATACATTCGTAATGAGCAAATGAAAAAGAAAGCAAAGTCATCTTCAGGATTGCCACAGTATCAGGAGTGAACATCGTGCAGAATCTATGTTGCAGGGTCTGTGCTAGGGTGGTGTGATCTTTTGCCAAATGGGCGAAAGTGTGGCAAAGGCCCCAGCTTAGATAAAATTCAGCATGAGACTTGTTGGGGGAGTAGACTCGATATGCAAAGAGGGACCCAGGTGTCAGCCTGGACAGATAGATAACTTGTGCTTGCAGTTATCCTTGTGGTCTAAATTACACACAAATTTCACACAGCCTCATATACTAACCAGGAATTATGTCAGCTGCAGACAAAGCAATTAGACTAATTTTCTCACTGCGTATGGCATGTCAGCAGCTGGCAAACTGTTTGCAGGAGGGCTCCTAAAAGTGCTAACATTAGCCAAATTATTGTCATAGATAATCAGAGATCAGTTTCCTCACATTGCCAGTGAAATCTGCAGTTCAGTTAGGCTTTGAGAAGGGGAATTTCATTGCAGAAAGAAACCTGTTCCTTCTTATAAGGATATGGTGATAAAATATTTTCCTTCCACTGGGTGAAGGACTTCTTTACCAGTATTAATTCTATTATGTGGAAATAATAGCTTGAATTTATTTCACCGTTAGTTGGCTAATCCCCTCATTTCTTCTGCAAAATAAAATTTGCTCACTGTTTTGTCACCTAAACTGGATGGGTAATGTCTTGGATAAAAAATGATGCCCTGTTCTACGAGCCAAAAAGTTCATGATATTTATAAGTCTGATGCCAGAGTTTACGGGTGAAAATACCCCTTCCTCCTCTTTCCAGATCCCATATGATAAGCGGCGCTTGGTTCATCCCAATTAAAGCAAAGTGGAGAGAAAGCGAAGGACCAGGGCGAGAAATGTGGGTGTGAGGCACAGCTGTTCTCTCTGTGTTGTTTGTTGTGCTGTTACATTTGAAAGGCAGTGCCCTGGAAAGGAGAAAGTTTGTGGGTTTAGTAGCATACACAAGTCTTGGCCAATTAACTCTGAATTTGCTTAGGGTGAGCGGACACCTTATCTAGTAACAGATGAGGTGCAAACATAAGACTCTGGGGAAAAAAGCAGTTGGTGTCTTTGGCAGGCTTTTTAAGAGACATCAGATAAGAGCCTACCATGAGCAAATGGCTGTGTTTTGTTTCAGCCTTGTACATACTCTTCCGGGACAGCTGCAGTTGCCAGGAGAGCCATGGAAGGCAAGGGTTGGGGCTGGCGGACAGGAAGAGTGGTGGGGAGCATGGCAGGGAGGGTGGTGGGCAGCCAGGAGTTGCAGGAGCAAGGAGCAGAGGGAGGACTTCATCCCGCTTTGAGAATCCATCCAGAGATGCTTTCATTTTAGGGATCTTCATTTCAGAGATGTCTTCATTTTAGGCCTTCCTTGTTCGGCTTTCAGATATATTGTCCAGCACTGTGATCCCGACTCAGCCCAAGCATCAAACAGTTTGCAGCTGCTGCTGGGTCAGTAAAGACCCAGGAAATGAAAGGTAACAAAAATTGCAGACCTAGGCACTCAAAATGCGGAATAAGAAGGCTGAGCTCCTCAGCACCTCGGTGGCTGTTTGATCGCATAAACTTGATATGTTTCAGGTGATGTCTGCCAGTTGTATTGCCACATTCTGTCCAGTGTTGTCTGACATTCATATGTCTGGGCTCTTGTTAGATGATGGGGCTGTGAGCGCCAGGCAGAGAAAGTGTGTGATACAGAAAGCACTCAAAGGAGAAGGCTGCATAAATTATTGCTTTAAAGCTAGGCATGGAGAGATCATAAAACACAAGCTCAGAAAACTCAGGGTTTAAGGTTGTGCCTGCAAGGGCAAGATAACATTAATAGAATAGGATTTTCACATTGTTTCAAAGGACTTACCCAGGAATTTACACACTGGCCAAGCTCATCTCTGTTGTAGTGCCATTGATCTCAGTGCCGCTGTTATATGATAATGGTTGCTTGGGCTCCTTGAAATGGATTTGGGGAGGAAAATAAAAGTGCCACCAGGTCCAGCAAGCATACTTTCAGCTGTAATGCTGTATTTGAAATGGTCTGTTTGTCATACTAGCCCTTATTTTTCTCATGGCTCTTTTTATCTTCAAAGGACTTTATGGGTATTGATTAATCTCAGAGTGGACCTGTAAGGTAGATGTGCTAAGTATCACCTCTGCTTCAGAGGCTGGGAAATTGAAACAAAGGAGTTTTGGCTGCACAAGAAGTTGAATTGGCCAATGTGAGTGCCTGGTTATCTACCCTGGCCTGCGACCTCTTGATCATACCTCTGTCAAATGAAGTATTATCTTACATTCTGCTCCTCGCTCCCCTGGCAACTATTTCTTTTGAATTAATGGCTGATCCTGTAGAACACTGAACTCAATATCAATCTACTTTTAATGGAAGAAACCCAGGCTGGAGTTAGCCCAGAGTAACTGGCTAAATTTGTCTCAACCAGATTGCATTGTTTCTTCTCTGTTTTCAAGGAGAAGGGGTGTGGGAAAGCACATAGACAATCAAACAAAAACTGGTGGGGTGTATTTGGATTTCTATTTAAAATCATCATCTGCCAGCACTTTCTTTACTGGATATAGAATAAAACTGGCTGCACAAAGGTGTGAAACATGCACAGAATGATCTATCTCTACAGAACTGTGCAAGCAGTTATGTTGTGATGGGTAATGAGAAACACACAGAAGCTCATATGGGATCTGATAAAGAACCAGAGAAAAATTTGCAGGCAGCTGGCTTTGGCTGAGAAGCAGTTTTGCAATGACCTAAACTTAGTCATATTCTTTTATGTTGATTAAGTTAGGAGGAAGGAAAAAAAAAAAAAGGAGGAAAAGGAGTAGAAAAGTCAGTGTTGAGACTTACCATTTCAGTAGAGTAGCTGGCTCTGAAACATGGCTGGATTTCATTTAAGAGTGGAAAAATGAGTCAAAATGCAGCATCTGTGGTATTTTGGCTGTTTCCCACAGTTGCTGTGTAGCTCTTAGCCTCCCTGGTAAAAGTAGAAGAGCAGACATGAGGATACTTCACCTTGAAAGTTTTGATGTTACAAAATAGAAAATTTGAGGATGTCAAGCAGATCTTCCAAGCAGAACTTTTAGCTGGTAACACACCTTTTTCCAGACAAAGAAAGCTACTGTTCCTACTCAAGTAATGGCAGTTCCAGGGCGGGTGGTGCTTAAAAAGGATGTTTCTTAAAATGAGGCACTCTACAAATATTTATAATTTCATCCTGCACCTAAAATTAATGCTCAGAGAAGCAAGTGCAAATCTTTCCTTTGACTTCCCTTTTCGAGGCTCAGGTGAGTACTTGGTGGGACTGAGTGATCTTCCTTAGCCTGCGTACTGCGTTTAGTACATCATGTGCTCTTTGAGTAGCCAGACTATGGCACTGCAGAATCACTTGAAATTAATTTTGAGGAAACACTTATTTTAAAAATAATTTGCGTAAATCCTGACTAGTCTGATAATGGTGGAGAAATCTCTCTTAAAAAGGGTGATTAAAAGCAATGCTTCTCTATAATCCATGCAAAACTTTGAAATCAAAAGTAGTAGAAACCTAGATATAAGCTACAAGTAATTATATAAATTTCTTCAGGTTTTATAACTCACTGTTGTCTGTGAGGTTTTGAACATATTTACAGAAACTGAATAAATTTATTGACAGGATACTGTACAGCTAGATGTATTTAAAAGTTGGTAATGTAATACATTCATTCATTCAGATATGGTGATGAGATCTGTGGATTTAATAATCACATTCCCAGCAATCACAATTATAATAGTTATGTTCAGACATAATCATGTGAAGCGGAAATAATTCCGGAAATTCAGTTGTTAACTGAATTTCAATTGGCTCTGTATCATTAAAGTTGAAAAATATTAATTAAATGCCTTTCCCTAACATTCATTTCTCTGAGAACTTTTTCTCCCCC
>VXBW01007751.1:130116-141733 GCA_013400375.1 Thinocorus orbignyianus
AAATACCATCTCTGGTCAAGCAGCTTCTGATATTCAACCCTTCTCGAGGGCAGTGCTACTTGCATACTTCACTTGATACTGGGTGAGTTACAGGTGCAGATATTTCAGTGGGGACAGGCTTTAGTGAACACCAGAGGTGCAGAGGCAGGGATGGATGAAGAAAGACTGTACCACCTGGAGCTCACAGGAGCTCCTCTGAGGGACCTCTTGCCTTCTGAATGTGACCCCTCCTCACAACGTTTCCCATTTCCTCTTCTCTACTATTCATCTTAACAACCAAATCTGCTTCCATGACTTTCTTTTTCTTTTCTCAAAGCGGAGCCCACAATACCAAGAAAAGAAAATCTTAAGAAAATATGCTGGTACTCTCAGAAAAAAATCCCATAACTCAAACTGCACAGCCATCACAACCAACAGAAATCTCATGTTAGTATAGAAAGCACTCTCTTTCTCAGATGTGCATTTTATTCTTCCTGCTGGGACTCATTTCAGAATCTAACACAAATTTAGAGACAAGAAGAAGTGGAAAAAATGCCCTTTTCCCTCTTTCATCTCAGGAACACACTGCAACCATTTTAATCCAATCTGCCCCAATTTTGAAAGGATCTTTCCCTCCATGTTCTTCTTCAACACCTGATCTTTAGTCTCAGATGAAAATTGATTCTGTGCTCAGCACTTGGTTGCTAAGTGACCCATGGAAAATCTCTGCACTGCTTTTTCCTCACTTATACGTTTGACCATGAACAAAAGAAGCAGGCAGATAGAAGATGGCTTTCATTCATATCCAAAAATTTTTCTAAAAGCATAAGAATTTTTTCAGTACTTCTTTCAGGATTGGGAAGGAAGTAATTTACACTGCCAAACCTCCAACTACTGGGCAAAGAACGCAGGATAGCGGGAGCCTAGCTGCAAACCAGGGCTAATGTGTGGCAAAGAGAAGCAGAACCAAAATATCAAATCAGCAAGCTAGCAAGCTTTTTTTTTTTTGTCCTTCTCTACAGAGGTCTCACTCAATTTCAAGGGGAATATAAGGGGATAAAACTGGGGGGTAGTTAAAGTCCTACTTTCTGTTTGTAGAGGGCAATCTGATTGACAAATGGCTGCTGAATTTGCTTATGTATGCCGTGGTTTTCAAAAAGTCTTGCACCAGCAATAGCTATTGAGACAGGGGAACTGATTCTGTTTAACTAATGACTTCATGAATTGGTTTGAGCCGAAACCAGCAGATAAGGATAGTTTACAATCTGGTATTTTTCTTTAGAGTGGATTTGGATGAACACTTTTTTGTTTAAAAACTTCATCTGAGGGTGAATACTAGTTGACGTGTCATAAACGAGGATTAAAATTTTGTTGCCATAAACTGGTCCAAAACACTGTTGCTTGAGCATCAGAGGCTTCCTATCCACCCAGTAGGATCTAGCACAAAATTCTTGTGCAGTTTGAGAAGTGTTGTAACATGGGACTCAAGAATGGGAGGGGAGGAGTGCTGTTTTGTGGCAGATGGTAATGCCACACCTACAGACTAGTAGGACTCTGCCTTCCAGACTGACTTTGCCCTGCAGTTGTAATAAATGCTTGCAGTTTTTATTGAACAGGCTGGCTTTCCTCACCAAATAAGTCCAAAGCACCCAACAAAAAGGACCCAGACTTTCCTCCCAATCAGGCAGTGTGGAATGGTAGTTGAAGAAGCCCACCTCTCCCAGGCTGCTGCCTGAACATCTCTGCAAGCAGTGACTTTTCCCCCAGCTGTGTTGACTCTGCCACTTGCAGAGACCCTCCCAGCCTTAAAATGCCCTAAGAGCCTTCCCCTCCCGGTTAGGTAAGAAAGTTACCAAATGTAAGCAGTAGATCTTTGCTCATTTTGTTTGAAAACAGAAAGCACTTACACAATACCTCAGATAGCAGACTTCAAAGAGGCAGTGATACAGAGCAGGGGTGGCAGGGGGGCAGCAACCTGTAGGCATACTTGTAGCCAGGAGATGATGTGTGTTCACAGCCTCAAATCATGCTGAACTGCTGTGCCTCTGTCAAGCCAGCTGTAAGCAATGCTATGCTCCAGTAGGACCTGAGGATTAAAGGACCATCTGCAATGCAAATCAGGTTGTCTTCAGGGAACAGAAGTCACAAAGAAGGAGCAGATGCAAGGTCTGGTGGTCAAGAGGGCTCTTCTGTGGTCTGCATATAAGAAACAGCACTGTCACCTGAGTTAATTCACTAAGCAGATTTGTCATGACTATCTCCTCCTGCTATTTTATTAAAAAGAGCAATGAAGCAAAACACTGCCAAAATGCATTGTATTACCAGAACATTGTCACAGCATTGCCTTATAACGGGAATTGACATCTGAGCCAAAGCACTATGCTTTTCTTCAATAATACATTGCCATCGGTACTTCTCCCTGCAGAGATGCTGCATCCTTATGGTCCCATGACAGAGGAGATAGTCTGGTACAGAGACAGTGTCATCCTCACTCTGAATCACACAGATTTCTGTTGGTTTTAACCAGCAGAAAAAAAATAGCTGTATTTGGTTTTGTTCTTTTTAGATGTGGGGCACAGCTGTGTGGGTTGTAGGCAACAACTGCCTGCTCTGGTGCAGCATCCCGCACAGCAAGAAAGCTAAATATCATCACTTCTCTCCTTCATTTTGAGCACTGGCTTGTGCATTGGGAGCGCCAATGTACATCTGCCTGGCTGTGAAACACCCACTGGCTAACGATGCTGGTTCTGACGCTAGCACTGCAGAAGGGCTTGAACTAGTGATTTACAGTTGATGTCTTTCGCTGCTGAATCCCTGGACACCGGCACACCTTTAAATTAAGCCACATGGCTCAAAGTCTCCCAGATGTGAACATGCACTTTGAAGAGGGGTAACTTTTCAGTTGTAAAGTTATATTTTCACCATGGCTTTGATGCTGATGCCTGGCAGAGCCTGAAGATGCCAACTGCATGATGATGACTGTAGATTATGTTTCTGGTTAACATCTAACAGCCTTTGTGGAGCAGATGTCTTAGTGCTGATGTCTGTCTGATGTTTTTTGTGGGGGAGGCCCCAAGTCCATCCAGTTTGCAGAAGAATCCTACAGGTGAATTTGGCAGTCAACAGTCTAAAGAGGAGATGTCTTCATGTCAAAGAATGGAGAAAGTTTCTTTTATTCCCCTGTGCTTTACACCTGCAAGTTCTCCAGAGGTGTTTCAGGTTATACAAGACCTAGTGAAAGTGCAGTCTTGACCCTTATTAGAAACAGAAAGGGCCACACTATGTCAACAGCCCTATTCTCAATGGGGAAAATACTTTTTTCATGCTTCTTTCACCAAGAGCTTGCCAGAATTTCTAGACAAATATGAAGACAAAATTTATTATATTAGCTTAGTTATGCTTTCTTGCATACCAACTCTGGTTTTCATTTAAATGGAAATAATGTTTTTTATTCAGATATCTGACACTTCCTCATAAGCATCACCAAATCTTTATAATTTGCATATTACACATTCTTGAATACACTTTTACTTCTTTGACTCACTTTCTAACACTATTCTGATGTACCAGCTGGTCCAACAAAGAGCATGGTAACAACACAGAAATGTTGTGAGTTTCACGATACCTTAGGCCAGAGTGGAAAGCCTATAGGAGATCCTGCACAAATTATATTTCTAAGCTCACTTGACACATCTGAGAAATTTGAAAAGGCTTTGCAGTTCTTTTGCATTCATCCACATTTAACTGAGCTGTAGCTTATGCTGTAAAAATAAAAGAAAAAAAAGGTAATCTGAACCATTAGAATATTAGACTGGATTCAAGTTTGCACTCCAAGAACCAATTGCCCAAAGTATTAATGACCTATTTTTCAAAGAAATCAGTGGACGTGATGTATCTGCATACCACAGAAGTTTTGTATATTAGATTTTGTCTTACAGTGTCTTGTTCTGGTGTTTTCAGAGGTGTGGTAATACAGAGAAATAAGCTGCTATTGTATTAATTTTCATGCAGCATGATCAACAGCAAAATAAAAAATTATTCTTGAATCACCTACACAAAGGCCTCCCACGTCAAGTGTTGGAAACCAATGGCAAAAGTATTTATGCCAAATAGAAAACAAGTTCAGCTCCTGACAAAGTGCATGAGAGATTTCAACTTTCCATTGGTATTTCAAACAAATTTGATAAATAGATAAACAAATAAATAAATAAATAAAGATGGTACAAACCCCACAACATCTGCTGATTCCCTCCTCTCCCCTGCTTTTCAGATTCAGGCTATTTAACAAAGTGCTTGTTATAATTAAATGAATATTATATATATACACACACATAAATCATAGTTGTGTTCTCTCTCAGGCTTGTTTGCATAATTTTCTCTGCAAGCAGAACATGTGGCAGTCACAGGAGGCAGCTGAGAGGCGGCTGGGTAGGATGCCCAGCTTGAACATGTGCTTGGTGTTGGTGAAGGACAGCTGTGTGACAGCACGTTTCCCCAGTGGGTCCTCTCTTCTAATGCTGTTTGGTATGAGCTAAGAGCACCCCACGGCACACCAGGGACTTGGGGGTGGGGAAGGATACTTGAGCAGATGTAACACCTCTCTCCCATTCTAGCAGCAGAAAAAGAGCCTTGAAATGGTAATGGTTGTTTACATCCCCTCTACAGCTCCTCTCTATTTCCAAAGCAGGATCCAGAGGTACGTTTTATGGGGAGAGCATAATGACCCCACTGGTGAGCAGGGGAAGAAGGGTCAGTGGATGAAAAGTCAGTTACAACAGTGCCCTTTTCATGGGGAGCACCAGCCTGGAAAGGTCCAGCGAAAGCCCTTTACTACTTTCGGGTGTTTACTTGGCAGGAGACTGTGGAGAATGTTAGACAATCACCACTGTGCATATGTACGATATAAATGCAGTGTATTCAAAGCACTGTCTGTGATGCCAGATGTTCATAGCTCCTCTATACTTTTCAGTAATGGTTTCCTATGCTGCACAATTGTTTATGAGCTTTCCTCACTTGGTGTTTGGGCTTCCCTGCTGTGCCCAACTTCTGCTAAGGCACCAGGACAACAGGAGTGTCTTGAGGCCAGCAAATACCTCCCCAGTGCTTATACTGAGATTGAAAAAAGGAAAAAAGTGAAATAGCACTCTCTAATCCAAAACCTTTTGATCACTGAAGATTCGTGGAATTGAAAAGACTTGTTTTACGAAAGACTGAAAAAATCAAAACCCAAACACCAAACAAGAAAATTGGTGGCATTAACTGTAGGTGACAGGAACAGGGAGCTTAACTTTCTTCAAGTTTTCCCCCTTGCAGACGATTTGCTATGGGTAGAGCAGCTTTAGGGCAGCTTGGATGACGCCTTGGCATCATTTCTGTACTCACAGGATCTGGGTAGGGACAGCCTTCCACCGACAACATTGATTCTACTGGGTCAGGGACCTCTTTCTTCTCTTCTGACATTGAGAAATCCTAAAAGGGTGTTGGCCTGTGGAAGCTGAAGTTGTTTCTGTAGGAGAGACAACATGGCAAACAAACAGCTTTACTACTGTGCTTTGCTGAGTGTCAGATTTTTGTCAGCTTCAAAAGCTGGAGTGGACGGTGCAGCTGGTAGGAGAGACAGTGGGAGGGTGTGGGTGATTTGTGCTGCATTTATAATTAGTACTTTAGCTTAACAAACTTTCCAGTGTTAATTAAGCCTGTGAATCTGTTTGTGTGACAGGAGATGACAGCCCTCCCCACTTCATGTGGAGACAAACATTATGGGGAGGTAAAGGCAACCAGACATAAAACTATTGAAGCAAGCAATTTAGTGATTTAGTGTCCGCGCACACACACACATATGTATTGTATATATATAATTATAATTTTACATATACAGAAATATATATACACACACACTCATCCTGGGATATGAAAGTCAAGCACAGTACAATAAAGCTTGCACTATGTGTTACACCTTCTTATAGCACACCGTATAAGGGATCAGTAGATTATGAATACAAGGCCAGCCCAAAGCTCATGCTAAGCTGCTGATCCTTGTTTAGCAATTCTCTAGCTTCCACAAACTTTATTTATTTAATAACTTGAGTATTTCATCAACACTATTAGTTAGTTATAAATAGGTTTGTACAGTCTTACGGCAATGTTTTTATATTAGGATACTTTGTTACTTCCATATCCTAGGTATTTAATAGAATAAATAAATCCTGCTCTTAGTAAATAAACACTTATTTGGGCAAGTCAGAGCAGTTTTAGATTGTCAGAGGTATCTTTTGTATAAAAAGCCTAGGATATAACACAGTTGGGAGTGTCCCAGCTGTGTATGACAAAAATATGCAGAATTTGGATCACCAGCCTTTATGAAAACTCCAGAGATCATTATCACTTATGCCATTGTAAGGCAGGATAACTTTTGTTGCATTCAGTCAAATCTTATCAAGAGAAAATGGATGTGTCGGGCCGGTAACTTTTACACAGACAAATAACAGAACTTGGTTTTATTATGATGTTGTTATTGCTTACTTAGCTTTGTCTCAGCTCAGAGTGCTCATTTTGATGAAGGCAAGAACTGGTATTTTTCATGGTCCATAAACAAATAGCTTTACTGAGTGTATACACAGATATAATAGAGATGTTACTGCAGTTACACATTGTACTTCTGTAATTCTGCTATTCCCAGTCAGGAGTGATATTTACTACAGCTGTGCCTGCAGCAGGTCTCTTATATGCTCTAATCAATGAGTCAGATTCACTTATTCAGATTTCATATCGGAATTTTTTTCAGTGGAGAAGGGTGAAAGGTATAGCCACTTGTTCCCATAGTGCCTTATCTCCAACTTGCTGAAGATGTTAAAGTCACAGGAAAAGAGGTAACAGAGAAATGGACCCAGAAATGTAACTGAGAGAATTAAGCACATCTGCAAAAATTATCAGTTTTCCTTTTCCCTTTCCTCTCCTGCCTCTCTGTCTGCCCCAGTGAAGCATTTATTTTCTGCCTGCAGTGAGTGCTGTCAGCCGGAGAAGTAAGGGAAAATCGGTAACTGCCTGGTTAAATTGTCTGAAGCCACAGTCATGGTGCAGTGCTGTCCTGGAGATTGTCTGGAGGCATTAAATAAAGAGGAAGTATAAGAATAATATGCTTTCTTCTGCTTACAAGATTTAAAGTAGCTCAAGACTCTAGCTCTCAGGAGCAAAAGTCAAACAAGGCAGGGTTAGTGTAGAAAGCTTGTTATTTAGGGTGAAGGGATTTACTTATAACGTTACAGAGGTTGTGATGGTTTTGCTTTCTGATCCCTTAATCTTTTTCCAAAGGATGCTGAAATGAACTACCTTTTAGAGGGGGCTCTTGCAAAATGCTAGAAACTGCAGCAAAGAGAGATTTCCTTTCAAGAATGCAGTATCCCAATTTGGCACAAGAACAAATATGTTTACTGCAATGGATGCTGCATTGAACATTAATGTCAGATTTAGAGTTCAGTTTTGGTGCTTTTATTCAGCTTGGACCACAGATAGCTACTCTTTGTGGCTTTTTTTTTTTTCTTTCCTATTTATTTTATTTTGTTTATCATTTAAAATTGTTGCTTTAGTCAGAAATACTTTTTTATCTGGGATATTTTTAGTGCGTTTTTCAGACAGAAGAGCTCTGTGTCAGCAGCAAACCCATGGGTCCCCTCTTGCTCCATGATTCTGAGCAAAAGAAGCCTGTTTTAATCCCCAGGGAAAATTAAGGCAGATGTCCCTGCTGCAGTCAAGTAGGGATAAGCATGTTATAGACAACACTAAATTAAATTCTGAATTGTCTTACTAAATCACTTTTCACTTTTTGGACCTTCTCCAGTGCCAAGTTCATTCTCACGCCCCACTGTGGCACAAGCATGTCGAGCAGTGGGTCTCACTCAGGAGTTGCTCTCTTCACACTCCCAAGAAATGCAGAAGACCTGCTAAGCGGTATCCTTTGGGCTCAGCCTTTCTTGATCTCTATTGGTCCCTAATGGACTAGAAGTGGTTGGCATACCTTCAAAATAGAAATAGAGTTTTTTCTGTCACACTCATGAAAGGTCATGGGGCAGCGCATAGCACTAGCACTAACTGAGCCTGTTACAACACAGCTACAGCCTTCAACAAGAGTTCCTTTTACTCTAAATATCTGAGTACCTGTTCCCAGAAACCTACCCTGAATCTCCCTACACTTAACAGAATTAATTAATACTTGTCTGGGTCTCAGCAACAGCCAAGGTGTAAGTATACAGTATGAACATGGCCAGCAGGTTGAGGGGCTATGCTCCATTCTGGTGCACTCCTCCTGGATTACGGCATCCAGCTCTGGAGCCCCCAACATAAGAGGGACATGAATATGCTAGAGTGAGTCCAGATAAGGTTGGAGGGGTGGAGGGCTGGAGCAGCTCTGCTATGAAGATAGGCTCAGAGAGCTGGGGTTGTTGAGCCTGGAGAAGGCTCCAGGGAGACCTTACGGCAGTCATTCAGTGCTTAAAGGATGCCTACACCAATGATGGGGAAGAACTCTTTATGAGACTGTGTAGCGACAGGAGGAGGGATAATGGTTTTAAGCTGAAAGAGGGTAGATTTAGATTAGATTTTAAGAAGAAATTCTTTATTATGAGAGTGGTGAGACACTGGAACCGGCTGCTCAGAGAAGTTGTGGATGCCCTATCCCAGGAGGTGTTCAAGGTCATGCAGATGGGACTTTGAGCAACCTGGTCTATGGGAGGTGTCTCTGCCCACGGCAGGGGGGGTGGAACTAGATAGTATTTAAGGTCACTTCCAATCTAAATCATTCTATGATTCTATGATTCCCATTTTTCTCCAGTATAGTTGCATCTCATTCCTGCCTATTATGCAGTTTATACAGAAAATAGTAAGGAAAAAAATCTCCCCAGAACTGCCACTTCAGTAAAACAAAACAAAACAAAACAAAACAAACAAACAAACAAAAACAAAAAAAAAAACCAACAAAAAAGCTAGGAAGAGCCATAAATCTGCAATTCAAATACCTCAGCTTGCCAGGAAATTTGATTGACTCCATACAAGGATTGCATCTGCTCTGTTTTATTCCCACAGACAGCGAGCTGCCCACAGAGACCACACCTCCTCCCACTCCTCCTCCTGTTCAAGCTACTGAAATGCTGCCCAAAACCAACACAAAATTGTCACTGAAGTGCTTTGCCAGTGTGGCCCTGTTACCCACTTGAAAAAGGATATTTGTTGCCTCCTGGTTCAGGGTTGCAGGGCATTAGCAGCAGCGTCTTTGGTTGTTTAACTAGTTTGTTGACTGGCCAGTGCATTCCCTAGATGGTTGGCAGCACCAAAACAAACCTCTGTTGTGGTTTGATCCAACTCATTCCTGCAATGGATGAAGATAAGAAAGGAATTAAAGCACTCCTGTCTGTGAAAGAAAACCGCTCTTGCTTCTACAGGGGTTTGTTTTCATTGGTTCTGAAAAATCTATTACTTCTCTCTTTTAAGTAATTCCTCTGCAGATATGCTATTTTAATAAAGTTCTGCAAAATGGCTGCAGCTAGAGGGAGAAGTATGTATGTGAAAGTGGCTTCAAAGGGATACGCTTTTATTATGAGCTCTCCCTGCTCTCCCTCTGATTTCATTTTCTTTTGTGCTCTGGGTCACTCTTGGTTTGTTTCTAAATTTATCGTCTCCTCCTCCTCCCCAATGGAAAAGAGATGTAATGCAGCATCCAATTTATTTGGAAGCCCATTGTTTCCAGGGTAATCTGAACACAAATATCGTGATGCTTTATACTGGAGCCTGATTTTACGGGGAAGGTGAATGCACTGTGCACGTGGAATGTAACGTGAAGCACAGCCCACAGACTGTGAGGCTGAATGCCTCATCTGAATGCCTTCTTTAATGAAGCTAATATCCGTCTGTGCTGAGAATTGTCTGAGAATTGTGTCTATCCTTCAGAGGAGGTCCTGCCCTGCAATGATGAGTTAGACAATGAATGACTATCAGAGACATCTTCCTTGGCAGTTGCATGGAGCAGTGAGTGAGCTGTGAACCTGGTATGTATTTGATCTTCTGGGAGCTGAGTGTGGACAGACTGAAGAACCTTGGGTTACTATGATGCCATGGTTTGCTTCGTGGGCCAGGTCACTGGGGCTGGCTTGCTGGCTTTTTCAATGTAATTACTGTGTAAGAACCAGCCATGCTAAAGCATCTGGGGTGGCAGCAGAAGAAGGAGCAATGATGAAGTCTTCTTTGCTTGTCTTTGTGTCGGCTTCTTCTGGATAAGGAAGACCTGGCATAGTAGTGGCTGTGGCAGGATTTAACATGCCTGATGAAGTTACTTCTCTGCTACCCTACAAATTTCCACACCAAATTTGTGGGGGCCCCTGTCTCATGTGTTCTGGTATCCACAAGGCTGTGACCAATCTCCCCCTGGGCCAGGAAGTCATCATCAGTGGGAAGGCTGTCAGTAGCCCTTATTCAGTGGTGGAGAGTGGTAGGAGGGACTAGCCACAGGGAACCTCTGGATTTTGCTGTGCACTTTGAGTTGTACATCCAGGAGAAATCAAAACGACAGCTTTTGCTCTGCCCACATGGAGGCCTCGTAGCTGGTTTTTTGTTGTTTTGTTTTTTTTTTTTGTGTTTTTTTTTTTTTTTTTTTTTTTGTGTGTTTTTTTTTTTTTTTTTTTTTATGCCCTCAGGGAGAAGGAGACTGTAACAAGGGCCAAAAAATGTGATCTGGTTCTCTTGCTGCTCTCCCATTCTCCTTAAGGGAAAGAGGATTTCACAGATATTGGAAAAAAAAACCCAAATCCTTTCCCAAACTGTGATAGAAGTGGCAATAACAACATTTATGCTTCTGAAATGACTGCCAGACTTATCTGCTGTCTGTGCTGTGTGTGCTACACCTGCTGAGCTGCCCATCTCCAGGAGATCCCAGGACTGGCGGAGGGGCAGACCTGCCCACAGGGGAGCAAATGCACCTCCTACACTGCTGGAGCATTTCAGTGAGCTGAGCACTGCAGCATGCCAATGCATTTTGGAGGCCTGATGTGTCATGGCAAACATACATTAAAACAAACCAGTGTGGAATCAACAGTTACATATATTCACTTGCATCTTGATCAACCTTCTCTTTTCTTCCCTTTGCTTTCTATTTTATATGCATACTTCATTCCTGAGAAGCTGCCTCTTCAATGCAAATAAAAATCTAAACAAGAGACAACTGGCTGCTTTGTCTGAATCTGTAATTCAAATTGCTGCTAAAGTATGGAAATGTCACAGGTTCTTTCTGACAGACCACGTCTGCTTTGTGTTAGTCCTATCAAGTTCCAACTATCCATAAAGCTGGTCTCTTTTGCTCCTGTAGGAATACAAGAAAGGCTGACAAAAATAAGAGAAGGCTCATCTGTCAAAGGGGACTGCAAGGGATTTATGAATACAGTTCACTTTCTGACCAGCAAACNGTCTTCATCATGCATGCACACATGCACATGTAAGTGCATGTATATGCTTTTACACAAATAACACATCCTCCCTTTCTCTTTCCATAAGCATCCCTTCACAGTCTCCTCTCAACTAATAACAGTCTTTAGGTTTTCATCACGTTTTCTCACAGAAAGGTATCTCTGCCTCAGAGCTGCTTTTTTTTTTTTTT
>VXBW01007751.1:151799-178222 GCA_013400375.1 Thinocorus orbignyianus
CAGTTCGAGCCCTTTCTACTACCTCTTTCTAAAAGCTTTTTATAATTGCTTGCTTGTAGCTGTTTGCATTTATTTGTTTTATTGTTCCTGTTTTACAAAAGTGTGCGTTGATCATCGGTTATATGAGACACAAGCCTGTTTCTCATAATAGTACCTATAATCACATTTTTTGTTGTATTGTAATGTTTCTTTTCCTCTGAAGAAACATTCTTTAGTTCTCGCTGGATTTAGGATGCTAGTGAGAGCCATTTTGATAATTCTTATATTCATATGGTTCTATGAACTACAACTTAATTACAGTCTTTCTGGGAAATCTATGGGCTTTGATATGGGATGTTTTCCTGCTCTCAATCTTGAGTTATTTTCTGGCTGTTAATCCAAAAGAATAAATTGATATGATTTTTTTTTTCTTCAGCTTCATTTATTTAAGCACAGTGAATATAAGGTATAAGGTAAGAAATAATAAGAAACCTAAATGTTAAAGGTTGAGGTATTCCCACACTGGATTAAAGGTTGCAACAAAATACCACTACAATGGCAGGGTAAGAAGGAGGAAAGTTAATGGGCTGTGAAATTAAATTACGCATTTAAAGAGTGCTCAGCCTATTACTGACAGCTATTGATTGCAGAAATAATTGACCATTTTTAAATGTGTTGCTTTGCTTAACTGATCAGTTCCCTGAAAGTGGTCATTTAAGTGCATAAGTCCCTGAGTCACTTTTTCACATGTAGAAGATTAGTGGTATAACAAGTTAAGATAGTTAGTTTTCATGGATTTTTAGTTAACACAGTTGAGGGAGAATAACAGCTTTGCTGACAGGCATAGTTTGGGAGGGTTATGTTAAACAAGCATTGAATTTCATGTCTGGTATCAAGGCGGCTGAATACTCTCAAATCTGTGGGATTTGGATTTTAGGATGTTCATTCAGTCCTCTTTAGGGAGAAGCTTGCAGTGTTTTACATAAAATCTTAGACATGGTGGTGGAAAGGGACTTCTGAAAGTCCATAGTATAGCCCCTCTGCTCAAAGAGGGACTGCAACTAACATGATGCCTGTGTCTTTGTCTAACCAAGCCTTTAAAACCTCCAAGGATGAGACACTGCAACATTTGTGCACCATACTCCACAGCTGCACTGATTTCTACTATCTTTTTTTTTTTTTTTTTTTTTTTTTTTTTGAGAACTGGACAAAATCACTACAACCCATTTAAAAAGGTAGTCTTTGCTCGCAATTTAACTCTCCTCTGACTTGTTTTGTATGTAGATTCACTTTCTCACCTTATATATATACCTGTCCAGTTCATTTGTTTCTCTTTAGATACAACTCCTGTTTCTTGAGACTGCATTATTCTCACATGGGGCACCAGTACCTTTAAGCAAGACTTTTGGGTTCATGGTTAACACAGAAATCAGGTAGCTGGATTATAATCCTGGCAAATCCTTGGTTTGTAGCAAATGCAGAAGTGAAAAATACAAAAGCCCTACCCCAAATAAAGATCCACAGTGATGCTGACTCACACTCAGCAATCAGAAAGACCGGAGATAATCTTGCCTTTTCCTTTCACTAAATCTTCAAGCTCCTCTTGAGCAAGCCACAAGAATTTGCCCTCATGCTTTGAATTGCTCCGACTACTGGGAAAGTTCATGAACGTGCTTATGGTATATGGTGGTTGTATGGAAATCTCTGGTGGTGTTCCGATGAGTTAGTCTTGTAGGACAGGCTTTGCCCCTTCCAAAATAGATCTTGTTTCAGCAGCTCGCAGGTTCCCTGACATTCAGGGACTTCCTGGAAGTCAGGACCATCTGCATGCCCTTGCTGCAGGCACACTAGTGGTAGAGACCACAAGCTTCCAGCTGATGCTGTGTTACTGGGACAACGCCTTTGCATCCTCTGTTGGTGCATCCACCACCGCTGTTTCCCACCTGCTCCAAGCAGGTGGGGAAGCTGCTCCCTCCTTTCTGATTTGGTGGCTCACTCTCTGTCACTGTGCATAAAAGCCATCATCTCTCTTATTTTCCCTTTTTCTTTGTCCTTCTTCATGGTTGCTGGCAGAGCTACATTCAGGTTAATAATCCTCTTTCTCTGTGTTGCTGCTATGTTAGCGGTGCGAGCCAGAGAGAAGACGCAGACACATGCTCTGCAGAGCTGCAATTCTGCACATCTCTCCCCTGTCCTGGAGGGACGCATCTGGGCAGCAATACAGCAGCCTGACCATCTTCTGCTTTTGACTTTGCCTTTCCACCAGACCTCTTACAAAAGTGATTACACAGCCCCTGCAACCAGTCTGACAGATTTTTCCCTTCCACCTCCTCAACTGTAACGTTTCTTAGGCCCTTACTGCAACTGCATCATTTATTTGGGACGTTGCCAGGGTCTTTTCAATATACAAAACCACATATTTGACACGAGGTGGAAACCATCAGTGAACCAGGTCTCCTGAACCCTCCTCATCCCCGCCTGAGGGAAATAATCCTACAGCTGTGTCAGGCAGAGTGGAAGAAGCGGAAGCATGCATGGATGAGTCCCTGAAGGGACTCACTCCAGAAAGGCAGAGGGGGAATGGCTGGAGGTGGAAGGGGTGGGGGGGAAGTGCAGCAGCTGTATTTACTCTAGCTTGCTCTCGGTATTAGTTTTATGACTGGAAATTACAGGGCGATACTGCTGTGAGGAAGATCTGTCTGAAAAGCAAAGTGGGGCTCTTTTCAAAAACAGCTAACAGCAGGGGATGTTCATTGCTCTGTGGCGCTGTGTGTTTGTTCTGAGTAGAAATTAGATATGCTGAACCTCACAGACTGAGGGATGCAGTTGCTTTTTTTAATAATAATAATGATAAAAATTTTGCACACGGTCAAACACACACACAGAGATACATGTCTGTATTTACACCCCTCTCCCCCCGATCATATGTATATTTATGAAACATGCATTTTTAGCTCTGCTTCTGTGCTCAAGAGCATCCCTACAGCAGAGTGACAGTGATGCGGAAAGGCATGTGAGGGCTGGAGGGCAAAATTCCCCGAAATTAAGCTGTGCTAACAATGCTGTCACCTCTCCTTTTCTCCAGGTCCCCCATTAGACTTTTTTTATAGCTTTCCTGCTAGATAAGTCAACCACAGTTGTACCTCATGGTAGAGAAAGGCTCTGGATAGATCTGACAAGTTCAGCTTTCTGGGAGGAGACTGTAGGGCATCTCATAGGAGTGAGATTTCTCTCCCCAGGGAACCACATCTGATATACTGTTACATCCCTTCCAACTCAAGCCATTCTATGATTCCCTGAATCTATATACTGCTATTTTGGTATATTGGTACCTTCCTGCCACACTCTGTGTCTAGAGTGGTTGTGCCCTTGTTGTCCCTGGAAGCAGCTGTGCCCAGCCTTGTCTATGTGTGCCTCTTTTGCAGTCTGCAGGCTGGCTCTGGGCTACTTTTGCTGTGTTTCACTGCCTAGTAAAATTTGCCCTTGTAAGGTATGTAGGCTGTGGAACCACATGGGTTCAGGCTGGCAATTGGAAGAGGACAGTGTTGCATCCATCACAGCCAATGACAGCTTTACATTGACCTCTCTTTGGGAAGCCTGGCAGTGAAATGTGTGCCATGCAGAAAAAAGGTTGGCAGACAGAATTCTTAGCAGATTTCTAAATATCCATGTTTAAAAACATGCCTTTCAGAAGTTAAAAAGGCAGGGCCCTTTGAAATATTTAAGGGGATGTTGTGTCCAAAAAATCTGCTACAGCTTTTGCTCCACATGATAAAATATTGCCCTTTTGAGCATTTTTGAATCCATATTCATGGAAAGAAATTATAATTTCCTGCATAAATATTCATGTCTATCTGTGTCTTTTCAGATATGATATAGGAAGGTAAACCTAACCATAAACTGGTCTGAGTTATTCAGATATTTCTCCAACATACTTTCAGAGATCCTATAGAGAGCTCTACAGATTCAACTGTATGTTGCTGTCCTTATTACAATCACCATCTCAGGAAATGATAGTAAGAAACTATGACAAAACTGATACTGACTTCAGTGGCAAAGGCCAGGATGAATAGTGTCTCAGCCAATGAGTTCTTTTTTGAGTTTTCTATATAACGTCATTTTCCATCAGGTAAAGCACCTAGGAGTTTCTCGAAACCCCTCTTCACTGGTTTCCATCTTTGAATATCCTATAAATGCCAGAAGTTTCAGAAATCACCTTAGAATCAGGATTTTTTGAGCATAGGGACATGTCTCCATTCACATTTCACAGGTAGAAAGCTGAGACATACCAGAGAGGTGATCTGACCTCCCTACAGGTATCTGATAGGCACTGGCAGGTTTGGAACTCATGTCTCCCACGTTGCCATACAACCTTTTATTTTTTCATTCAAGCTTCCATAAGGTGGGCTGATGAAATCATTATCAATGTTACTAAATCTTGGCATCCCCTTTGTTGGACAGAATTGTCCTCTGCAAAATGGTACAGATGATGAAAACACAATAAGGGAACAGAAGAGAGGCACTTAAAAGAAACAGAAGGAAAAGAATAACAAGATTGTAAATAATTCTGAGCCAATTCTTGGGCTGCAAAGAAAGAAAAGCTTAATGCAAAAGTTAAGGAGAATTTTTTGTTTCCCATGTTAATTTAACAAAGGAGAGTGGTTGTTACACAAAGAACAAGTTCAGCGAAGTCAGGTGGTTTCTTTTGGTATGTGTTGACATGTTTGCTTTTAATTTTCTTGCAATTCAAAAATATTTTTTCCCAACAATGACTTGTCTTATATTGAGGACTAGAACTGTCTGCTGCAGTTTTACAGCAGGAGTTTTACAGGAGGGCATGGGCTCAGCATAATCCATGGCCTTACAGCAAATGGAAAACTTAGACACTGGGCAGGAGTAGGTAGGATGGTGTGCCCAAGACAAGTGTGAAAGCGAACAGCTTGCAACTTTCTATGCATTCTTCTTCTTATGAGAAGCAATTTCATTCTTAAACAAAGAATGCTAAGGGGAAAATGAACACAAAAAGTAAACACGGTGTCAAAGTTAAGCACTCAGTAATGTCAGTACTGTCAAAATGCAATGATCCGATACTCTTCTAATTTGTTTTATGTCACCTTACTTTTACTGATTTTCATGTCATTACCCCCGATTTATAGCACCAGAGTAGGGACAGGGAATGGTGATATTAGTTTGTAGTATCAGGCTGCTCACTGCATTCTCACCCATAATTATGTTTTCAGAAGCAAGTTAAAGTTTCCTATTACATCCACAGCAAGATCTATTTAAGAGATAGCAATTGCACATCCCAAGACAATTTATACCACTGAGGAGTGAATCAGCTTAGAAAAAAATGGTACGGAAGATCTATATCTCTTTTAATCCCTCACAACTCCCAGAGAGACTATTTTTCAGGTTCCAGCAATGCAGAAAGCTTGATTGTTTTTCAGTTTCCACATACTAAAATTCCTTGCCTTTGTTCAGCAGCACAATGCTGAAATATGGTGCCCTGGAGCCTGATGTTCCATCTGCTTTGTAAAAGTGCAGTGGACCTAATCTTACCTGTTTTCCAGGTAAAATCCTCACAGGTTCCAGTAGAATTCAGGGTCAATGTAGAAGCAGGTGAAGCAGAAAGCAGTGTGAGTTTGTGTGTGTCTGGATTAGCCATCACACAGCATGGGAATTTGTCCTGATAGAGGAATAGGTGGCTAGGGTGCCCCAATTTCCTTTACACCATCTGCTAAAACTACATTGGAAAGGCCTTTCCAAATGAAGTTGAAACTAAACTGGCTACCCCAAACCCGAAAACACAAATTTATTGCTGGAAAAAAAAAACCTTTTACTGCTACTCTGGAGATTTTCCTCAGGTTTCTTTTTGCTGGGGAGACAAATTTAGAAAATTAATATTATCTGTTATCTTTCTCCCATTTATTCTGTCACCATTCTTCTTCCCTGTTCCCTAAATTTGCCCATCATTGGCACTTTTTATTATCTAGGAAAACATAAATGCATAAAACTTTTGGGGAGTCTAGTCTTTAATGTAATTTTAGTTTTGAAATATTTTATTGAAGCAATGTGTGTCATTTCTGACTGATCTTGCATAAGCAACTGTTTTCAGCTTGTTTAGGCTGGAAAAGAGAGAAAGTAGTTGTGTGTATCATGGTCAGTTTTACACTAAATCCAAATTCTGTTGAGCTGGATCAGTAATAATCTCAAAAAAATCAGCTCAAGTAATTCCTAAAGGCAAAGGGACATGAAGGGAGGAGAGTTCAGATGGAATAGGTCTTCCAAAGATAACAGGTACTTAAATATAATTACATAACCCCTATAGCCTAAGAGTCTGGCGTTTTCCGAATGAGAATTTTTTCTTCAGGTGCCTTGCAAATCCAGGACAACTTTTATTTTATGTAAATCCATAGAGATTAAGAGGTTTTAGGCAGAATAGTGTTTGGCGGAGGGATGCTCTGCTGCTAGAAAAATTCACCTGACCTGTATTCTTCTGGATTTCTCCTGATTTCTGTCTACCTACAAGGAAGGACAACCTCTGCTTTGGTGACAAGGCACACCTCTGCCCACTCCAGAGCGTGCATGTTAGGAAAATGTCTGTGTGCATAACCTGACTGTAGCCCACAGTCTGCCCAGTGGCTGGAGGTGTGTTGGCAGCCCCATGCATACCTCCTTGGCTCCTGCAGATGTGAAATGTGTTTCAGTGTTGTGCTGTGTGAGAGTTGGGTATGTGGCCTGTGGCTGGATTATACTCTTTGCTCAGTGTAAGTACCACAGAATCTGCCAGGAAGGCTTTTGCTCTTTTGCTGTCCTTTATATTCAAAAGAAAACTGATGATTAGCCAATCTTTATTTTCTGATGTTCAATTGCGCAACACATATCAACTCACAGCAGGGACCTTCTGCATGTGCTTTTATCCCTCAGCTGATGCTCCAGGGATTCTGATCTGAATGTGCCAATGTTTAAAAGCAGGAAGGGAAGAGAGATTGTGAGAGTCCCTAGCTCCCATCACAGATGGCTGATAATTATTGTACCACTTCCATCTCCTCACAACACCACAAAGATAGTTTTCTAGTGACAATGTGATGACTTCAAGCTGGTTTGCACCTCAGTAATGCTCTCGGAAAAACACAGAAAGACTCTTTGTCTCTGAAAACTTGGAAGTTTATTTTCACTTGTTGACAGTGGGTCAAATATTACGTGTCCTTCAATTTTTTAAATGGGAAATTTTGTCTGAGTGAAAACAGCAGACTTATGAGAAGGGAGAAATATTGGGAATAGCTGCCAAAACCTTGCAGACATAAAAATCATAGTAGAACTTGAAAGGAAATATATGTTCAATTGAAGGCATAGAAGGCTGAACCATCAT
Source organism: Thinocorus orbignyianus (assembly GCA_013400375.1). Lineage (NCBI taxonomy): Eukaryota > Metazoa > Chordata > Aves > Ciconiiformes > Thinocoridae > Thinocorus > Thinocorus orbignyianus. The sequence goes on from VXBW01007751.1 coordinate 159,151, forward strand.
CCCATTTCAGTTTCTTGTTTATCTCCCGGGTCTTAACACAGGTCTGTGCTCTCAATTGGAAGTCACACACCCAAACACTTTATGGTTTATAAAATTTTGTTGATAATGCTCTGAATTTTCCAAGGAGATAGGACATAAGACTGCTTTCCATGAAGTTCTGTTTTCCTTTGCAATGCCAATCTTGATAATTTCTTTCATCCACCTCTTCTTTACAACTCCCCCATGTTACAAATGACATCTTTTGGCTATTTTTGTGTCTCACATTCTTAATTATGTTTCTGCTCAAGGGAGGTGGGGACTTTCTATCACCAACAGCTCTGATGGATGATGAGGGTAAGGCCAGATCCTGTAAGATGTCTATAGCAGTCTAAGACGTCTACCACTTCTTAAGCTGGAATCTTACTGTGGGAAATACATATTTTCCTGACTGGTTGCTGCAGTTCAATTGAAGAAGTTAAACAAAATAGTGCAATAACTAGGGTGAAAATGCTCTTAACATGATCTTCAGTATGCTCAGGAATCAACCAGATGTTACCACAATTCTAAAAATCTGAAGTTTGCTGTGATAACTTAATTTTAGTTAAGTGTCCATGGGACAGATTCTGACTTCATTTTTGGGTGGAAATCAACTGGTAACAAGTTGAGATTAAAAACTGGTGTCCTTTTTGCCCTGAGGCAAGATCAAAAATAGTCAGACTATGCTTTTTCTCGGACCTACACAGGAATCTTGCAGCAGGTGTGGACCCATGCTGTATGCTGCGCAGAATGCACAAAACAAAGTCTGACCTTGCTCAGAGCAGCTCTGGAATCTGACCTCACTTCTGACAGGTCATCTGTGTGCCTTTGTCGTGTATCTCTGGGTTTAATGCATTTCTTCAATAACTGTATGCCAAATCTGAATGAGGGCTTGTACTGAATGTCAACCAACATGCTTTGACCCTCTACATTCATTGAGTAGGACCAAGATGAAATCATAGAATCATAGAATGGTTAGAGTTGGAAGGGACCTTAGAGATCATCAAGTTCCAACCCCCCTGCCATGGGCAGGGACACCTCTCCCTAGAGCAGGTTGCTCAAAGCCCCATCCAGTCTGGCCTTAAACACTTCCAGGGATGGGGCATCAACAACTTCCCTGGGCAAATCAGGTTGTGCAAATGAAAGCACTGCTGCCGAAACAATTTTCTGCCATTTGCTTATGCAGTGTTTTCTTCCTTTCACCTTTTTATCATCTGTGACAAGACACTAATGTGCCAAATTGACTAAAATTTGCCAAAACATTAACCAAAGAACAAAAGCAGTGCTTGGAAAAAGTTTTGGAGGACAAATGCCTGAAGTGCCCAGATTTTTGGCAGTTGTAATGAGGCAGTGGTCCGAACCAAGAAAACTTTCTCAGTTCAGAGATGATGCTTTCAGAGAAGATGCTTTCTCAATGTAGGTGTGCGTGGTTACTGCTTTCCCAGATCAGTCAGTGTTTATAAACCTGACTCCGGCAAGTGAAATGATCATGTACATCCAAGGTGGCACTATTCTTCTGGAAGCATGACTATGCTGGTTCGAATCACACTCAATGTGTGCAGCAGACACTGAGCCCACTGGATATAAGAAGAATCTTTACCAGCTTTGAGTCATTGTGGTTTTGATTTAAGCATATTAAAAAAAAGTGGCAGCCTCAAAATTTTAAATTTCTTTTATTTGCTGTTTTAGTTGGTAATTTTGAATGCTTCTGGCAAATAAATGAAAGGAAATAATTATTTGCATACACATTTTGAGCAAGGGTTATTACCAGATGGCGCGAAAGTGAGGTTTGTTCTGAATTCAGTGCATTTTGGACACAGAAAAAGGGAGCGTTCACCAACATAGCCATTAAATACCCCATCTGTTTGCCAGTGAAATCACATAAGGCACCTTCTGAGTGTTTTTATCATTGGCAAATTACAGTATTGCATTGGACAGGAACTGAAGAGATTGAAGAAAATCATGACATTAAAGATAAGAAGCTCTCACACTGTTCATTTCCTTTTCTTGCAGTTTATGAGCCTGTCTGTTGTGGAGAACATCACATATGTGACTGAGCATGCAGAAACTCCTGTTCTTTATACAGGTCAGTGTAGATAATTTCAAGCTGGTTCAAATGCTTTTTGTTGTACAGCTTTACTGCTGAGGTACAACTTACGCTTATTGGTTTAATGCAGCTCCTGGAAGGCGGTTGGCTCACCTCCTGCCTGATCAGAGCCTCTGCAGAGCAAACTCTCCATGAGATGCATCAGGTGGACTTTGGCATGACCTGAACTGTTTTTGAGCTTTGTGTGCCTAATAGGAAGGTTGCACTGCCATCCCATTTCCCTGATGTGCTTGTTCCTCAATGTCTGTTTAGCCTGTGTGCCACCAGAACATGAAGCCTGCCTGAAGTACAGTTCTGCTGCCAGAGCTCTCAGGGGCATTGGCCCAGCATCAGAACTCCTGCAGTGTATTTAAATTTTTCTTCTGTAATGGAAGTAAAGGTAAGAGTCACCTTTAGCAGTAGATGAAAACTTGTTCAGTTTTTAAAAAACTGTAATTGTGACATTCTGCATGGGAAGCTCCCCTTGCAAAGATGAATGTTTCATTAATTTTTAAGGATGTGAAACTGCACTGGAACGTTAACTAGAGCATTTGCTATCTAGCCAATGCACTAATACCACGCAACAGTCATTTTATTTTATTCTGTTATAATAGTAATCAAAAAGCTAGCCAGACTTAAAATGGTGAAACACAGAAGTGGGGATTTTATTCTTATGAGTGATTACTTTAAAGAAATTACTAGTTTTCTCACTGATAAATTACTATTAACTCTCCCTGAAAAAACGTTGAATAATGTAAATCTCAATCTAAAAGGCTGCCTGAGAGAGATGGGGTAAATTCTATTATTTATAAAGAGTGTGCTATCCCTGGAAATTAATTATCTCTAACCCTCATTCTTCTCTGCTGTTATTCAATATCCTGTTAGCAGAAAAACAATGCATGGTGGCTTTATCCGACCATTGTATTAATGCAGTGATGTTTCCTCTCCATCCTTAAAACCAGTTTCTCAGACGATACTGGAAATAACAAGAGGAAAAAGAACTGATACTCTTCTCGCTCACTTGAGGTCTTGTGTAGTTATTAATGTTGGTCCAAAAAAAAGCCACTAAACTGTCTGACCCAGGAGAAATGATTACAAAAGGCAGGAAGAAGTGAAAAATGAACAGTGTTTGTAAAGTCGACTGGGAGCTGATTATCTTCCAAAGTTTGAATGATTTTATAGGGAATAGGAAGTATTGAAAAGTAATCTCCTAATTGTGGTTTGGTTGTTCTTGTTTTTGTTTTTGTTTTTGTTTTTTTTTTTTTTTTTTTTTAATTTTTTTTCCGGTTGTAAAAAAAAAAACCAAAAAAAAACCCCAAACCAAAACAAACAAAAAACCCAAACCATGACATATTTTTGGTTTGTGCTGAGAATATCTGGTTTCACAATTTTCCTAAACTTTTCCTGTGGTTTTCAGATTTTCAGTTAATGTGTATCCTTCCCTCTCCCAAAATAATAAATTTGGGTGCATGTAACCAAACAAAAGGTACAGGTAAAACAGCTTCTTGCAAATGTTAAAAAGGGATGAGAGGTCATTGCAGGAGTCATTTACCTAACTACTCTAAGGAAGAGGCTTTTCATGGAGGGGCAAATGTATGCTGTGAGAAAACAATGAGTGGTATTTGGTTTAAAGCACAGAGCAAAAGGCAAAGGCCTTTTGCCTTTGCAAACAGATTAACCTCGAAAGAGTCCAGAATTCAAACTACTGTTGATATATTCAGGAGGAAAGGTCACTGAAAAATCTTAGGCCAGGCTTTGTACTTTTCACTTGGGAAAATTCTCTCCTAAAACAAAGCTTGCTTTTTATTTTTTTGGTTATTTTATTTTTTTTCTAATTTAATATTCAGTTCTTCTGTGAAGTTCTAAAATGGAAGAACCACACATGTTTTCCATAATGACATGGAATAGGGGGGAAATAACACATTTCAAAAAGATCTGGTTTACATACTGAATGACAGTGCATAAAGCACTTTAGCTTATCATAGAATATTTTGGTGTGAAAGGGACCTTTATAGGTCATCTATTCCACCCTGTCTGCAATAAGCAGAGACATCTTCAACTTGATCAGATTGCTCAGAGTCCCACCCAACCTAACCTTGAGTGGTTCCAGGGAGGAGCCATCTACAACCTTTCTGGGCAACATGCTCCAGTGTTTCACCATGCTGAGTGTATAAAATTTCTTCCTTCTATCCAGTCTGAATCTATCAAATTTTAATTCAAAACCATTATCCCTTTTCCTATCACAACAACCCTGTTAAAAATTCTGTTCCCATCTTTCCTTCTTATAAGAATACTTTAAGAACTGAAAGACCACTGTAATGTTTCCCCAGAGCCTTCTCTCCAGGCTGAACAAACCCAACTCTCTCAGTTTGTCCTTGTGGGAGGGGTACTCCAGTTGTCTCACAATTTTTGTGACCCTTCTCTGGTCCTGCTCAAACAGGTCTTTGTCTGTCCTGTGCTGAGGGCTCCGGAGTTGGATGCAGTACTCCAGGTGGGGTCTCAGCAGAGCAGAGTAGAGAGGGAGAATCACCTCCTGCGACCTGCTGGCCGTGTTCATGTTATATACTTGCATCTTGTGTGTTGATGAGACCCAGACAGGTGTTAACTCATTCTTCATTGTAGGAATCCCAAGAATACTAATGTAAACATTAAAAGTACAAAGCAAAACAAAACATCTCAGGGAGGCTGCCATTCATCTACAGATTTGAAGACTGCAAATGGGATATGCTGCGTGTTGTAATTACAGTGTGAAAGTTAGAAATATCTCTCAAGGAAGACCAGAGAATGTGGTTTATATATGCCAAATTACAGTAGTGCAATTGTGGTGCTGAAACTTACAATTGAGACTGTTTTGTAATCTGAGAAAGATCACAGAACTGACACCATCTATTCTGCCATCTCAGGGAATTTGCTTTCAAGCGATCTATAGAATCTTCAGCACTGTGTAAAATATTTTGTGATGGATGTTGTATTCCCTGACTATTCTGAATTCTTTCAATAGTGCTATTATTTTTTAGCCTTTTTTGTAGTTACCAGTAGGTAGGAAGAATAAATAAATGATTAGACCTTCACCTAAAACTAGAGGTTTATTTCAGTTTATAATTTCTGCAAATACAGGAGTCCAGCTTGTGTAGGAGCAGAGTATAGCTGCAGTGCAGGAAGAAATGGAATATACTTAAAAAAGGTGTAATATTACTTCATCTAAATCTATCCATATTTTCCTGCCTTTCTATTAGTTTCTCTATTTTAAATATACATTATCCATTTGCCAGAAGAATGTTCTAGTGGAAGTCTGCAGTCTTCTCCCACTGAAATAGAAGCCTTGTAAGAATTTTTTGTTGTTGAAGCACATTTTCTGGTTGGCTTACGATATTATAAATTTTTCTGACCTCTAGTATAAGCGTTGCAAATTCTCCAAAATAGATTCTGCCACTGAAAAGTTGCTAAGCAACTAGTCCTGTCTGATCTATTGTAGTTCAAATAAATGAAACAGACAGATAAAAGAGAGTTTATCAACCTAATGGGTTGTAAAAAACAAACAAACATAAACCCATAAACAAATAGATGTGCAATGTTTTTTACCTTAAAATAAATAATTCTGCAGAAAAAACCACACAGAATTATTTAAAGGGACTTTAAACAAAAGCAAAGAGGGTCAGTGTTGCCACTTCCTAGGTCCAGACTGGATGTCACCTCAGTATACTCTTTGGCAGCTTTAATGGTGACCTACATGTCCTTTTCCCTGGGTATTTTCCCTTGCATGATACAATATGTGATACTTAGGTTGTCAAAATTAAGCTTTCAAAAGAGCTGTCATGATTTTCTTATTTTTATTTTTATTTTTTTAAAAAAGGGGAGAGCTGCTTTGAACTTCCACATGCTACTTTCTGCTATACTTCACACTATCCTGTTGTTGCAGTCTCATCTTCGGAAATGGATAGTTAGAATCAGAAGACGGAGGAGTTGGAACTTCCTGTGGAGACTCAGAGCAGGTGCCTCTGCCCTGGGGTAGTCCTCTAGACACCCATCATTACAGCCAAAGAGATTTTCCTGTCTGAGGTAAACTATGTATTGCTTTTGTCTGCATTGGTGAATATGAGGATTTCTTTTTCTTTCTTTGTCTCCCACAGGTTCATATTGCTGGGAAGAAAAAGACTTTTGCCTTTCATTTTTAGGAGAGCAGCTCTGGCTGCTGCCATGGGTTTGCTCCTCTGGTCACCTGTGCCTGGGATTTTGAGACCTGATTTTCTGTGGTTCATGATAACCCATGTAAGGTTGCCTTTACTACAATAATCCCTTGGATGCTTTCAGTTCTGCAAGATGCTGTGCATTCTTCCCTTGCATGATCAGGACTTCAGAGCAAAATTACCATCACAAAAGTTAATGCATGTTCTTAAGGAAGAGGAAGGTGTTTTTATTATACAAAATCTTTAAGCAGTTTGATTTTAGCCTTTCAGGCTCTCACACAAATGCCAAGATGTATGCATTTAGTTGGTCTGGCTAGAGTACTTGTGAGGAGCGATAAGGATGAGGGTTGTTGTTTACATCTTTGGGTACATCTTGGCTGGTAACAGCAGAGCAGTTTTTAGACAGATCTTTTATATCCCATGGGAAATATCAACTGCAATGAGGTAATCCTTTTCATCAGTTCATGCTTTGCCTTTCAGAAATCTTGGGTCAGGTTGCTGTTTGTTGGCTATTCTCATTTGAAATATATGTATTTGAGACACATCCCTATGGCCTTTTTCTGTTGGCTTAACAGAAAAAAAGAGGTATAAGTGATACGTCATTGCCTTCTAGCCACCCTGCTGGTGTGAGGACATCAGGGTCTTCTGCTGATAGACTGTCTGGGTTGTAGGGTCAACAGGAGCACCTGCTTGGCAGAAACAACATTCATACCAACTATCATACTAAATCTCATTACTGATCTACTGATTTATGAGCAGAGTCACAGATCTTTACTGACAGACTGTAAACCTGAGAGGCACCTCTGAGGTTAAATGCTGGTAATTTGAACACAGAAAATAAATCTTCTCAGTTACACACTGGTTGCATATTCATATGCAGCAAATGCTATACTGGTTGTCTTTAAAGTCGTTACTAGAAGGACAGAAGAAAACTTAAAAGTGAAAATAGTGATTATAAGAAAAGTTAAAGAGACAGAAAAAAAGCAGCAGCCTCTTTCAACCATTTTCTGGTGAAAGGATGGTCCTTTTAAGGTCCCACCCAAAGCTAGGAATTTTCCACTAACTTGTTTAGGACAAGTCTCATTTATTTTAGTGTAAAAGCTACTCGATCTAAAGCAAAGGCCAATACATAATTTAGAATTAGATAGGCACCTCAAATCAAATTCTTTTCTCATTGTTATTCACTTGAGGAACAACTTCTGGTCCAGCCTTGTTAAGCTGTTGACAGAGAAATCAGTCACTCCTCAGAAATAAAGGAATGGAAATGAGTTATTTCTATTTTCTCCTGGTGTTTATGCAAGCTTCCCCTTAAGCACTTACCAGAATGAAAGCTTTTCATCTAACGCTTTAATTCTGTACACCTTTTTGCTGGGACTGAGAAAATAAAATAATAGTGGCACTTAATGAAAGGAAAAAAGGAATCACTGGAGAGGAAACACTCCAGGAACAGGTAACTCTCACAACTTATTGAATACAGTTTGCATAATGATTAGACCTTTTAATGACTGTCATTGCATATGAATGCTATTCATAGAAATTCCAGTTGCTCATCTGGAAGGCAGGTTACCTCATAAAATAGGGAGGAGAAAAAGGGATTTGAAAAGCCAGCTCATTCCTTGGTATTTTTGGAGAGAGTTTTTCTCGTGGCTTGCCAGATTTCATGCCGCTCTAGGAGATCTTGGGAGTGAAAAACTTGACTGAGACTCAGGTTTGTATGAAATTCTTATGTTTTGCAGATGTTCTGCAGTATCTTAAAGAAACTGAAAGAAAGTCTGTCTGATAGTCCACTTAACCAATAGGTATCCCACTGAGCCCTCCTCCACTGCTGATCTCTCAGTTTGTCACCACGTTGGGAAAGGACATGCCATTTTTCATTTTCCCAGTAATAATTTTCATCACGGCTGACACCTTCAGATTCAATCAGAAGTAATGTTATTTAAGGCCAGAGAGAAGAAACAGTCCCTGCTGGTGAAGCATCTGGACAAGGCTCTACAGCAGGCAGAAACACATGCTAGTGTTGGTATGGGGCGTTCTTACAGCTTCCATCATGTTACACCTGCAAAATGTTACCCTGCAATTCTCCTGAGGGTTGTTCGCCCTGCATAGGAGAGATAACAGGCTACTTGAAAAGAGATCTGTGGAAACTGAGCTGCAGATGCCTACTGTCATCCATCCCTTTGCTTTTTTCTCCCCTTGTCTACCTCCTACTTCCTCTTCTTCCATGATATCCAGTGCATAGTTGTTAATTGTTTTCTTGGTACATTTTAGACCCATTTACCTTCAACTAGTAGAAGGTGCCTAGTCTGCCTCTGCAGTAAACAATGCTTATGCTTTCTGCCAGCTTTCATATTAATAAGCTTCCCCTTTTCACAAATGAGTTGCCTTGTAGGTTTGTATTTCCTGAGGTCTTGCACAGCAGATGACAGACTGGCAAGACTTGTGTGAAGAAGATTTAGCAAGATGAGCACATTTTTGCAGAGGCCTGATTCATGATCCTGTGGCAAACTACTGCTAGTCGAGCACCACTGACTAGCTATGTTTCTTGACTAAAAGGCCTGCACTGGGTTTCCCCCCATTGGGTAGCAAATGTGCTCAGCTCACCTTTTACATGGAATGCTGAATATTAAAAATAACCCAAATAAAAAGCATCTTCTTTCCTTTGTTGCATGCACTGTATGCGGACCATTGCTATGCGACGTTTTTTGGCTTACAAAGTTCGATTTAGTTTGTAGGAAAAGTGTGTTTTAAATATTCATTTCTCCTATCAGGAGAATATTCTCTTAGGAAATGTGAACTGCCTTTCAGTGCAAATAGTCTGAATAATCTTGTCTTGGCAGTAGAGCATACTCTCACGTGCCTACTAGGAGGACATCTGCACTATGTGTGAGACAGTGAAGAAGCAGAAGACTTCAGTTAAGCCTGCTACTGCATTTTCAACATCAGGCCCTGTGTAAACCAGGTATTTCTTACTGGCTATTTCCCTTCCATGACCTGTACTTAAGCCTGTCCAGAGCCCTTCAGTGCTCTGCTATGGGGAAGCAGCAGAGCTTGTTTTATACAACCTGACTACCCACATGGGAAGGAGGGAAAAAAGGATGCAACCCACTGATAATCAGGAGCTTCTCAAGTGCTGTGATTTGAATAGATGGAATGGACATTTTCTAAGTGATGCTTGAATTCTTGATGTTTAACATCCAGAGCTTCTGGAGGTAAAACAAATCCATCCATGGATCTACCCACCTACCACAGCACAGACTGTGCCTACATATGAACCCAGTGCTTCTGAGCTGTTAATTCAGGGGTGAGCCAGGAACTCCCCAGCTAGCTGTCATCAGAAAGGGAGACAATGGACTGGCTGTAGATGATGAAGCCCCTTGGAATCAGGTGAAATACTCAACTGCTGCTTGCCTTCACAACTACACATTATATGGTGCAGGAGCCCTCCTTGGAGTAAGTTTGGTCTTGTCCAATTCATATGCTTAAAAGTATCACTTAATATCCTGGTTGGAAAATCTGATCCTTTCTTCCAAAGACTACCCTAAGTGGTCCTGGCTGCAGAACTGGTCAAATAGTACATCATTAAAACACCTGCAAATAGACATTTTAATCTTTTTATGCTTTGTATATTGATAAGATATTTAAGACATTTTGCATCTGGTTAATATAATACATATTGATGGACATGCTCAAGTAGCCACATAGGAGCATAGACAGCTTGGCTAAAAGGACTCAGAAGGGCAGAGGTATAAAGCAATTTCCCTCCACCCAGCTCAAAATGCTATTGCGAAGAAACTTGCAGTAGAGACACCTGCTACCATCCAGCAAGCTGCCATCCTATTTGGAAGATTTTATTTCATGATTATTTTATCATGAATATCACCACATGCCAAAATCCCAACAAATTTGTTTTGCTTTTCAACAGAGTGTCTGTGCAGCAGCCCTTAGTTCTGCGTATTCAAGATTTTTTACCATAGCATAGTAGTGGTTCTTTCTGACATCACGTTTTTCCTGACACAACAGTGTGTATGTAGCTGATGTAGTTCATAGAAGAAATTGCAAGGCTCCTGTTCTAGAGGACTGGCTTTTTTCCCACACACTTTTTTTTTGTAATTAAGATCTTTCTGTTGATTTTGTGTTAGAGAAGACACCACCAAATATTTTCTCAATGATGGTAATCTCACATGAAATGTGGGGGAGAAAAAGGGTAAATTCTACAGCAGTTTTACTGTTGTTACACTTAGCCACCCTCCAAGAGAATGAGCCACTATTCTTACATGGACCCACATTACTGATAAAAACAGTCAGAAAGCAAGCAAACAAAAAAAACCCAATGTCCACTTTCTCTCCAAATCAGCATCCTCCTCTGCAGAGGGGCTGAGCATTCCCACCTGAGATAGGATCCAGCTTCTTCCAGCTAGCAATGGGAGCACCAGTGATGCAGGTGGCTGAAGGACAGTCTGTGCAGAGCCTGGTTACGCAGCAAAGAACACAACTGGTAGTGTCTGGGGGACTCACTGGTGTTCACTCTCTCAGTAGCAACTCTGAAAGTTTTTATAAAACACTTTCTCACCCTGCCTGGGGGGAGAGGCTGACCTGAAGTCAAGTAAAATGTCAGTAGCCTTGTCTAGCATGCAGCATCTTCAAATGGTGCATTTCACTTCTGGATACTGTAAATGTTGCTTGGTTCTTTCAAAAGAGCTGGAACAGGGAGTGAGAGGAGGACAACGTTTTAAAAAGAGAGCTGAATAGCTTTCATTATTTGCTATCACATCCTAACATACAACTGAATCTCAGAAACAGACAAATTTATCCTCAACAAAATGTAGCTAGTTGCTTGTCAGTTTTCTAATATTTTGTTAAAAAATATGACCCTGCATATGAGACACACTGGCTCTGAGACCATTACAGTGCAGGCAGAAGTCTCCATTTATTCACAAAAGACAGAGAAACAGCTCAACAGATCAGTAGGAACATTTACATGTTTTTCTTAGTGAATCTCACCTCTGGAGCTGGGGCGATGTGACTTTCTGCTTAAGTCAGCCTGGTGTTATCATGAAGTGTTTTGAGATTATCTGCAAGGCACTTAAAGAGATTCAGGAACATTTCCTGAGAGTAAGGTAGTTTTATGCCTGATCAGTGACAAACAGTGTAGCCTTATTTTGAATACTGGCTTTCTGTTGATTTAAAAATGAACTCACTCCACCCTTGGTCATAAAAGAACATGATTAGGGGGTTCCAAAGTCAAACACTTAAACAGTACAGAATGTCAGTTTTACATCTCCAATCTCATTTCAGGTGCCACTTTATATTTTCTGATCCTGGAATTACGTGCACACTTGTTTTTCTCCAAAGTGACCCATGTCTGTTTGGTGCTTGGTTACATGAGCAATTATTTCACATTTATTTTATCTTCCTTCTTGATCATGCACGCTTCAAACCCTACTGTGAAGATAGAATAATTAGTTTTTTCATAGGCATTTTAAAGATATTTGTCACTGTTCTCTTTGAGTGCCTTAAACACAAGACTTTGTATATGCCTGCAAATTGAAAGGAGGATTTATACCTATTTCACTGATGAAATTATTATTTTAAGAGCATCTAGAAAAATAATGTTAAAATGTTTCGTGATACAAAGTCGTTCACTGTCATATGTCACATGAAAATGTCAAAGACCAGTTCTCATTGCTTTCAGCTGCAGTTCTGAGGGCTCAGATCTTCTACTTACCCCCTTACTCAGTGGCACTTGAAAAAATGTGTCATGCAGTTAGTGATCTGTGAAATATTGAAGCAACTTGTCTCTTGTTACACAGGAACTCTGAGTTAGATACCAAGGCTGGAATCCAACTCTTTAGGGCAGTGTTCAACACTATAAATGGAGAAACCTCCCTGTTACCTATGGTCATCCATCTTGTTACACAGTCCTTGCCTGTCAGCCAAACAGCTCTGGACACTGAGGGACCCAACTAAATCTTTGCAGCTGACCTCATTCTGATTCTGATTTCTGTACATCTGGTTCTTCAATCTTAAGTTACCTTTCCTGTAATTCTCTATTTCACCCGTTCTTCCCCTTTCCCAGCCACCGTCCAGTTTATGTCCTGAAAGACAAAATTCAAATAAAAGTCAAAAATATGACTTAAATGTGGCCAGATTCCTTGAACAAAGTGGAATCCTCTTACATCATATTGGTAATAGTAAAGCAGCCTATATAGCACTCACTTACAAACAATATAATTTTTATTTCTGAATCACATTACGTATTAATATTACAGCAAACACATGAACACATATTGAGTTAAAATATATTTGTTCATTAGATTTAATGTTCATCTTTCTTCAACTCAACACAAAGTCTTAGTCTTCCTGACATTTTATAATTTTTTAAGGCTGCATTTTTAATATTTGTTTTGAGGTAATTTATATTTTTTATGATGAGAGCTATTTTCTTCTGGTATCCTTTTAAATTCTTATCCTCCCTGCTATCATCCTTTTATATTGAGAACAGTAATTTGACAATCTAGACGTATTGTTGTCTAGGATTTCTTTCTTAAAAATAACAACAATAAATCTATTGTGGTAATTGGTGCCACAGATAACTTCTTTGAGTTGTAGCATTAATATACATATACATTTTTTCAGTTTACCATCGCACCTGCTGTGCTATGATCATGCTCTGCAGCATTTTTCTGTCTTGACAAAGCACAAAATGCACATTTAATTATATTTCAAAACAAGTTCTATCATGTACCATGAACATTAGATACTTAAGAGGAAACGGGAAGCTGAGATATGATTCAGATTATGCTGAATTTAACACTTGTTACACAATATATTTTAAATGGACTTCCTTGATCCCAGTGAATGTGAGAGTTTATAGCACCAGGCAGGACTCCTCAAGGACCAGCTCCAGATAGGATTGAACATTTTGAGGCTTCATGTCCTTCGTGCCCTTACTTACTCCTAGCTGATCCACTATTGTAAATCATAGAATCACAGAATTAAAGTTGGAAAAGATCCTTAAGATCATCAAGTACAACTGTTAGCCTAATACTTCCAAATCCACCACTAAACCATGGCCCTAAGCACCACATCTACATGTCTTTCAAATGCCTGTAGAGATGGGGACTCAATCACTTCCCTGGGCAGCCTGTTCCAATGCTTAATAACCCCTTCAGTGAAGAAATCTTCCCTAATAGCCAATCTAAAACCCACACCTTGATTCTTTTACTCTTTACCTTAGTGCCTGTTTCTGGCCTCTGCTGGACATAGATGGATCTTTGGTCTGGGCTACTAAGGCAATTCTGGTACCTCAGGTTTATGGTCTTCTGCAAAACTTTTTACTATGTAAGCAGCCTTTTCATGCTCCTCTCTTAATATGATCTGGTGAAAACCAAGGTGTTGTTTAAATAGGAAATTTTCTATTAGTGAGACATCACCAGGAAAACCTGGTGAACAGGTCCCCTTTTTTATGATTCATTCTGCTGCTAGCTATGCCATATGGTTATTTATCTCATGGTGAGCACTAGCAACTAAGAAGCATTTCTCATATTTGACAAGAGTTAAAGCATGTGTCTAATTATATTTCATAATGTGTTTCCATGAGACTTCTCTCATGCAGGAAGAAACTACTTGTCATGGCTGATAGATTAGATATGTTCTTTGGTTAGTTATTAAAGTTGTTTGTACTTTTTCTGCTTCATCTGCATTATTTTCAGCATCTAACTCCTGACAAAAATTTATGTTCTTCCTGAATTCCTCATTAAATACAGTGTTTGAAAAGAGCAGCACAAGATGTATGTGCATCTGGTCAGAAATATTACCATGTAAAAATACCAAGTTTTCTGGCCAGAGTAGTAATCATTTAGGAAGTCTAAATACTGGCAGTAATATCACCAATTTTAATAGTAATAATAATTTTAGTGAAAAGTAGTAATACTAGTGATAACAATAGTGAAAGTCAGTATGACAGGTATCATTTTGCCCAGAGCAGCAGACAGACCTAACAGAGTCTTGGTTTTGTTTCTTTTCTCTGTTACATGATCTATGGGATCTTCAACGGAGGGCTAAAGGTTGAGCTGATAGGGTTAATGAGGATTTTGCCATTGAGATAGGTGGAGACAGAGACTCCCTCTTGATCTTTTTTGGCAAAATTTTCAAATGCATATATGTGCTGTACAAGACTGAAACCCTATTTCTGTGCTGAAATAGGAGCTCAGGCCTCCTTTAAAGCCTGACAAAATTCCTATGTTATTTCTTCCTGTTGGCTTAGGTTATGAATTATTTAGGATAAAAATAAAATAAAGTAATAATTATTAATTCAGAGGGTGTGTCAGTTCTCTGTTCATGAGATAAATCTGAATGCACAGTTTTCTTGCACTGATTACCAGAATTTTCATCTGTAGTTTGCATTTGTCTGTGAGAAATCTGCGGTGAGAACTAAGCTCTGTACTCTCAGAAGCACTCAAAGCAACTGCTTCCCTACAGCATCAAAGTGCTGGAAATCAACATGGTAGCAACTAACATGTTGAGGAGTTGCACAGTTTCTTGTATCTTCAGTGTATTTTTTTCATAGGGCCCCAGACACTTAGACAGTTGGATATAATTTCATCCTTGCCTCGCTTCAGCATAAGCTAATTAGAAAGCTCATTATTTATTTGGCAAAAATTTAGCATAACAAATCAATTTAACAGGGCACAAGAGACAAAGTAATTTAAAATGAAAGTCAGAATCAAGATGAAATGGCAGAATGGAATCTTTTAATTTCTAATAACACACAAACATCCTAAAGGCTTGGTGGGCCTTTGTGGCATTTCCAATGCAGATGGGTCAGCACAGACCTCCCAGGGAAGGACACAGTTGGCTGATTAATGTCGTAGAATCATAGAATGATTAGAGTTGGAAGGGACCCTAAACATCATCAAGTTCCAACTCCCCTGCCATGGGCAGGGACACCTCCCACCAGAGCAGGTTGCTCAAAGCCCCATCCAGCCTGACTTGAACCCCTACTGGGATGGGGTATCCACAACTTCCCTGGGCGACCTATTCCAGTATCTCACCACTCTCACAGTGAAGAATTTCTTTCTTGTATCTATTCTATATCTCCCCTCTTTCTGTTTTAAACCATTACCCCTCATCCTATCATTATGCTTCCTGATAAAGAGTCCCTCCCCAGCTCTCCTTTAGATACTGGAAGGTTGCTGTAAGGTCTGCTCGGAGCATACTCTTCTTCAGGCTGCACAACCCAAACTCTCTCAGCCTGTCTTCATAGGAGAGGTGCTCCAGCCCACTGGTTGTCTTTGTGGCCCTCTACTGCACCCATTCCAACAGATTCATGTCCCTCCTGTGTTGAGGACTCCAGAGCTGGACACAGTACTCCAGGTGGGTTCTCACGAGCGCAGAGTAGAGGGGTAGAATCACCTCCCACAACCTGCTGGCCACACTTCTTTTGATGCAGACCAGAATGAAGTTGGCTTTCTGGGCTGCATCACTGCTGGCTCATGTCAAGCTTCTCATCCACAAACACTGCCAAGTCCTTTCCTCTACAGCCATTCTTCACCCAGCATTTCTTTGTGCCTGGGATTGCCATGTCCCAGGTGCAGGACCCTGCACTTGGCTTGGTTGAATTTCATGTGGTCTGCAAGGGTCTACCTCTTGAGCCTGTCTAGATGCCCCTGGATGGCATCCCTTCCCTCCAGCATGTTGACTGCACCACAATGGTTTGTGTCATCAGCAAACTTGCTGAGGGTGCACTCAATCCCACTGTTGGAGTCTCCAACAAAGATGTTGAACAGCACTGGTCCCAGTACTGATCTCTGAGGAACACCACTCATCATTAGCTACCACTTGGACATTGGGCCATTGTCCTGTGTTTTCTCTTCCAGGTGTCATTACTTCCCCTCCAACCTGTCACATGCAATACCATTATATACAAGGTCCACTCCTGTAAACCAGATGGATAATCTGAAAGAAAAAAATATCTCTTAGATGTGACAGAACTATATCAAACAGCTAAAAACTATAGCTAACAAAATCTGGGTGAGTTACCTGATGACAGGTGCTCCAGTGATCTCTATTCAAATTGGGCTGGAAACAGATATGTTGGGCTTATGTGGAGCTCTGTTAACCCAGAAAATATTTCTAGGATTAGTTTTTCCATTATCGTGAACATTTTGGTTGGGATAAGATCTTGGGTGTTTTTTGATATTGCTTTATATAACTTTCAAAAAAATAACTATATAATAGTGCAGGCCAAAATGCTCATCTGGAGTGAAAATCTTCGAAGTCAACAAAATAGCATTAATTTTCACTGTGGGGAACTGTGCTTCATCTGCCTATTTTGAAGTTTCACATAGCTTCTGTCCATCATGAACCTAAGTATTCTCGCTTGGTTTACAAAATTTAGGGACAGCAGTAGCAGGTGTTTTCTGACCAGCATCGAAACTTGGGGCGGGGGGGGGGGGTCCTTGTTTGTTCACTGCAAGCAGGAGATGTAAATGTTTACAGTTTCCAGCATGGTCCTGCTCACTTTTCCAATTGCTTTGATTTGTACTAGAAAAGAAACACTGAGACTTGTTAAAATGATGTTGCACTTGAGAGACATGACTAATACTTAGTCTGTGCTGAAATCCTACACAATTACCAATGTTTTTCTTGTAACTGGCTGAACAGCTGAAGATTGTTGTGTTCTGTGGAGATAAAATTTTCTGACCGTTTTTTTCTCCCACTTCCCTGATCAAGTCCAAACACTGATCCCTGTGGCAGACCCAGAGCTCGTGCAAAAGAAGAGCAAAGGGTCTACATGGATTTATACCACAGTTACAGTGATAAACCACAAGCTGGGAAAGGAACATAACAAATCCTTGCTGCTCAGTGCTGTAGTGTGGTGGTGATTTTTTTGCACTGCTCATCCATAGATGGAGACATATCCATTCTTGAGGATTTCACGAGTTTAAGCCAGTGAGGAACTGTGCAGAGACACGCTCACCTCTCTCGCTAGAAAACTCTGATCTTAGATCATAAAATTGGATGTCCCTAATTTCTAAAGTTTTCCAGAAACCTGCTGTGTCCCTTATCCATATCTTATATGTCTGATGAATAAAATGAAATCGATACAAATTCTTTGGTATTCATGATGGTTTATATTTTGCAAGAGGCAGAAATGTGTCGAGAGGGTATATTTTTACTGAAACGTGGGAGAGCTTCCTTGCAATTCAGTAAGAATATACAGATACAGGTGAGCACAAGAAGTCTATCAGCTGGCATCTTCAGCATTCAGATACTTATGCTGCAAGGCTTGAAGCAGCTGTTTTTCTCCATTCATTTAGGAATGTGGAGAGTGAGATAATTTTTAATGCAATCTTTGCAAATGCAGTAACCTAGTCCTGGCCAGCTTTTCCCCACAGTCTGAGCAGCTTCTCAACTGCTTTAGGTTACAGATTTTTCCAAGCTTTTACAGTACAAGGAAGCAGAAAAGCATTGCATACTTACTATCTTCCTTTTCCTGAATGAGGAGAGAGAAGCATTTTCTAAATTATCTGTATCTGGGTGATGATTTCTCAGGAATGTTTTTACCAGCTTCTGATTTTTTTTATTTTTATTTTTTTTAATAATATAGTGTTCCAGGTTGGAAAGAAATTACTTCAAGGTAAGTGGGAAAATGCATGACAAGACGAAAAAAATGCAAATATTTTACCCCATTATTCTTTCCTCTGAAAATTACAGTATCTTTGTTTTATAATAGTATGTGCATATTTCTACCTACCCTGATTTATATAAAGGCAAAGAGCAAAAGATATTTCCAGATACAATAGCGAGCTGTAAATGACTCAGCAATTTCCTCTCCATCCATCCATTAGCTTTGATGTTTGTGCATTTAAAGAGAAATTGAGGGTCTGGAGACTGCTGTCATTGCACACAATTAAAAGGCTTCTAATTTCTCACTCTGTTGCTGATCTCTCCAGGTAACTGAAAGATGAGAATTGGTACTGGGCAACCAAGGAAGGAGCCACTTCTACAGCAGAGGTGGGAAACAGTCGTGATCCCAGGTGAGGTTTTGGTTAAAGAAAAGAATAACATTCAGATATCATTAAAGCCTGTAAATGGAATTCTTAAATCAGTGCATCATTACATACAAGATTTGGACTCAACTTCCAGATTCTTCTGTGTGTGTGTGTTTGTGTGTGTGGCATTGCAAGGAAGTGGATGTGACTTACTTTCCCCACCGAATCCCTTGTTATCTCTGCTCTGTGGATATCATGTTTCCAGTTTACACAGTATTTTGTTGAACATTATGAATCATTTTAAACAAGGGAAGGGTCTTACTACATCAGAGTAAATTTAAAGCCGTGCCACAGAGTTAATACTGTCACATCTGTCCAAACTCAGAAAAATTTAGATTGAAGGTGTACCTGTACCAAGGTACTCATCCAAAACAATTTCATCCTGTTCATCATGGCCACGTAAGAAAGCATAAACCTTACTCTGCTCAGTAATACAGAGTATTTTCAAGATCATACACTAGTCTCAACCAAGCATCTTTTCATTATCTAAAAGCTGATGTTTGATGAGTGCTTGATTGCTTTTGAACCTGATGCTGTATCAGCAGGCATTGTTCCCATTCACAGAAATGCCTCACTTTGAACTGAGCAGTTTGAAAAGACGCCTTTTTGGATCAGAGATGCCTATTTTGGGGCAATAAAGAGAGAATTAAAGAGAAAGATAGACAGACAGAAAGAAAGGAAGGAAGGAAAGAATGAGAGAAAGAAGGAAAGAGAAAGAGAAAGAGGAA
>VXBW01007751.1:178319-191539 GCA_013400375.1 Thinocorus orbignyianus
AGGAAGGAAGGAAGGAAGGAAGGAAGGAAGGAAGGAAGGAAAGGAAAAGAGAAAAAAGGACAAAGAAGGAAAATGAGGAAACTGATAAGCATCAGTGACAAATGTCCCTGATAGTAACAGCTACAACCAGACCACTGCCTGTGAAATAAGGTTCCCTCTGCATTACTTGTGTCCTTGGACTGTTATCTCATGCAGCTCCTCAGCCCAAGGACATCCTCTCCCAGAGACCAGCATCATTTTGAGAGGCCCAGGACCCATGTGCTGATAGCAAGAGTAGATCCAGGTACACACCCAGCGTTTGTGACCATACAATCTGTCTTCTTGCTTGACAGTAGCTTTTTGTTGTGGCATTGCATTGAATCCTATCAATTATCTTGCAGGTTTTTTTTTCTGAGATATAATAGGTACAGTGGTTTGCTAGTCAAGATTTCAAACATGAAGTTTGTCCAGAGCTGTCCAATTTGCTTCTGTTTTATTATAAGTGAGAAAAAGAGGCCAAAAGTAGTGCTTCTTCAGGATTCATCCACAAAAATTATAAAATATTTGAATACACAAACAACTTTTTGATATATGAATACCCTTCTCGATGTTCAGAAACAAACATCATTGATCTAGATAACGTAAGACCACACAGAACTATAAACATCCAAAGATAGTTTTCATTTTTCTACTGATTGAATTTTGAGGCAAAATTGAAAGTGGCTTTTGTGGGAAGAGAGTCTTTTCCTAAAAATATTTACTAGCAGCTAAGCATCAGTAAACTTTAGGAGGTTCTCAAGGTCCCATTTAAGGTATGTATGAATTTGTCTGAATTGCAAAATCAGCACCTTATTTAAACTATGTAGGAGTTTGAACTGCCAAATCAGCACCTAGATAAGGATATACAAGAGCTGTAGCTGGAATAACAAGAACTGACACACTTCATATACTCCTTGGGGCAGTGAAACAGACTGATCAAACTGCTAAATATTTGAGCTCCCTTCCAGAAAAAAATCCTGACAAACCACGACATCAGATTTCTCTACAGATGCTCTTCAGGTAAACAAACACAGAGCTGCAATCCCAATCCAGACTTTAGCAAACTGTCAGTAATATTATCCCTCCTGCAATATAAAACCATCATACTTAATTATGCAGATGCCTTGATATTATACCATTCTATAATTCTATGATTCCATATTATTCCCTTTTCTAAATGCACGAGGATGCTGCTAGGATATCCAAGTTAGCATCCAGTGCAGTGGATCCACCATTAAAAAGCCACTGGAAATTACGACATTTATTATCAGAAGTGCTTTGAATATCCTGATGTTAATATTGAGCTGAAACAACTATCCATATAATCTTAGGTTCACTGAGTACTTTAAATGCTCGAACACATGATCAAAACCTTCCAGGAAGATTTATGCTTTAGCTCCCCAAGGAAGACAGAAGACTATGTAGTACTCCTGCACACATTGCAATGCTTGGCAGCTGTGAAATGTGTGTTCACCAGATTTTCCCACTGCATTTAGGCACGAAACAAGACAGAGTCTTGCTCTCCATAAATAATTTCCAATTTTTGTTTTTCTCTTGAAAGACAATGAATATGTCCAAACTGATCTCTTGTCTAGCTGTCATTACTCCCATTTGTGGTGTCTTAATTTTTCCTCATCCATCTTAAAATTTTCCCATAACCTCGACACAATTCAGACAACTTTTGACAGTACTGGACATTGGCATGCACTCCATGGACTTCTCAATACATGACTGATTCTGCTACTCCCTATGGGCAGAAAGGAAGGCTTATCCTTTCATTCCTTTTACCAGGACACTGTGCTTCACCAAATCATAATCTAAACTGAAGCTTAACAGTTTTCTCTGTGGCAAGGTAATAAAAGGTAATATAAAAGTATATATAAGGCAATATATAAAAGTATAGATGTAAAGTAATATATAGTTCATGATATAAGATAATATAATCATGAATAAAGAATGTTCTCTCATTTAACTATTTTTTGTCAGTATAATATTTATTTGAATGACAAAACAACATAAAAACATAAATACTCCCTGAAGGGTTGTGTATTTTTATCTGCACTGTACAGATAGCAATAAAACTCTTCGTAATGGAAGAAGAGACCATTTGGGCTTCTAAAAAGAAAACTCACAATTTTTCATTGAAAAATATTCTAAACTTGCAGTAACGTCACCAAAATGTCCCCAAGTAATATCATGCAAAACATTTCCTCCAAAATCAAATCAAAATTGAGAGCTTTAAATCAGGTGATACTAACATTATTGAATAGTCACAAAGTTGAATTTTTCTGGAAGATTATCTTCTAGATGTCCTATGACTTGTTTACACAAGGTGGTGCATAACACTATCTCGATAGCACAATGATGGTCTCAGAATTGGTGGTCTCAATGATGGTAACAGAAATTGGGATAAGAGATAATTTGCAAAACCCTCAAAGAAAAGAGTTTGAATTTTCTTCTTGCTTTTTCTTTCTAAAACAGTGTTAATGAAGTGGAAAACAAGCTGTCTTGCAAATCTCTGTTGGCCAAGTTTCTACCCTTGATGTTGAAGGCAGGTTCAACATGATGTTGAGCATGAAGGAACTAAGCATCTTGAGTTCATGAAACATGATGATCAGCTCTGCAAAAAGGATGGGACACATCTCACAACTCAATAAGACCTTGACAGGATGTAGCCCAAAATTTAGGACATCAATACCTAATTATTCTACTGCCTGAATTACTAAGATTTTAATGCAAAATTTCTCCAGAACTTAATAATTGTTTCAGGGAATGCATTGATGCACTGAAGTCTCGCCAGTATCATAAACCCAGGTGATATGTCTGCTGTGGTACCCACACAAAGGCTCCTCTAACCATCTTGACTAACAAAGATTTAAGAAAACGGTCACCCACCCCAACCCCAAATCATTCTAAGAAAAGAGTGCAGAGGAAAAGTATTAAGTGTGAGTTTAGAGGGCTATAGAAATGTAAAAGCTGAGTTGGGAAGGTCTCTGGGGAGCATGGCAGAGGGGCCACAGGGCCAGAGAATTGGTGGTGCCTCAGTGGCCCTGGTGGTCTGCTGCGACGTTGGTGTCCTGCTTATTGCAATGGTTTGGTAGCTGGGAATGACTTACATGAGAGTGGATACCTTTGATGTGGGTGCTTAGATATTTAAGTATCTTGTTTGAAAAAGTGAGTTTGGTTTGTGCTTTGAAAATCTTAAAGGGAAGAATAGATTATCCAGCTGTGAATGGCGAAGCATTTAGCAAAAGGGAATAGGAAAAGGTAAATTTATATTTGTGTTGTTGTTTTTTTTCTCTTTTTTTTTTTTTTTTTTTTCAATGCACTAATAACCTGAATAAGAGCGTTCTTTAACTTTTGGTCCTGGCACATGTATCTCTGCAAGGTACCACACTAATTTAATTTTTATAAAATTCTACTGTAGAACAGAATATAGGGGTATATACACCAGACTAGTTGGACATTTTGTTCATCCTTGAAGCAAATTTTTTGGAATACTCCTGTCAGACTTGCAAAAAGACTCTGTAATTTATGTGACCGGTGGTGAATATTATTATGTCAAATGTTTAAGAGTAGAAGAAAAGGGAAACAGACTAGACAAAGACAGAAACAAAATGTGAATGTTAAAAAGGTAAGTTGTTATGTTGTAGAAACAAACTGGGGTTTAGACACTTCTCTGTGGAAGAATAGTGTCTCCCCAGTTCACAGAGCAATAGGTAATATTTTACTCAAGTTCTCAGATTGTAGGTGTCATGAGGTCAAACGTAAGGACAGATGTCCCTTCTTACTGGGATTATTGTGGAAAGTTGCAGGAATATTTTGTGCTGAATGTCAGAAAAATCAGTGGCTGCTATCAGAAAATAATGGACCCTAAAACTTGCCTAGCCATTAGAAAACCAAAAATCATTTAGCAGTCCAGAAACAAATTTCAGAGCAGCAGCATTACACAGAAAAACATGGTGGCTAGAATGAAAAAGACATATTATAAGAAAAAGTGAAGGGATTTAAATGTATAATTCAGCAGGAATTCCGAGGAAGAATGGCAGACTCTAAACGGTTCAGGCAGTAGCAAATACAAGGTAAAGGTGAAACTCCTGAATAAACTGATCACTATGCAAAAATTTAAAACAGCTACTCAGTCTGCAGGAAGAAATGGAGTGTTAGGTTGGGACCCATCAGAGGACACTGACTTTTTGGATGACATGTATAAAGAAGGAAACAGACAGGAGCAGGAACTTGGATGGCTACCCCAGGGGAAGGCAATGTTGAAAACTACCTTTGCCACTCAGTGTAAGCATCATCCCCAGGAGTGCGAAACAAATTGCTGCAAATCTCTGGCCTTTAGAAGAGAGAACACCTGAGGATTACAGTATTGCACTGTGCAATGAAAGCACCAGCCAGTAGGTTTTAAAACCACAGCTTGGCTTGACCCTTGCTGCTGTGCTCAAAAGGCAAGAATTGCAACCATCCTTCAAGCCACGTGATGTGGAGATGGCAGCATCAGACACGGGTCTCCTCTCTGTGGTTCTTATATAGGCTGAATGAATGGTGGGTAAATTTCCTTTACTACTGGACAAGAATCAGACTTGTCTTTCTCCATCTGGAGTGTGCCCAGGTTTGATGAGAGAGAGAAGATATGTCGAAGTGAAACAATTATTTCCTCCTGTTTGTTCAAGTCATGTTCCAAGTAACTAGTGGTTCACTGAATCAGAAGAAAAGTGTGCAACTTTTTTCTTTGAGTTCAGGCTGTTCATCTGAAGGTAATTATAGCCAAGGTAAACACTATTAAGGACCGCTCGGTGTGCCGTGGGAGCATGTAGTCCTAGAGCTTCCTTCCTGCTCTCTACAATGAAATGTGTGGTGAAACCACTCCTGAACTAGAGAAAAACTCCAAGAGCATAATGGAAAAATCCATGTTCCCTAAAGACATGACCCAAGACTAGAAGATAGAACTTCTGGCAACTACCACCATCTTCAGCTTATAATAATAAGAAGCCATCATGTAATTAGTGCTATTGCATGTCTGGGTAAGATTTCTGGTGGCCCAAAACTCTGCAGAAACCCCTCTGGACTACTTCTTTGCCTTGTTTCTTACCATGTGACTGCCCATCTGGAAGTCTTGGCGATGTCTCTACAGTGTGTGCTCAGGTCAGCCATCTCCTTTGCACACAGTACACCTGATACTTCTTGGAAGAGTTAGACTCCTTGGATGGGTGAACTTCTGCTGAAATGCACCTGAAAAGTAGATCTGTCATGCTCCAGAAGCAAGCTGTATTTCATACTCACTGAGTGTTTGTACATGTGGGAAATCTTGAGCAGGATTTAGGCTTAATTACACTGTTAGTAAACACTGATACAAGTTTTTTTGATGTGGAATCCTTTTGCTAGTGTTGTCTGTGTAAATTCTCCAAACAAAATCAGTCATCTAATACTTTGCTCTTGCTACAGATCAATCTATACCTATTTTTCTACTCTTACTGGTTTGGTTACATCTCTTAGAGTAAGATTTCCTAATTTAACTGAGTTAGCATAAATGTAACATTTTCTAATTATCTCTATAAAAAATCTTCTGAAGTAAATATAAAGAAAGAAATACGCTAGATGCACAACCACAGAGAATGTCTTGAAAAGCCCCAAAATCATTGTTCCAGGATGAATGTAAGATCCTAAACATTGATGGAAAGTCAAACTGTAATGACATGGGTACCAAAATCACACGTGAGCAGCTATTTTTCTTCTCTGAGTTCCTATGACGTTGTGTTTTATCACAAATACGTGTTGTTCAACCTAGGTCAGAGAGACCACTCTTGCCTGTGAGACACAGCAGGTCTTGTTCATTGATGCATGGCTAACGCAGGAGCCTTGGAACAGCAGCTTTGTCTGTGATTGTGTTTTTCACCTTAGAAACAGAATTACTGGAGTGAATTATTTAGAACCAATTTTTAGGTAATTGGCAATCTTTAGAGTCCCTACTGTGTTAAATACCCTATGCACATGTAGCAAGAAGTGTTCACAGGTTCCAAACCCATGATAATCTAAGTACAGGAGACCACTGAGAAGACCCTTATTTTTAATAACAGGGTTGCAATAACAGACAACAGAGTTGACGTATATTGCCTAATTACTTGCCACTCTAGGAACAAACTCATCTATCTTGCATGCAGGACTCCTATCAACACACAAACCAGTGTGAAAAACACAGCACTGCTGTTCTTGCCTGATTTGGGAGTGAATCACTCGAACATTTTTCTCCTGAAAAAGTAGTTATGAATCCATAAAAACAACACAGCATTATTTTTTGCTCATTTTTATGTAATGAATACTCAAATATATTGCTTTGGGGGAAACCTCCAAACCCCTAGATCTCTCACCTATCAATATACACCTGTCTTAAGAGCAGATTTGCAATCTCCTGCTGTTGGATCTGTTCAGATTAACATCCCTTTGCTAATGACTGGGGGTTCTTTCGCATGAGTAACATCTAGAAATTTGGGTTTTATTTCAGTTAGTTTTCATGCACTGAAGATGGCAAAGGCAGGGATATCAGAACTTTTCAGTGTTTATACCGGCAAAGTATGAGACCTCCCTGTGTAATAAAAGACAAAATGGCACTGAAGTATCAGAGGGAAAGAAATGCTGAGTTCAAAACACTACCTGATCTACTGATATATTAATGGGACAGAATTAACCAGTGATTCAGTGAACTATATATCCAGGATCAATATCAGAAATGCAACAATTAAAATACAGTAATAAGCACTTATAAAATGTTAGGAAACCCCTACAAAGTTCTAAAAACACTTCTGTACTAAATCCCAAGAAGGTCTAATCCCACCTGTACACAGCTGCCCACATACCCCCTCCCTGCACAGGTGCTGGGTGTCACAAGCCTCTGCTCCCAAGTCATGTGGGTTCCCTGAGGTACTTGTATCCTGGGTGTATGCAAGTTTTGTCTACAACCTCAGTGTAGACCTCCAGAAATACTTTTTGAAGGGACTGACTTCAAGTACGTAGGATTAAAGTAACAACTAAAGTGCTCCCACTCCCAATCTATGCAATACTGAGCATGTGAGATTTCTTTTTTAAAATCTAGAGACTCTGCAATTAAAAAGTGGATCATCGCAGCTTCTCTTCTACTCTGTGAATGGCCCCTTCCCCTGTTTCTGCACTGGATATAGCACAGTGGCAACAGATTAGATTTGATCCATGAAACCGCAGTTAGGTACCAGTATCAGTGAAGCGAGTGAAGATGGGAGATCTCTGATTGTATTTGCAGTCCACTTTCTTTGCAAAGAAATGTCTCCCACTGTAAAATCTGGGGTAAGATTACCTAATGTTAATACTCTTCAGGTTTGGTAACGCACGAATTCCTGCTCTGTGCTTTTATTGAACTTTGCAAGAATGAAAAATAGAGAGGAACAAAGACAAACAAACAAAAAAAAGAATTTGGTTTTCTCAGTTTTCCTCACTGCTTTTTTATTTCTGGAGTGGAACTGCTTCATCAAGGGATTACTGGAGCGTAATCATCTTAATTTCTCCTCATTATTTAGGGAAGCAGAAAGGCAGTGTGGTTGGAGTGAAGAATGAGACTATAAACTGCCCAGGTTAATAACAAGTGAGTCCTCTTCATCTCTTCATCATTCAGGGAACTGCTAGAGAGAGTCCAGTGTAGGGTAACAAGGATGATGAATGGATTGAAGCAACTCCCTTATGAGGAAAGGTTGAGAGAGCTGGGAGTCTTTAGCCTGGAGAAGTAAAGGCTGAGGGGAGGCCTTAATAAGGCTTATAAATATCTGAAGGACGGGTTGCAGGAAGATTGAGCTGGACTCTTTTCAGTGGTTCCCAGTGACAGGACGAGGGGCAACTGGTGCAGGCTAGAACACAGGAAGCTCCATTCAAACATGGGGAAAACTTCTTTCTGGGAACAGGCTGCCCAGGGAGGTTGTGGAGTTCCCTTTTCTGGAGACCTTCAAGACCTGCCTGGATGCAGTCCTGAGTGATGTTCTCTAGGCAATCCTGCTTCAGCAGGGGAGTTGGACTAGATGATATCTAGAGGTCCCTTCCAACTCTGACAATTCAGTGAGTCTGTAATTAACTAAGCAACATTATCTGGCTCTGCATTGGTACAGGGTGTGAAACTAAAAGAAGGTATGAAGGTGTAGGTAGCTGACTTTCACCTTAAACATACGAGTGCCTTTTCTAAACAAAGGCTGTTAGAGGTTGTGATACCTAGAAAGCCAGAAATCAAATCAGAAAAAAATACTATGGAATATTTTAAAGAAAATCTAGTTCATAAAGTATGAAACTACCACATACTCTTGCAGGTGATGACCAAGTGTAGTTTAAGATAGCGTCTCTTCGAAGGTGGCCTGTTCTTGTGAAAAACAGCCACAAATATTCAACAACTACATGTTTCTTTTCTTACTGGTGTACCCACTTCCCCGAAAAATGTTAATGGGCTTACAAGCAGGTTTTTCCATGCTATGCCATTAATATCAGAGAGTGAGAAGATGCCTAGCTAAGAAGTAAAGGTACAGAAGAGAAAGTTGGTTCTGTTTTACTTCAAACTGGGACATTGGATCAGGATCAAAAGCAGATCAACAGACACGATCTTCCCTGGTTGTCAGCCACTGAAGAAAACTCATCCTTTGATCCCTTAACTTTTAGACTGAGCATGATGTAGGTGGGACAAAATAACCTGTTGGTCAGTTTTGGGTCATCTGTCCTGTCTGCTCCTTGCCACAGGTGCAACTCCTCTGTGCTTCTCAGTTTCTAACCCTCCAATGGGAAAAATAATGAAATTATATGACGTTGGCTGTTACAGCTACACATATAAGCAAGAGCCCCTCTGCATACCATTCCTTGGCACCAGCTATAAACACAGGTCTTAACACCTGAGAGTGATCAGTTTTCTGCATAATATGCTGTTAATTTTAGAGAGTTAGAAAAGGCTCAGCTACAAAGAAAAATTACTGAACAAAAAGTTGGTTTTCTTTTACCTCAAGCCAGAACGCTCACATATCTAGGTGTCCTTTGAAAGTGAATCAGAGCATTGGTGCAGACACATACTTGAAGACCAGGATGGAGCTGTTCACTTGAGAAGTCAAGTGAGATAAAACTCCGTTGAGCACAGTGCTTTGAAATTTGAGAAGCAATACCTGGCATGAAAATATGCAGTCTGAAAGGCATGCAAGTAATGTCTGGAAGGGAAATAATGCCAAAAGTGGTAAGAGATCAGCCTTATTTTGGTTGCCTACCTTAATATGCGTGGTATCATCAACAGAGTGACCTAGTTCTTATCATTACTGTTTATGAAAATCTCAGAGCAGCTTAGCAGCAAGGGCTCTTCCATCTAGTTTGTCATTCCTAAAGTTCTGAGCTTGCACTCAGGCTTTGCAGACAATCAATTCCTTCATATGTGCTTGCATTTCTTCACCATCCATTATCTTGTTAGTGTTCCTGAGCTCTATCCCAGTTTACTGTTTCATATTACCCTGCAAGACATTTGAAGGAGTGAGATATTTGACTGTTATTTACACCCTCTTTTTCATCAGCAGACCACCTTCTGCCAGTACCTCCCTGTGATTAGTTACCTAAAGTTTTTTAAAAAAAAGTTTTTAAAAAATCTTAAAACCAGTACCTTTCTCTTTAAAAGTATTTGGTTTACTATGTGGCAGGTGTTAATGTATTTACTACATATTTAAGGGCTCAGAACAGAAAAACTTCTTTTTCTCTCACTTAGATAATGCAGTTCTTGGAGAAGACTATGTGATATCACTTCGTATTCCTTTATATGCAGCTTTTCCTTTTTCTGTCATTCAAAAATAATATAAAAAAATTTGGAAAAGGTGATTGCAAATTTAGGCAGCCTGCTAAGGCTGAATGCTCTGGATTACCTATAGTTACTTGATTATTGTTATTTTTATTGGTATTACTGATATNATCTACTAATGAATATTAATTTCTTACATCCCTGCCGATAATGGTTTATTACTGTTCAGGTTTTTAGCCTCTTTCATGCTTTTCCAGTTCTGCCAGTATGGGTCATTTAGTAGTTTAGTATCTAATATGGCAACATGTATATATTAAAATTCAAGAGTTTCAATTTACCTGATGTGAGGTGATTTAAATAAATACATACAGACTAGTTGTTATTGTGATCTTGTATGATTTTATAGCATACCAATTCCAGTAATTAAATAGTATTTCTTGATACTTCACTTTCTGTATCACTAAGCTCAGAAGCAGCTCATTTGCATTTTATACTAGGGCTTTGGAAAGCTGTCTTTCCCTTTTCCTTAAGGCTTTTTGGTGGAGTTCTACAGTCAACTGCATTGACAAATGAGGTTTTTTTTTTAGGATTTTAGCTTTCTTACATAGAAGACCACTGGGAAGAGACGTCCTTTTATATGGCAGCGTTACTGGGCATGAAAAGTAAATTCTAGCTTATTAATGTGGGTAAGAGCTATTTCTTTCATGCATATACTCCACAGGGAAGGTTTATGAAATTGATTGTATGCATCTATTTAAGATACATGTTTCTGTCTACAAAGAGACCAGAGAGCATTGAAAGCTTTCAGGTGCATTTCCCTTGAAAATAAAGGCAATTCAGCCAAGTGCCGCAACCAAACTCTACATTCTTAAAGGGTGTAAGAGGTTTCCAGAAGTTGAGGGAGAATGAAGTCTGTGTCAGAAGAGGAACACAGGCAAGGAAATCTCCTTTCCTCCCTTAACATTAGGGATATTTTAATGTTAAAAAATTACTCTTTTTTTTTCAGTAACAATGCACTTTTCATTCTGATTTTTGATTTCATGTTGGTTTGGGAAAGAAAATTAATCAATATACCTTAAAATTCTCCAAGGAGACACTGTTGCAGAAAACCATTCAGGTCCTTTAAACAAGTTATCCTAAATTTGATCATGATACATAAACCACTTTAAAAATATATCCTTGAAGCCGGAGGTCATTCCTAAATGAAAGTCTATGAGTAAAATAAGTTCAAAATAAATGTTAAATTCCCTGAAACGTTTAAAAAATCTGGTAAAAAAAGAAAATACATTAAAGCCCTTGGATATTTTTTTTTCTGAAGTTTGGCAATTTCAGATTTTAATTTCTAGCCCTAGTTTAAACTCAGAAAAATATTTACTTGCTAGGCTAGGAAAATTCTTTATATTAATTATCGTTATTAAATGATGGTTTTCAAATTTTATTTTTCATACATAAATTCTGTGGGACTATGGATCTTAACATGGACCCTCCTCTGCTGTCTCTGAAATCTCCGGTAGGATTCCAGTTTACTTTAGCTTTTTAGCAGCACCTTTTTCTGCAATCTGCCTTCCCAGAAGCCCTTGTCAATACGAGTATGTGACTGAAAAAAAAAAGAGTAAGTCTACTTTAATGCTCTAGTTTTGGCTGCTTGGTTATCTCTGTGTTGTCAGGTGCTTGTTCATGTTTTTCTCCGGGTGCAGGCTTTTTCATTTATTAAAGCTCATTTTATTGCCTTCTGTTCCTACTGCTTTCATCACTATGGCAGCTGAATGTTCTGTTCAATTGAGTTCTACTCTTTACTGCTACCTGCAAATTTGTCCAGAGGAGTACGGTGAAACAAAGGCAGGTACCACATTATCTGAGCTTTGCTTGTTTGTAAGAACGGTATACCTTTATAACTATTGCCACTAGCAAATGTTTTAGCATTACTCCATTAAAGAAGAATTTTGAAGTACAATGATTCTAAACCCGTAATTGCTACTGTTGTGGAAGCCAACTTGTGCAATATTGAAAATAATTTTAATTAAACAGAATGCACTGCTGCCTTGGAAGTTGTGTAAGTATTTTTTACAAATAAAACAGGTTAATTTGCTGAAGGGAACTAATGCTAACATTGAAAGTGTTTATGTTTAATAGGTTTTATGTTTTTTCCAGAGTTTATAAATCTCAGGAGACACTGCAGCTTTTATCAATGTCTGTTACCATGCTAGTCAGTGCAATGAGCTCTGTCATCATTCTAGTGTAATTTTTGAGTATATTTAAGGCTTATAAAAAACATTCATCGGACTGGCACTTGTTGATAAAGACTAGTAGAACAATGCTACATTTTCATACTAAACTGAATGGGGCTGCCACTTGGCAAAACCTATGCAACCAGTCTTGAATATGTGAATATTTGAATGGGAAGGCGTTTGTTCCTATTAGGGCTGCAATGGACACGGAGGATATCAGTTCCCATTTCCCTGACAGTGTATTCTATTTACAACCTGGCATTTTGTACAACCCTTGTCTGTGCATGAGGAAAGGGAAGACATTGAGAGAGCAGTCTGTGCTAAAGCATAACTAGGAAGGTCCACTCTCTGTTCTGTAACCCGTTCCCTCCTCCACATTGCAGAAATTCTTTGGCTGCAGAAGGCACCTGTCAGTCAGCTCCACTCCATTTGAATCCCATGTTTTCATGAAACTGGAGCTCTTCTCAAGTGTCTGCAATAACTTTCTTCTGTATTTCGCTTGGTGACAGGCCTGTAAATATAATTTTATTTCTGAAGTGAATGTAGTGCTGGAGAAATATGCCAGCTTTACACATGGAGAAACTGAAGCTGCCCTGGTCATCTCCACCATTGGTATAACTCTGATGGCATGGGTAGGGCTTTTGCCCTGCTCCAGATGTGATGCCTCCCTCCATGTCTCCGGGAACTGCTGTTAAACAGGGAATGACTTCCCAACCATTTGCATTGTGGCAGGGTGTGTCTGGCTTCCAGTAATGTAACACTGCAGTGGCCACCTCATTTTGAATACCCTGGTCCATGCATTCAGGATTTCAAACCAGAACAGACACCCACAGAAGCTTCTCTGCCTGAAATTTCACATTAATGTTAAAATTCACACAATGGAAACCTAGAATCACACAGAATGGCATGGGGTTAGAAGGGACCACTGGAGATCATCTAGTCTAACCCCCACGCCAAAACAGGTTCTCCTAGAACAGGTTGCACAGGAACTTGTCCAGGCAGGTTTTGAATGTCTCCAGAGATGGAGACTCCACCATCTCTCTGGTAAGCCTGTTCCAGGGCTCTGCCATCCTCAAAGTGACAAAGTTCCTCCTCATGTTTAGATGGAACTTCTTATGTACGAGTTTGTGCCCATTTCCTCTTGCCCTGTCACCAGGCACCACTGAAAAAGATGTGGTGGTTTGGCCTCAGCGGCAACA
>VXBW01007751.1:194931-208720 GCA_013400375.1 Thinocorus orbignyianus
TTTTTTCCTGACGAGACCCAGCAGAGAAGAAACTTTACTCATGGGAAACTGACAAGTGTAAGTAAGCTTCTTGTCAGGTCTTTATCACTAACTTCCAGATAATGTGTTCAGACACTTGTAACTTCCTCCCTAAGGAGAAATCTTTTAGTTATTTTCAGTTAGTGATTAAAGGGCCTCTATTTCATATTAAATGTATTTTTATAACTTCAGAAAGTGCCCAGAAATATTTCAGACAGTATAAAACACAAATGAGAACACAGCATTCACGCAAAAAATATTGTTGCTAGTGATGGTTGAAAACAGTGGAAAAAAAAGGTCACAAAATACTTTAAATGTCAACGTAACTTGAATTTCACAATGTTCTGTCCTTTTTTGAAGTTTTTACAAAGTAGATTTTCCTCCAACCTATTTTTATTATCAACTGCAATACAATGAAGGCTATCAAAAGAACAGAAACTTCCTTTTAATTTAAATGTCTTTTTTTCTCTTGCCATTCTGTGTCTTCTAAAATCTTCTCCAACTTCCGAAATTCCAAAGTGATGGAAATACAGAAAGTTCCATTGGATTTTTTTTTCTCTTTTTTTTTTTTTTTTTCTTTTTTTGATAGTCTGAATTCATCCCAGTCCCAAGATATTTTATAACAATTCCAGGCTGACAAGCAAAAATAGGAGGGGAAAAATAAAATTTAACAACAACAAGTTTTAGTCTTTTTTTTTGGTGTGTATTTCATAAAAGGAAAGAAAGAGGGAAATACATAAACCCACCAACTTTTGACATTTGATTTTAAATATTTTCAATACCAATTAAAACCCGGAACACTAAAAACTAAAACTAAATATAAGCCCTGAAAGCATTTAATGTGGGTCTTTGGTTTCACAAAAGGCCACTTTTGATCAGGCCAACATGGCCAGGGGTAAACATCTGGCTGGCTTTAGTCGAAACACCTGCACAATGGTAAATCAGTTCTTGTGGAGAAGACATTTTCTCCATGAACAGGAGGTGGCAATCATATCTCCTCTGCCTGCTTCAAGCTTTTCATGAGAGATATTAGTCTCATGCAAGGCAATAGCAGCTGACCTTCGTTACTGTGGCAACCAGTTGTGCATGGCAGCAACTGTAGGATCTGTGTCCAGCCAGCCTTGTTCATCCTTTTTGCATTTAGGCTGTCAGGGTGATCTTGTTCTATGACACATCTTGTGAGGTAATGTTTTTTAATTCCCCAAAAGCTAATAGACTTCTTAGTAGCTCTCAGTTTTTTAAAAATAGCTTTCTGCTTGGTACCCAGTCCTTCTGCTGCGTGGTGTTTTGACTACCCACCGTAGCCTCGATGATCTGATTGAGAAGAATTAAACTTTGCTGGTTTTTTTTGTTGCTACTATTATATATACTATTATATAAAATGTTACTATTTATTTGCAGTCACTTTAAAAGCAGCCAGGGCTTTTCTCTAGAAAACTAGAAAAATGGTGTGTGAAGTTCTTCCGCTTGGTAAAGGTATACTGCCAGGGCCAGCAGACAGGGTCAGCATCAGTGAAGGTAGGACTGATACCAATACCCATTTACCACTTTTTTCTGGCTCTTCTGGGCCATGTGCCAGCTTCCAACAGCTGGAGAGGGCAGGGGGGTAGGTAGAGTGGGGTGAAGCTGAATGTAAAAGCTGGGGTAGATGGAGCTGACAAAATCCCCTGCATTTTATTAAGTTTTTAAAGTCATAGCCTATGCTGAGTTACTTTAATCTAACAAGATCTTTTAAAAAATGTTCTAAACTCTCAAGCCAAACCTATTCCAGAGTATCTTAACTTGGTCTTAGATCTTGATCTTAACTCAGACCCAGACTACAAGGTCTAACTACAGTTGCTTCATGTGTGTGTGGATTTCAGGGGAAATCCCAGCTATTCTGGGGCAGATTTAGGGATGTACTTTGTCACTCTGGCAATGAATGCAGTGGTTGAAGGTCTATCTTTGAGATCTTGTCTCATTTTACAGAAGGCTGGTATTAAACTTAGAAGATGTTCTTGTCTAAATGTGTCCTGTTTCCACAGCCACCTCCTGGTTTCCTCTTATTTACAAAAGCCTGGATGAAGTAGCTGGCCATATTGATTTGAATTGTTGTCAATTTTAGTATGAGCGCAGGTGTGCTCCCTGATCAATTTCTATGAGAGTCCATGAAATTTAAAAGTAGTTCAGTATTCCGCCTACGCTGCTTTTGCACAATGACACTGTTGACTTGGATCTCCAGTCCTACTCCTGGACGTCTGTAGAGCAAACCTCTTTGACCTTCCTGGCACATCAGAACCATTCAATGTCAGACACATCTTGCTAGAACAATGAATGCAAAAAATAAACAGTGGCATTATATTAACTTGAAAGATTATACTTTCAGCAACATTGCAGAAAGTACTTTATCTGAGATATATTATCTGTTACACTCACATTTGAATTTCAATACTCATCAGTTCATAAGCAGAAACAACTCCAGAGAAACCAGGGACGGCATTTATCATGTTATGCTATTTACCATCGGAAAGAAAGTAAAAGAGCATTCCTATTTTGCCTTACTTATACTCACTTTGTCAAACTACAGTCTTTTGATGGATACCTACACTCATTGCTTTTTTCAAACTTTTGGCTGCACACGCAGGTAAAATCACTTAGCACAAACTCAGTTCTATTGAGGGTGCCAGTTAGGTCTTGTATCCTTCTTTGTCTTGACTGTCTTATCTGACAGCAAACTTTTTAAGCAGAAGCTCTCTTTTTCTGAGTATGTATGTACTGCATAGCACAAAGTGGGTGAGGGGTTTTAGGCAGCCCTGCCAACGTTAATCCCCACTGTAGTAATTTCCTCTTGTACAGTGCTGCTTATCCTCCATACCCCCAGATGGCATTGGGCACTTAGAGCCCTTATCTGAGAGCTGGCTCCCAGTCAATCTTTAGTATTGGTGTTTCCAATTCACATGGCAGATTTGCAGGCATGTAGGTTCGCCTGATTTCAGGAGGAGGCTGTGTGGCTTCCTGCTTCTGTGGGCTGGATCACAGCTCTCTTGGGGGGACTAAGCCAGCATGAAGGCACCAGTAGAAGGACCAGAGACTGTGGGAGCACAAACCCCTCCACTTTCCAAAGCCTCTTCGCTCCTTGCTCTGTTTCTCACCCTCTTGGTCCCACAGCATCATGAGAGAAAGGAAAAAACCTCATAGTGGTCCAAAGAGCCAGATATAAATAATAGGAAATTATTATATTTGGGGAATATTTAGAAACATGAAAACTTCTAGGGTTCAATAACCGTTGAAATTCTCTTCTCTGTGTTCAGGGAAGGGATAGCAGTTATCCTGGCTGAAATGAACAAGAGGCGCAGTAAAATTTTCCTGTAGGCAGTTTGAGACTCTCTAATATATTTTGGAGACTGCAGAACAAGCTAAAAGTAAGTAGTGTTGTAGCTCTGTTCTTAATATCTCATTAAGCTTTATAAGCTGGGAAAAGGCAGAAAGAGAAGCAGCAGGTTTGTCTGCTTTTTTCACAAAGCTTGCACACTAGCAAGAAGCAGCTCACAGTATTTTCTGACACGTTTCTCCTGCGTTGTGGAAACATCGAGTCAGTGTAGTTTGCCTGCGTGTACAGATGTGAGGGAAAATCCTTTCTGTTGCCCCACCCCTCTCCCTTATGCAGAGTAGAGAAATCTGAAAAATAGGCTTTCGAGGGAATGAGTTGAATGGCAGCAAAACCAACACAGCTGGAGGGCTGGGGGGAGCAGCTAGCTGAACAGGAGAGAGGACAAGCACAGACCACAGAATACAGTTGCATGAAAACATACATCCTAGAACAGCTTTGAAAGAAGCATTTGGTTGAGAATTAACAAGTTAATCACTGCATGTTAATTACTGCTAATGGCAAGATTAAAAATAATAAAAGCAATTTATCTCATTCCAGAATAATTAGCTTTAATGACATGTTTGTACAGCACATAGAAAGACATTTTGATGGGATCAGCCCAACATCTGTGCGTGCATAGCATATATAACAGTAATAGGTCCTTTTAAAATGTCTGACAGATGCAAGATCATTGGCTTTGCTGAGATTTTTCCAGGGTTCCAGGAAACCTAGCACTAACTTTCTCTGATTTTCTGTAGGGTCTGCAGGTGCTCATGTTTCTGAAAATGAGGGTCATTTCTCTGTATGCCTGTTGCACGTTTGTTGTATTAGCCCTGCTCTGCATCTTGAGAAACAGAAGAGATCTGATGGGACTTCATCAGGATGAGTAGGGAATAATTGTCTTGGGATCTGCCTTCCTGGTGCCTCTGGCAAGTTTTATGTGGGTTTCCCATCCTGCTTGTCTCATCTCTGTCACACATTTGAGTAACAGTTCTCTTCTGTTGGCTGATAAGTGGTATTAATTCCCTTTGGAATTGCCATGGAGTCCTTTAGTTGGGGTATAATTGAGTTTCTTTACACATAAGGAAAATTGAATACAGTTCTTACTGTTTGTATTCACTCATTATGGCACTCAGTCAAATCACCAGGTATGCAAATGGAGGGGTACAAGTGTGAAATGGCAGGGATTTCTCATCTAGGTAGCTTCAGTTATGCAAGACAACTGCAGAGAAATCTTGCTGAGTGAAAATGGGCAAAAAATCATTAACATCATTATGCCCCTCATAAAATCTAATGAGTGGTAAATGTACTGGGAAGAATAATGAGTCTAGGTGCGTGTTACCTATGGAGATCCCTGACTGAATAGCTGTGCTTAGGCGATTCCTTTGCTAATGACTCTGACTTGTGCATTTTTTGCCATCTTGGCTACTGCTGTAGGATTAGTAGTTGGATTACCTCTTTCACTTGGGCAGTCTAAGTCATCTGAAATAACACTGCTGGCTAGCACCTTGACTATTTCTCTACCTTTAGGTTTTTACACATGAATGTAATAAAACAAGCATGCAGCCTTTTCTAACTGTCCTCCTCCTTAAAATGCAAATATGTTCAGTGGCAGCAGAGTAAATTAACTCTTGACAACAAACGTAGCACATACCTTCCTGAGTTCTGCAGGCTACACTGAACAAGCCACAGCATGTGGCTAGCTGATGCAGGGCTAAGTCTTTTTACCAACAGAGTCTTGTGAGTGCTGCTCATTTGAAAGTTGTTTTTGGGTGGAGATATCATCTGCTGCACCTGGATAACTGGGGTGGAGGCCTCTTAAATGGTGATGGTGGGAGTTTGTGCTGTTAGGAGTGAGCAGAATGAGGAGAATTAGAGCTGCAGTGTTGTTGTCATTGGTCTCCTTATGGCTCTATGAAGATTCCTGGCTCAGGGCCTTTGCTCGCTCTCTGCTGTGGCTCCTAGGCTTCGTCTTTTGGGGTTCTGCTGCAGCTCTGGCCACCGGTGGAGTTCTTGTGATCCTGATGTACGAGGACTATGGATATGTATTTCCTGAGTCTTCCTTGTTTCTCCCTGGCTTGCTGTCTGTTGTAGCTGCACTTATCTTGCTACCTACTGGAGTTTTGGCTATCTTGATTTCTGCGAAGAGTTCCCGCTTTCTGCAAGGTGCTCTGATGTACTTACTCCTGGTCCTTCTTTGCCTAGAAACGTCTTCAGCAATTCTGGCACGTTTCTATACTGTTTGGTATGCTTCTAAAATGCAAAGCACTATGAGTTACCTCGTCTATCAGTACAACGGAACACACTCCCAGGGTCCTGGCAGCAGGGCTGTGGATCTGGTACAGAGGAAGCTGCAGTGTTGTGGGGTCCAAAACTACACGGACTGGCTGAATACAGCAGCTGCTTCTTGGCATCTCCTTGGTAAAATAGCTCGTGTCCCTGAAAGCTGCTGTAAGGAGGAATATTCTCTCTGCAGGGGTGACTTAGGCCATCTGGAGCAGCTTTTTCAGGAAGGCTGTCTAAAGAAGCTGGAAGACTGGTTGCACTTTGTTATGCTTTATGTGTTTTGGTGCTGTACTACGATAGTTATCTTAGAGCTGTTGGCTTTTGTCAGCAATGGTATCCTTGTGAAGCGTGAGCCTCTCTATGACTTCTCCTTTCTGGACTCATCTACCTACGTATAGGCCTGGCGTATCTGGCAGTATTGCTGAATCTGCTTCGTATTTTCTTGGTTTTGCACCACTGTGCAGTTGCACTGGAAGAATTTTTTTTTTTTAAAGCTATATTTGCATGTAAATTAAACTAACTGTTTGCTGCTGCATTTTTTTCCTTCTCAAATGTAAAAGTAGTAGATCGGTTTTCCCTCAGTGCTTGTTTGATAGCATCTTGTATCTGAGAAATGTCATTGCTGGAAGTCACAGCAGGCAGGGAAGGGTTGTGTTTGCACGTACAAACAAGGAATCACTGTGTGTGAGCGTGGGGAAAGCAGGAGGCAGACGTGTGTCTTGCTCAAGGGAGCATGTTGCAAGGTCGTAACTTGAACTTTTGGAATAAATATTAAATGTATTAGAATCTTGAAGAGTAAGTAAAGAACAGATTCCTCCACCTTCAAACTTGTACTTAGCATTTTGGTATTTCTAAAATAAGCCCTTTGGAAAAAGTTTAACAGGTTTTTTTTTTTTTTCTCCTTCATGCAATGGTTAAAAAAATTAATGTATCTTTCAGTGAAAATAAATGCCAATTTTTGAAGGGGCATAAGGGTGCAAGCTAAATCTTTCTTAATTTATTTTGTGCTGAAGCAAAGAATAAAGAAAGGAGCATTGACTCAGAAGTTATGTGGGGTCATATGCACACTTGAGTTACACCGATAGTTTTTTCTTAATGTACTTCTATCCTACTCTTACTAAATCCCCTTCTTACTGATTTTCCACGGGTCTTGCTCTAGCTTTTATGTGTTGAAAGGAATGAGGTCATCATACGGACTATTCCTATTCTTATTTATTTCAGTGCTGTTGGTGTCAAGGGATATGCTGGTAAAGGCCCTGCTCTGCCTGTGTTGGACAGTACAGTGCATTTTTGTGCAAGCTATTACATATATTCCTGTTTGGAAAATTCTTTCAGCCTCACTACTGACCTGAGAATGGGAACTGCAGCAGCTGCATCTTTTGGGAAGTGTATTTAGGGAATCTCCAGGGCCTACAAGTGCAGCATGTTAGGCTTTATCAGACTGGGAATGAGGAAACCCCCTGGTGTCACAAAAACCACTGGGCTGAGCAACTCCCTTAGCACTTGAAGCGATAGTCAGCTAAATCATTATTGCTTTAAATTTTCTACAACATGTCAGGGACTTCATGGCAAATATCAGACCCCAAAGCACCAGACAGTAATTTTCATGGGGGGATGAAAAAAAATAATTAGAGGACGCAGGTCAGCTCTGGCAGATGTATTAATAACTATGTGGAAACCAAACACGAAATACTCTACATGGTTGCTTCATAAAAAATATAAAATACAGACTTTGATTTATATAAAGGAAGAGAACTAATCCATTAGGAAGGAGGAATTCTTAAAAAGAAGATGAAATGTTCCAAAGGAAAGAGTAAAAGAGCTATGTCTTTGGGTAACATAACAGAAGGAAACAGTTTGCTTGACATGTGTGCATGTGGCAGTGAATAAAATTTGTCTAGTACTGCAATTGGGTCCTTATGGTTTTGTGGTACCCTGGCACATGAATGTTTTGTGATGCAGTTATTACCGTGATATTACAAAATGCAATGAAACTGAAGTGACAGCAGCTGGCCCAGGAAGAAATTGAGTTTGTTGGAGAAAGGTACAAGAGTGGAGCAGACGTACTGCCTTCTTACTAACTGCCTCTTTTCAGGGGGATATTTTCCTTCTCAGAGCAATCCTTATTCCTTACTACTTCCTTCACAGGTTCTGAGCCAGAATCTCTTAAAAAGGGGAAATGTCCACATTTTTTCACTACTAAGTAAAGAAGCGATTTCAAGGTTGTTGAAGAGGAGAATTACTAATGGGGATTTCCACATCTTCTCTTCAGTCTGCTAAAAGTCAAGGTCCTGAATGGTTCCTCGTACTCTTGCAGTACTTAGAAAAATATAAGATACATATGAAATAATAATAATTTCTGGACTTTAAGAAAATACTTTTAGATGTTATTTTCCTCCCTACATACTAGATATACCTCTAGAAGATCAGATCTCAACCCTGGTCAAAGCAAAAGGGAAAGTGTAAGAATGCATGAGGCAGACCTACTACAGACAGAAATGGCTGTTAGTGGGAACTCCCTAGACAAAACAATAGATTTATTACCCTTTTTTGCTTGTGACAACTTACATAGTTTGATTCTGAATCGTTACTTCTGGACAGGAGTAGCTTCATTTGAAATAAGAATGGTGTTATTTTTAAGCAACTGCTATGTATTTCTGTGTTATAAGATACACAATATCGTGGGTATTATTGCAAGCTATACATTCTGTGTTTCATTTTGGAAGGCTCTCCAGATGTTTTTCACAATCTGTAAAAATGAGCAGCTGTGAGGGCAGCAGATGATTTACAGCCAACACTTCTGAAAATTGTGTTGCTTTGGGTTTAAAGGGGAGAAACTGATGCCTAGTGCAAAGCTAGAAATATATTCTGTGATTCCACTTTTGTAAAGTACACTGAAACCTGTATAGTTTATGTGCAGATTGTTGATTTGACTGTGATGTCTTTCAGCTTAGAAGACAGCAGTCAGAAATGCAAAATTGATGCTTAAATTTAAAAGTAATCATTTTAGCACTTTAACAACGTCTTTTTGGTATGCTTCTTGGACTGAACCATCAAACTTGGAAGAGATCACTAGCTGCAGTTTTACAATATGGCTATTTTGAAATTCATTGCTTCTTTTTGACTCCTGCACCTTTCCAGATGGTGAGCATGTTGAAATTATTCTGGTTCTTCTTTGCCTTCCTGAGTGCCTGTTGGTCTTTTTGTCTGTCTTTTTCTTGTAAATTTTCTATCTTTCCTTCTTTCCTCCATTTTTTTTTAGATGGAGCTGTCTTCCCCCTTTTCTTCCTCTCCTTGTGAATGATAGTTTGCTTTAACTCTTAGCTATGCAGGACATAATCCAGATTCTGGACTCCTGAGTTGTCTTTCATCAAGTCTGGTTTATTTTCAGTTTAAAAATAAATTCCATATCACAAATACAAAGTGGAAAGATCTAGGCTTTTCTAGAACATGATTGAAGACTCCATTCCTGCCTACTTCCCATAGATATTGTTAAATCACTTAAAGTTCCTGTTTAATTGAAATGATGGCCTTTATGTTCTGGTAAAGTTTTATGTCTTTGTAATAAAGCAGGAGGTTGCAGTGTGCGCTAGCCTTTTTTTCTTAGATATTGAATTGGGTGATCTAGAAAAGATTATGTGGAACAGCTAAGCTTTTATTCTTGTTAAGCAGAGTATTTTTTTTTTTTTTTTACAGCAATACCAACAGTAAGGTCTTTGCCAATATTTGGCAGCTGTTACTTCAAACACCAGGAAGAAATCCCATTGTGTGTGATTGTCCCTTGAGCCAAACGTCTCTTTCAAAGTAATGGAACATTTTCTGAGCACATTTCTGAGAACCAGAGGGTTGCCAAGCTGACATTTAGTTAGTCTGAAGCACTGAAGATGAAAAATCTAATGTCATCTGTTGTTAATATTTCTAAGTGTCAGAAATCAGTTTTTATCCCCAGGGCTGCCTTCTACCTTCTTCATTTTTTAAGAAAGAAAATAACAATATCTTCAAGTAGATAAGCATTCTGTTATTACCTGCTGTATACTGTAAATCATTGTGGAAACATAAATTGGTATTCCATGTAGTTATGTAGTTTTATTGAAGAATTTAGTAAGTTCCTACCATGAGTTTAATCGCCTTGGTGTTGCTCTAATACACCACACAAGTTTGTTTCTTAATGAAGAATGATGTCATCAATCCTCTCCAGCAGAGGAAAATCTAAATATTTAACGTACTCAAAACCTAAGGGGATCAACTCTAAAAGCTCTGTGTGTGAATAACTTAATTTTGTCAGAAAAGGTCGCACAGGTAAAGCCATCTAGGAGCACCTGTTTCACACCTTAAAACTGGAGGAAGATGACCATTCTCATCTGGCACAGAGTTTATATGAACCCATAGTTAAATTGAGTGGGGATGCTGGAAGAGGAGAAGGTTGCACAAGCTAAACAAGTCAACACAAGGTATATCTGTATTGTTGCTTAAAAATAAGCGAACACTAAGTTTTAATAAAAATTATACTGCTGGTTTGAGAAAAGCACAAGATTAATCTTTCTAAGGCGTGGAAGATGAAAGCAGGAGCTGTAGCTCTGGAGAGAACCTAGGAGCAATAATAAATCCTTAAATCAAGCAACTCATGTATTCCTTTCAATTTTGTCACTCTTCTGTATGTACTTCTAGACATAACACCTTCCAAAACTACCTATGTGTGCTTGAGAGAGAGAATGTTTGAATATACAGTTTGTAATTTATGTCTATAGGTGTGCATATTTACATGGAGACTGTACACAGTTATTATTGTGGAACCTTCTATAACAGTAAGTCAAAACATCACATATTGTATGCCCTGCATAGACTTGGACTGTATGAAAGATCTGAAACTCATTGCATATGAGAGATGATTTCTTTCAAAAAAGTTAGTTTCTACTTAGAGAAGCATCAAATGGTGGCTGTAGACTGTTGGAATTGCCCAAGAGACTTGCATGTAGGAAATCCCCCATCGGTCTCTTGATCCTTTATGTCATGTCAACTAATATGTCTTCTGATAATTCAACAAATGCAGTCAGTAGGCATCTTTGTATTAGACTTCAAACTATTAATTTCTTAACATGATTTATGTGTTACTTCCTCAGATCTGCAAGAACTCAGCTTTGTGAAGGTATGCATTTTGCATCTAAATCAATGAAAACAGCTTTAAAGCTTGGTTGGATTATAAGTTAAAAAAAAATTAAAAAGTTATCACAGTCTAAGAAAATCC
Organism: Thinocorus orbignyianus; assembly: GCA_013400375.1. Taxonomy (NCBI): domain Eukaryota; kingdom Metazoa; phylum Chordata; class Aves; order Ciconiiformes; family Thinocoridae; genus Thinocorus; species Thinocorus orbignyianus. Next base: position 205,830 of record VXBW01007751.1, read on the forward strand.
CTTTCAAAGAGTGAGGAAATCACTTGACTGTTTAAACAATGCAAACCCATCCCTCCAGGCTTTTTGGTCTGTTGTTGTCTTTGAAAAGCCATTTCAGGTATATTAACAGGTACTAGGAGCTTATACTTCCATTGGAGGAGGAATCAGATTATTATTCACTACATCCACAGATACAGCATAACTAATTTCTCCCCAGAGGAAGAGTTTAAGATTTGTGCACGTGGGGATGGGATGCTAGCATCTCTTCTCAAACGTTTCTATTTTTGAAGAGATTTCCATGCGGTTCCTTTGGACGTTGGAAAGTTGTTTTAGGACAGCTAGGAAGGAATTCTGCACACAGCATCTCCAAGTAGAGAAAATCTTCACCGTTTCTGGTACTGGAAAACTTGAAGCAGCTTGTAGCTGACCTCATGTAGCCTGTGATATGGAGACAAACAAGATGTTTTTGCTGACATGAACCTACATATAAAACTTTAATTTACAGTGGAGTAGTGTCATTAGGCTCATAGACTGGGATGGATTCATCCTCGATCCTCACAGCTTTCTGTCATACTGGTATGGTGGCCTTTGGGACCCCATTACTGGAAGTCCTATACTGAATTCCAGGTGTTTTCACACATTCTTCTGAAAGCCTACCTGTCTCTAAAAGTTCCCAGGACTCTGTTGTGGGGCACAGAGCCTTTCAATGTTCTTAAGGTTCAAGGTGGTCTAAGGGCTGTGGTATATTTCCAGAGGAACTTGAATAGCATGGTCATGTTGATTTTGACAAGCACGCAGGAAGCCAAAGGATGTGTAGTTTTTTGCCTGTGTTCAAAAGAGACATCTGATAATTTTCCTACCTACTCTGGGGAGAAGATGGGTAAAGCCATTGTATTGTCTGGACTCACAGACTTCACAGAAAACTGAAGAGTCACTAGAATTTTTGGGATTTAGATTCTCAGCTTTAAGTAATTCTTTTGAAAATTAACCCTCCAGGGCTAGGGTAGGTTCTTTCCTATAGTGGAATTACACTGAGTAATAAAGAAGCTGAGAAATGAAAACCAGTTCTTACACCTTGACCTGCTATCCTGGAAGATGACAAAAAAGTAGCCTATTTTGTGATCTGAGAAGTAGAGAATGAGCTGAACTACTTATTCAATTATGTCAAATGATCAGCACTCATTTATTAAACGATGTAAAGTGAAATTAAATTAGAGCAAGTAAGTGATTACATTATGTAAAGCAATTTTTAAAATGGGGTAATGTGATCACCCTTCGTTTATTATATTAAGTTCAGATATTGGATATTGGTGCTATTATTAAATTCGTGGAAATGCCTATAATGATGGACTACTTAAAACATAGTTTGCAAGTGAAGCTGCTCCTTTTCATATTTATTTTCTGGTATTGGCAACTGGTATAATGCTGCTATTTCTTTCAAAGTGAAAGTTGAGATTTCACTATTTTTCCAGCTATTATTTGTTCTTGTGTGTCTTGTAAATATAGTTCCTGAGGTGTCAAAACCAGGGAAAGAAGGATCAGCAATTAACCAGCTTGGCAGAGGGAAGCGAAGGGGAGGAAATGCGTATTAAAATGGCAAGTTTATGGGAAACATACTAACATTTTTGAGAAAAAGATACAGTCATACCTTTCTACAAGACTGGATTTTCTGTTTTACAGACAGAAATCACATCACATTTGGTCATTATATTGAGACTTATTTGGAGTGGGAGCATAAAAAAAAATGTGATCCTAAGTCTAAGGACTCAAATATCAATTTCTTGCTGAAATTCAGGTGCTCTTGTTGCCATAACTTGTTAATATCTTAATTAATGTGTTCTTACTCAGTGAGATAGATGCAGAATCCTTAAGAGTCTATAAAGTTTTCCAATGAATTGAATTGTTCAACTTAAGTCTAAAAATGAAATCAAATGCAAGATGCTGATTATCTGCAGAGCTGTGTGGGAAAAAACAGCAGTTAAACTGTAGATAAGAGTTACTGTGCTGGTGACACAAAACGTTATGATATAGAAAAGGTAGTAGTTTTAAGCATGTCTGGAAGAATTATTTGAAGTACTTAGAGTATCTCCCTTGGCTGGCAGAAATAAGACACAGATTATTTTGTGGGGGAGGCTGTGGAAGATGGTGATGGGGAGGTTCTTTGTTTTCTTTTTTCTAAGATTTTGATGCAGGAGTAAGCTGGCATGTGTATGTGAAAAAGCCTCTGTCATTTCACTTAAAGAAGAGTTCATTTTCTTTCCAGGGCAGTTTGATCTGGATGAAAAACAATCCAAAGATTTGTTAGAGATGGAGAGACCACAAAAAGACAAAGCAGGGAATTAAATGGGGTTATGGGAGAACCAGTGGCTGTTGGCTCCTGAGGAGAAAATTATGAGAAATAAGGAATGTAATATTGAGAATACAATAGTGATAAAGATCCAAGGTAAAAAAACCTGAAAACCAGGAGAATTTATTTTTATCTCTGTACGTTGATAATTATGGTCTTGTAGTGCTGTTAATGACCCGAGGCTAAAAAACCTCACCAAAATGAAATTTTGAGAATATAGAATGCTTTCTGGACCTACTGCTGTAGCAACTACTGAAATACCTAGCCACAGGCTGCCCCTCTGATTTAGCATGGTTTGAGTTTATTATGTTCTCTAGAAAATTTTATTTTAAGGCTTTAAAATGATGAGTTTCAACAGTCCCTTAAGAAAAAAAAAATGTATATATATATATGTATGTAAATAAAAGATTATTTATGGCAATGTGTGTTTTTCTTATCTCGTAGTTTCGAAAATGGATCAGTGTGTGGCAGATAATCTGTAAATCGAAGTGTAAAGTGTTTATAAGCACTTTGTTTAGCTTTGTAGTAGGTCAGAGAAATAAAAAAAAAAAAAGAACAAAGTACA
>VXBW01007751.1:217601-229092 GCA_013400375.1 Thinocorus orbignyianus
TTTTTTTTTTTTTTCTGATGTGTGCATGATTGGACTTGATGATCTCAGAGGTCCCTTCCAACCATGAAGATTCTATGATGCTGTGTTTAGAAGTTTGTAGATGTCTCACAGCATTTAAAAGTGGCTAAGATTTTTGGTATCGGTCCTGAAAGTATAATTTACTGATTGCTAGCTAGTTATGTGTTGTTAATAAACATATGCTTCAATTCTGATTTAACTATGGATGTAGGGCCAATATGTTGTATGATGATTCCATGGTGAAAGCAGTTTGAGTCCATCTGGACTGACAGTGTACAAACCCTTGCTTCAACTGTGATGCAATTTAAACTCCTCTCAGAAAATCCCGTTTTATGTACCTACTGCATTCCTTCTTTGAGAGATGGGTACTTGCCTTGTGGAGAAAAGAGAAACCAATAAGTTCTTTGCAGCCAAGTGCACCAGTAAGCAACAGAGAATGCAATTGATTATTTCAAACTTCTTGTGGTTCTTTTCAATTCACATAACATTGGTAAGATGTCTCATGATAAATGGAAGCTGTCTGTCTGTTTCTTTTGCCTGGACAAGGAGCCAATAGTCCTATTTGTTATTTTCTGGTTTGTTTACTGCAGATAGTTATTTAAGCATCAGCAGAGAGCAGAAACAATGGCTCTCCCTGACTTGTAGAGTTACACAGCATTGGTTTTTTGCTGCCTTTGGCAAAGCTGAAGTAATGAGTGGAACAGATTCAAATGCTCAAATGCTACGCTTGTGTGCAGCTGACCCGGATGTCACTGTGGAAAGCTTACGGTGCATTTAACTGCAACACTGCTTCACTTGCCTACTTCTTTTCTTTGTTGGAATGGCTAGATGAAGAGAGTGTCTAGATCTGATTGCCTATGAAAGAAATTACTGAAAGCTTCACAGCAAATGCATGGGGAATTTGTTTCAGATTCTCATAAAATCCAGCAAACCTGAACATATACGCCTCATTAGTCAAAACAGAAATTTAGCCATCTTGGTACAAACCTTGTTTATCTTGCAGCCCACATTAAAAAGGTTCCAGTGCACGTGCCTGTGGCATACTGTTTGTAAGACATACTGTCCTTCAGTGACCCCTCTCAGCCTTTGTTCACAATATAACTAAGTTTATAGCATCACATATTTTCCTCCCAGGCTAACAGCTTTTGTCTTGATGAACTTGAAATACTTTGATATACCATATAAGTCTTTGCCGAGTTTATGTACACAGGCTTGCACATAGATTACTGTGCTGGTGGTTCTCCTAAACACAATATAGGCTTCTACCATGGGCTGACATAAAAAGTAAATAGTGGGACCCTCCAGTCTGCAGCTTGGTTGTCTAGACAATCATTTACAGTGGTCCAGCTGTCATGTGGAATTGTTTTGATCACAGACCACTTTGTACCTCTTGTGCTGCAAAACACAGGGTGCCTGTTGCAGAATAGCAGGCAATGGTATCACCTCTAAACTCTGTTACTCCAGGTCTTTACCCACCCCAGTGGAATTTAATGAGTCTTTTTATTGCATTCTGTGTTCATCTGTACAGACTCTAACCCTTAGTTTATAACTCAAAAATACGTATTTGTCTGGACCATACTCTGTAGGGAGTTACTCCTTATGTGGTGGCTATGAAAATGGATGACAATGCTTGTGACCTTCCAATGCATTTGAAATACAGGAGATTCAGGTAACTGAAATTCACTGGCTCAAGCCATCGGCTGAAGTGGTCCCATGTTAGTGGTCTCAAGCTTTTGACCTTCTGATTATGCTTTGGCTTCCAATGAGTTTTGCGTTCTTGCTGCAACTCTGCATTTCACTTTGCCAAAATACTGTTGTTGCAGAATGGCTGCAGCAGCAGCGCCATGGATCAACGAAAGCATTGTACAAGCAATCCTCTTGTTAGCCTAAGTGTTTAGCATAAGTAAGATTTTAGCCACAGTAGGCCTCAGTAAGAACTGCAAGTTACACTGACAAGGAAGAAGAGCCAAGGTCACACCGACCCTGTGAGAATGATAAACAAGGACAGAGGGAGAGTGTCCTTCTGGAATGTTGGAGAACCTTGAAGCAGAAACTGCAATTAGGAGGTGTATGAACATGTAATCTTTAGAAGCCTAGCCAATTAGTGTGTGACAAGTAGGCATAATTTACAATACGTGTATAAATATCTGAGCTATCCGAATAAACGCTGGAGCTTGCTTTATCACTCATATTGAGTCAGCCGCATGTCTTCCTGGGCCCCTCCCGACATACTGTCATGGTGGAAATTGTCTCTCAGGTAAGACTGAGTTGATGATTTTGCCTTCCTCTGATTTTTTTTCCCACGTATCAACTACTGTTACTTTCCTTGTGCTTTTCTGATTGAGGACCAATGTACATACTGAGTGAATGGTTGGTTAAGTCTTTTGAAGTATTTGCCACAAGATCAAAGGAACACATGGAAGCTTGCCTTGCTACGCCTTTACATAGTGGTCTCAGAACCTTTTGGTGAAGGAATAATGTTTTCCATTAAAAGACCTAGAAAATTTGAAGTTTCTAGTAGCAAAACAAAGTAAATCCTTTTTATGGTCTTTGAAACACTAAATTAAAAAAAAAAAAAAGAAAAGAAAAGAAAAGCTTTTTGATAAATGTTTTTTTCAATTATGTGCCTCACTCTTTAATTTAGTAACTTCCTGGGGGTTTTCTTAGAGGTCTAGAATTCAAAACTTACTTACCATCTTCAAGTTTTTTGCCTTTTTCTCCACCCCAAAATCTAATACTTGTACTATTGGACTGTTACTCGAACATAAAATCCTACCCATTGTGGGCCTGTCAAAAACATATTTCCTTATTGGTAGTTACCACAGTCATCTTGCCACTTTCTGATTACATCTTTGCTTGCTGATGGCATGAAATATAAATTCAATATCAAAATAATCGGTCAGTTTACTGAATCCCAGTTCTGTCCACACATGACACTCGTGCATAAATACACTCATGCATAAATGCACTCACATAATCCAGTTTAATCTCTTCATTATTTATCACAACACTCCTTTAGAAATGTAGCAATTAATTGAGTTTTCTTAAAAGAAGAGTCATGCTATTGGGATAGAGTTGGCTTAACTTGGTGAATGTGCATTGGAAATGAACCTGAGAAATTACATCATTTTCGTGGGACTGAAAGAGTAAGTGTTCTTACCTTGATTCATGAAGGGAATCCTGCAATTAACAAATGCTGCGCTTGACAATTAAATAAACATTAAATGCTGCAATATATGACTTCATCAATATTATTTGACCACCAGTGGGGGCAGGGAGGGAAAACAATTTAATGCTCATCAGAGTTACTAGCACATTTTCTTCATGGGTGGTCATAAATATAATTGACTGAATTATTCATTGCAGACAATATTCATGAAGGAGCTAGATACTATTTATCTGCTCCTGGTGATTCACAAGCTTTGTCCATGTGAACAGTGTCTGTTGAGCCCCATTAACTTCATAAGGGAAGGACATTAATTTCTTGAAATGTGTTTTGCTATTAGCTAAACTAGAAATGTGTTTTGCTATTACTAGCTATACTAGCCTCCCTAGTTTGCCAACTAGCGGAGGTTATTTAATGGGCAGTTCACAAACCGTTTACTTTGACTGTCTTCTGTTTCACATTCAATGGATATATTTGGTCAACTTAAATGGATGAGACTAGCACCTCCTGGGGGCAAAAAAATCTGATTCAAAACTTAAATTTTGCAAAATGTTGGTTTTTATTGCAAAACTGAAGAGTGGTAAAAGAATTAATCATATTATAAAGTATATCATAAAGCCAATACCTGTTGTATCAACAATGTTTGTTCCTCTCTTGGAGTGTTTGAGCTCATACATAACAGCACTGAGAAACTACAAATGAAAGCCAATAAGCAAAAGTGAGATTTGTCATGTTTTGACAGTTTCGTTTTTTTTAGGCCTGGCTGAAAGCAGACGTTCTGCAAAGGAAATGCAATTTCAGTCAGTTAGTATAGTGAACGGAGCTGATCAAATTACATTTTATGGAACAACGTTTTTGTCAAAAGCCCATATTTTTTTCAGAAACAGGTAATTTTGAACATTTCTTCTTTCACATTAAGAAAAATAAAACTGCTGATTTTGACTGGACTGTTTCAATTTTGATACCTGCAAATTTTCCCACTAACTAGTGCTCCTTTCTCCATCTGCCTTATTTTTCAATTTTGCCTCTGCATATCTGATAATTAAAGAATCTTCTTCTATCTCCTGCACTTTGCTCCCCACTCCTCCATTCCCCGCTCCCCTACACTTATTGAGTTATGGAAAACTTTTCATTTTACAATTATCTGGTGGTAGTTCACACTAAAACAGGGAGGTGACCTAGGTGTTACTCAAGCTGTTATACAGATGATTGCTGAATCAGAGCAGTAGTCTGTGTAGGCCAGCACTCTGTCTCTAGGAAAAGGGAGAAATTGCCAATTTCTGTTTGTTCTCTTGGTAATCTGTGCCAATTATTGCATTAAAAATGTTGTGGAATACATCTCTATTTAGCTTTTTTAAAAATATACGTTTGTGTCACCTCTTGTTTATGAACCTATCTAAACCGCTTTTTGAACCTGCAAATACTATCATCTTTTTACTGAGCTTATATTTTTTTCCCTACCAACACCTATCATCAATGTGTGTCATTCCCCTTGCTGAGTGAAGGGTAGCCACACAACTGAACTGGTAGAGATTCAGTTTAAGCAGAGATACCTAAATGTGTGACTTGAAGGAAGCAACTGCAACTGAGAATTTAATATTTTAGGAATGGAGTCATTCATTTAGGTAATGTTTATTTGCTTTAAAACATTTGATAGAATAAAAGAAACGATTCTGGAAGAGCATAGAACTTCTCTGTGTTTGCAAATGGTTTATTGACCACTATCTAGAAATGTTATCCATTGAGGAGAAATTGGCAGGTTATTAATTCGAAGATAAATAAAAAATTAGCAGAACTAATTGTTTTCTGAAGTGCACAGAGGACTGCTGATTGATTCTGTTTGTATGGTAGCATTTTGTATCAGCAAGGACTAGAGCATGGGAATTGTTAAGGATGCTATAAAGCCATTTCATAAAGTTCTGCCTTTGAATATCCTGAGATGAAGACAGAAGTAAACTAAACTAATTTCTTAACTGTATAGAGGCTCAGAGTCTGATATTATAGTCAGTAGTGTGAACAGATGTTAGGCTGTCTTGGCTTTCCTGATCAGACGTCAGAAACACTATTTTTGTGTTTACTCCTGCAAAGATAATAGATTATTTCCCACTACTTTCTGCAATGACAAATGGCAATTCTGGAAGTGTGGACCTACTATGCTTAATATGTTAATGATTCATAGACATTTTAATAAGTACCTCCTAAATTTATTCCTCCCTCAGTAAACTGAGGATAGGCTTTAGATCTTTATATGAGAATAGGGGTGAAGAAGCACCACAGCCAATAAGTGGATGGTTGCAACCTCCTGGGACAGGGGCAGTCAGGAGCAGCCTGTGGCTACAATGATATTTCAGTGGCTGTGTTGGGGAGGCAAATGATGTGATAGGAAGTTCTTCTCTAATAATTAGCTTCTCTGTATTTAAAAGTCTTTATTTTCACTGGCTCTGTGTCTGGGCAGATCTGGTACTGTTGGCACCCGGGAAAGGGATAATGTACCACAGAAATTATCAGGGTTTGTTTTGGATGGTGATAGAGGGCAGCAAGGATTAATTGCAGTTCAGCAAGGATTTTTATAAAATCCAGTGCTTTATTGTACAGGAAATATGGTTATGAGAAAGCTGAGTACAACAAAGAATAACAGATGGATGAAGAAGACAGAAAGACCTGTAGGAGACCCAGGAGAACAAACTTCTTGATGGAGCTGATGATGACTCATGATCTGTTTGAATTATCTAGTTACAAACCAGGTATTGCTCTAGATTGCAAATATCCTGAAGGGGGCAATAAATCTTTGTCCGGTGGACAGATCAGTGGACACTGGTCTTGGTTCAGTGCTGCAGGAGCTGTTCTGCTACAAATAGCAGCATGGCAAGACAAATCTCCTTTGAACTTAAATTCAAAATCCCTCATGTACATTGCTACCACACTCTTAAGGGGTTTTGTTACAGATTCACAAACTGCAGTAACTTGGCTCAGATTTTATTTCTCTCAGGTGTTTATATAGAGCTTGAGCATCACCCAGCTTCCCGCTCTTCCCTTAAGCATTGCCATCTTTCACTGAATAAATTAATCTTTTTCTCATGAACTTGATATGCTCCACTAACGTTTCTCCTGTTGAAACGGATAAGGCCCTAATAATGAAATAATTGCTCAAAGTTGGAATCCAAGTAGCTTCCCAATATTGTGCATGTTCTTTTTTCATCCAATATTTTGTTTTTTAATTATAAGTCTCAGAAAGTCTACAAGCCTCACTAGTTAAGCAAACTTTATATGCCATTTCTTATCAAAGCTAAATAGGAATCTAATCTACAGAGATATTTTCATGATCTTGGATTGATATTTGTCTTTTATTATTATTATTGACTTGACAGAAAGCTGAAGGAAGCCAAAACCCCAAAATATACTGATGTGTATGTGGTAGGGCATTGTTGCTTCTTTCATTTGGGATGACATAAGAATGCCTGGACCAAAAATCCAACTAAGTGTATATACTTAGGTCATATCTTCCAAAATTGAGAGGGTGCTATGTGAAATACATTTCAGAAGATGAGGAGAATTATTGTTTAATTAAAGTAGATATTTTTGAAAACTTGAGTCATTGCCAATCTGCATCATTAGGTCTTCAATTCCTTTGGCCCTGTAGAGATTGTCTATATTGCTGAGTGGAGTCTACAGTGTTTGATTAAGAAAATGCCATTGCAAAGTAAAGAATTTTATACTTGCTACCACTTCAACAAAACTGCAGGAAGATGTTTTAATTCTAATATATGCTACAGTTAATAACTTCTTTGATTGTTTATAGACTCTTGATCTTGCCAAAACTAGTGGTGGAAAGCCTGGTTTTCTTGGTTTTCTTGGTTGATCATTTTGAGCAGAAACAAGAAATTTCAGGAGCCTTTCTAGTCCTCAGACTAGTCTGAAATCTAACCATAGATAGGGATTTTATGGGTCAGTCTGGGCCAGTGCTCCCCAGAGTCACTGGGAATTTTTTCACTGATGTCAGAGGAACAGGATGGGGTGATTAGAGTCTCTTTCGGGTCACCCACAAAAAGGGTTGGGTATGGGGCTTCATTCTCATCTTTGTCTTCCTCTCTCGCTCTGTATACTGTACCTCTACTTGAGAACCAGTTGTTTGCAAGTTAAATGGCCTGATATTTCCCTTCCCTTCCCTTCCCTTCCCTTATTTTCTTTTAATATATAAAGATCTCTCAAGTTATTAATTCAGAAATATCTGTCCCCAAAATACGTGATATTTAGCTAATTTGTAGCTTGCCTTGATATTAGCCAGTCTATATAGCTCACTAAAACATGTTTATTAAAGGCCCAGCATCTTCAGCAGATTTTATTTACAGTTTACTTGTTCTATGAAACTTACTTCTAACTGATATGCTTGATAAGTCGAGCTCCTATTGTTTGTTGGAGATAGAGGTATCCCAGATTATTTTTCCTTTTTACCATTGTTATTCTTCCAACAGGCATCCCTTGGTACTGTAATGAATCTTGTATTTTAATGCAGAACTGGCAGAGTCTCTGCTTTCAAGAAAAACAGCGTCTGCAGTAAGAAATGCTGATGGGAGATACTGTATTGTTTGCTCCATAATGATCAATCAGCTTGAAGTTTGCCTGAGCAACACTTTTGCTTAGCTGGGCTAAGCAGAAAATTATATGAGTGCATTACATAAATAAGAAGCTGTTCCTTAATTGCATAGAGGAAATACCAGTTTTAATGACCTTAGAAAGAATTATTGTATTAATAAAAATTTTGCATCAGGAGATTACTTTTATGTGTTACCTCATTATGGGGAAATTTATCACTTTGGGGGGAGTGGTGCAGAGTTTGGGAGAAAATAGAATAGAATTAGGAGTTTAATAATTGAACTATTTCATATGTAAGTATTTGTAGTTGGAATGGTAATTGTTCCTGATTTGTTCTGGTTTTGGTGTTTGTTTGTCTTCTGGAATTGCTGTCACTATCATAATTGTGTCACACTTGCTGGGCAGTTTGTGCAATGTCTTTCTCACTTAGTCTCACAATAAAGTCATTCATTCTTACTGTTGGTAGAATAGAATTACAGAATCTTCATGGTTGGAAAGGACCTCTGAGACCATGGAGTCCAAATATGCACACACAAAACCCCCTATCCTGGCCAGGTACTGAAATATGCCACTAGAGCATGCCCTGATGTGCCTTATCTACAAATTTCTTAAATACCTCCAGGGATGGAGACTCAACCACTTCCCTGAGCAGGCTGTCCCAGCGCTGGACCACTCAGTAAAGTAATTCTTCCTAATATCTAATCTAAACCTCTCCTGCTTTAACTTCAGACCATTCCTCTGGTCCTGTTATTATTCATGAGGGAGAAGAGGCCAACACCCACCTCTCTACAGACTCCTTTCAGGCCTCTTCTCCAAACTAAACATTCCCAGTTCCCTCACCATCTCCTCATATGACTTGTTCTCTAGACCCCTCACCAGTTTGTCAGTTGTAGCAATTGAGATAAACCCTTCCCTTTGACTCTTATGCTTAAACACTCAATCCTATCGTCACCATCATTAAGCTCCAGACAACAAAAACACTTCCTATCCCACTGCCTATACATCCTTGCTTACCACCTATGAAGAATTTATAGCCATCCATTGCAGCACTTCCATTGTGTGAGTCATTTCACAGAATGATATGGGGTTGGAAGGGACCTCTGGAGATCACCTAGTTCAACCACTCTGATCACCTAGTCCAATCGCCACGGGAAAACATTTCACCATGTTTTCATGCTGGCAACTGTGTAGTGGTTTTCCTGCTTGCACGATGACTTGGAAAATTTGCTTAAGTGTTTCTCAAAAGTAGACCTGCTAGAAATCAAAAATGCAAACTTTGCATAGTGGATGTGTTGGTAAAATAGACACAAACCAAGGATATTTTAATATTTTAGTTTCAGTTTAAGGACTGTACACTATCTGGAGGTCACGATTCTATGATTGCCTTGTAAAAGGCAGGTTATGTTTGCTTCTCTCAATCATTACAAACACAGATTTACATTGCTAAAGCAGTCCTGAAATAAGAATATTCTTTCCCTCTTCTATTTGCAACCAAAATTTAGGAGTCTATAAAAGGAGTAGGGTAAATCTTGAACTGCCCTTACACATTTTGCACAGAATAGTCAGTACTGAAAATGGACTACTGGGATATTTGGACTTCTGGCCAGATGCATGATGAGTTTTGCTTTTTGGTGGGTGGGTTTTTTTTGTTTGTTTGTTTATTCAGTTTGCTTTTTGTTTCCCTCACCTAATCTGTTACTGTTGCCGTTTGAGCTGATTGTTCAGCTACCTAGTCCAAATTGTGAAAGACTGGTATCTCATCCCTTTATTCCAGCAGGAATTGCAGCACCATTACAATCTCCCATTGCATATTTATCTTTTTTTTTTTCTTTTCAGAGAAAAAAAAAAAGCTGACTCTTTAACATTTCGCTTCATATTTTTTTTTTTTTTAAATGGATTCTCTCAATTTCGGAAGCACACAGCCACAACCCGAGGCAGCACCTCACTCATCCAGTGCTTTGCTACTGCATGGCAGAATGGTTATCTCCCATGCTTTCCAGATAATACTGCTGATAAGAGTTTCTTGACTGAGATCTGTATTTCATGCAGCAACATCATTAACCTAAAATCAGATTACACGCTACATTAAAAGTCTGGAATTTATTTTTCCACAGCAATATTTTCCCTTTCATATTTACATACTTGGAAAATATTTTTTTCATTTGGTACTTTCTGCTTTTCATGAGCTTTTTTTTGTGGTGTTTTCTGCAGCTCTGAAACTCATCAAGCTTCTCCAAATTACACATTGTTTTAAAGTGCTACATCACTCAAATAATAAACAAAAGATTTAATATGCCTAGGAAAGACCCATGGGCTGCCAGTTGTATATGCTTTCAGTATGGTAGCAAACTACTGGCAACCACTTTCAGAAGGTTTAATTGGTTATGAAACTTTCTCCAGTCTCTCAGCTCTCCTTGGCAGAATTAAGAGTTTGACCTTATTCTTAGGCCTGACCAACATGAGACCATGGTGGAGACTTTCAGAGAGACTTTTTTGTCAAGCATCCTTTATATCTGCCAGCTCTCTTGAATGCTTTTGTCTTTAGCATTATCTACTCAGGATATAGTGCCTATCCATAAAACCCCTTTATTTTTTAACTCTTAGTTTTCTGAGGACAAATTGTGAAAATATTACAGACTTTTTTATCATAAGGAATCAGTCTAACTAACTAATTTATTAAAAGAGTTCATTAGCTATGTTTCATACAAGAGCACAGTTTGCGCTTCTTACTTGGAACAAATTGACTGCGTCTCTATTATTTGCAGTGACACTGAAGTAAGACGAATTCTCTACTGCTCAATTACAGTCCATGAAGTGGAGTTGAAGTGTCTAGTAATTAAAACTAGTCAGAAAAAAAAATCTTCTTAATCAGAATGACAAGCTTGGTTTGCTCACCTTTTGGTAAAGTGAAGTTTCTTGTTGTCTATGATTCAGTGAATGAGTTGGAGGTAACCACAGACTACCACTATATAAAATACACCTAAGTGATCAAAGAGAGCAGATGATGGTAACTGTAATTACAAGAACATTATTCAAATCATTTTACGCATTTCATTTATCAGTGAAAAATGATAAAATCACTGATTGATATCATCTGCATCCAGTGACAGAGATATACATGATTCATTCATATTAGGGTTTGAAGAACAGTTTTAATTTAAAGCAAATAAAGAATTCACACCTCTAACAGCAAGACCAAATGGCGTTCCTTTAGATATTGCACCAGGGCTTGCTTTGAAGACAGATAAGGAGTAAAGACTTATAGACCTATCAAAAGAAATACTGTAACCTACATACACATGCTGCAGTTCCCTCCTTGCTTAATCATAATCCTGTACAAAACATTGAACTTCACATACTTCATTACATGCAACTTATCTTCAAGCACCTTTCTTCTGCAAAGCCTGGATCCAAACATACCAAAGTCTTCAAGAGTTTTCCCATCAATTCTTAAGTCTTTGTGTCAGTAATAAAAGTTAAGCCTCTCTTTTTAAAAAAACTATGCTTATGAGTACATATTAAGTCATTCAGTACCTTCAAAAAGCTGTCAGAGTGCAACTGAGGTGCTACTTTCAAGGTGTTTAAGAATGGGCAGATTCTACAGCTGTGCCTGTTTTTCTGGTGCCTGACCAGTTCTGTGCTCTCCACATGATGAAATAGCATAAGGTAATGGCTGATTTGACTCCATAATTTCTAAATATTTTTCGTTCCTCC
>VXBW01007752.1:9349-21200 GCA_013400375.1 Thinocorus orbignyianus
ACAAATAACTTCCTTACCTTCAGTATCTAGTCTTTCATAGTCATCTGGTCTAGATATTAAGGAAAGACAGTTTTCTTTGCCAGGTCAAAGTCCTGTATGATGATAAATAACAATGGTGTTCAGTGTCTGTAATAACATTTAAAACAAAATAGCAGGAGAAGGAAGAAATAAAAACATAGAAAAGAAAACATAATATACTAAATTTGGTCAATTATAGAGCAGATAAAAAATTAATAGTAAATTAATATAATTATAATTTAATTAATTTAAATTTATTTATAATATATTTATAATTTATAATATTATTTTAAATTATTTTCTATGCAGCAATTCTCTTAAAATTTCTATAATCTTTTTAAAAGTAGGTTATATTAAAAAAATAGTGTTATCAATACCCTTGAAAAGACAAATTCAAGTTTCATTACTTTAGTGAGTTTTTTAATTAACAATGTTATACAAATCATTTAAAATTGAATTAATATTATATAATACACATTCATTGTCTTGATTAGAGCAGGAAGAACATCACATCTAATGAGATTTTGGGTTTGAGCCAATCTATGATCCCTTCAGAAGCAGCTAGCCCATGAAAATGCTGTAAAGTCTCTATATTTCTCAAAGGGTGCTGTGACACAGGAATCAATCCTCTCTCAGAACTACTAATTAAATTACGCTACCTGTGTGTTTCCCAACAGCAAGGTCATATGGTTCCCACTTTGTTGTTTAAGGCTCTAAGGAATCACTGAATAGGATTCATTTACACAATGGGATATCTTAGTTTTTTTCTCAGTTATTTTTTTCATGTGGAGTGAACAGGTTTTGATTTATTCCATAAAATATGCTTCTCACACTTTCAATTAAAAAATCATGCTGTATTTGTGGTGAGTAGTCACGGGAGATTTTCAAAAACAAAATAAACTTCTGTGGTTTTCAGAGGTCTAAATCTGATCATTGTGAACATAATAAGGAAACTTGCAGCCTGCTGTAAATGTTGTCCTGTGGGTCTCCCAATGCAAAATTCAAGATTTATCTTTCTATTCCCATTTGCCCTTACAATAATCATAGACAAGGTTTGCTGGGTTTGGTCCATTTTTGCTATACAGTATTTCTTTGGCCCTTCCTTTGCTCTTATGCAATATTTCACATTTTGTCTGTGATTTAAGACAAAGTATGTCCTCTTGCTAATGACCTTCCAATTCTTTTTGACATTACTGAAGGAGATATGGAAAGAGATATATATACTTGTATACCAACATTTTCCAACCTTCAGGTTCTGTTTCGAAACAAGTGATGTATCTGATCACTAACTTTTTATCTGTAAGTCGTCCAAAATCCTCCAGTTTCTCTTGTACTCTCTAATCTAGTTGCTGGGGGCGGAAACAGGATAGCACATAGACAACAGGAACTCTGATCTACTAAATAAACCTCTTCTTTTTTTTTTTTTTTTGCAAGATACAAGGAATTAATATCTAGTCCAGTCTAATATGAAGTCAGTAGGATTTTGTAGAGTTTAACAGCAGGATTATAATAACAAGAAAAGCTAGTCTCTTCTACCTTAAATTTGTATCAGTTGGTCCACTGAAGATTGTCCTTTACTGTAGGATAGAACATAAATATAATAATTGGAATCCCTCAAGAGACAGGTTTCCTAAGAAACAGGAGTTCCCAAGCCAAAGTCTCGTGTCTTGCAAAGGATTCAAAGTCAAATGTCTTATTCCTTCTTAAGCTCCTGGAAAAATAGTTTTGAGAGGGCAATACATGGAAAATTTAGTTCAATATGGTATTCTAAAGCAAGGTAATACTCCTTTCTTCCCAGTGAAATTATAATAGCCTTTATAATTCATATTTTTTCCTTCTCCTAACATTAAAAGTAACTAAAGCAAAGACATAACAATATCTACCACAAAGTACTAAGTGTTCCAAGAAGTCAAGACAAACAATTCTCCAGTACAGAGTACAGCAAAATCTAAAAAATAAGCTTTTATTTCTTTAAAAATCTACACCACCAGAAGCACCACAGTGAAATTAATTTCATTTTGAAAAGTGCTAAAACACATACCACACATTTTTATTCAAACATACAGTTATTTTAATAGTACTATTTTGCACTCTGTTTTGTTCCTTAGAATTTCTAGTCCATTGGAGAGCAACTTTTGAATCATGATTCTTTTAAACTGAACAAAGATTACTTAAGTCCTTATATCTCATAACTATTTCTCTTTGTAGCTTTTTTTTTTTTTATGTTCATGATGTGTGTGAAATCTTGAGAATACACAATTTTGTCAATGTTTTTACGGTTTGACATAAAAGTTACCTTTCTATTCAGGTTTAAATTTCTGTACTGAATAAATTTTTGGGGTTGCTGATTTCTTTTTCTTCAAAACTGTGTGTGTCCAAGGACAGCTGTGAAAAACAATCACCATATAAGAGTATTTTTGATTGTCAATGAAATGAACTGAATTTGAAGAATTATCTGAATCTACTTCTGTAAAATAAGATTCAAATAAAGTAAAACCATAAATGTGTGGAATACTCTGTGTTCCCAGTCACCTTTTATTTGTCACATCTATTGGGTTATTAAGCCAACAGAGTTACTACTGACCTCTGGTAGTGTAGCTGAAAGCAAAACTGTGCTTCCCAACATAAAGTGTTTTGTAATCACGCCATTTGGTGGTATAATTTCTTCTCGCATACTTATACTAATGAAGTTTGTAGGTGTTGAGGCTCTGTGATCTCTTTAAGTGAATCACTGGATTTTTCATGTCTGGGGTGGCACTTTTCTATACTCAAAATGAGTCGGAGAAAAATATAAAAACTTGTGCAGATCTCTGCCATGAAGTTGCTGCTGGTTATTCTCGCAACTGTGAGTTACTCTTCCTGATTTCCCTGTGATCAGTCAGTTATTTTCAATAAAGTGAAATGTAGGGAACATTTCACTTTCCTGTAGAAACTGCAGACAGACTGCAATTTAGAAATGTTGAGGTTTAGAAACTCAGATTTGGGTTATCCTCTCCTTCATATAGTGTTTTATCTTGTCTTGTTTCCACACAGGATCTCTATATACCTTGTTTCAATTTAATGAGCACTCTCTTCTCATGATTATGTGTTTCCTTATGATGACTAAAAAAAAAAAGAAAAATTAACTTTAAGATTTTACTGTAATGATTACTATCAGGGCTTTTAGGTTCACCTTTCTCTAACTGGAAGCCTTATTGCATGCATGTCCGTTATTCTGTGGACATGAAGCAATTACATGAATTTAGATGGTGAGGACACAAAATCAAAACAGTAGAGAATTCTCATAACTTTCAGCCACAAGTGATTATGTTAATGTTTTGAGAAGTTTGCATTTTTTTACTAGACACAAAGTCATTAATATAAGAAGACGATTTATTAGAAATTCTAAGATCAGTTATTCATTTCTCATTGACTGTAATTAAAAACAAAGGACTGTGATGTTTCCATTTCATTGCATGTTTTTATCTTTCCTTGGTTTCTCAGTCAATTTACTTCTTTTCAGCAATATTTCCCTTTTTGTGTAGCTTTCTTTTCTTGGTTTCTTAGAAAGACTCTTCTGCTAGCTGATCAAACATTAGATATTTTCCAGATATCCCTTTCTTAAGCAAAAATACATTCTGAGAAGACATGAATAATCATATACTTTGCTTATCTTATGGTGTTTAAAGTAAATAAAAATGTTCTAAGCATCAGCAGTCTAATTATTAATGAAAAAGTCTCTTAAATAATTGCTAAATTATGTAGTAGTTGTGATTTAACCCCAGCTAACAACTAGAACCACACAGCCATTCACTCACAGTGAGGGTGGAGGGAAGAGGGACAAATAAAAGAAAAGGGAGCAAAAAACCTATCCGGATGTTTAATAGGAACAGTAACAGAAAAAGAAAAATAACAATAAAAATAACAATAATCATAATGACACAGGTTGCTCTCACCACCTGCTGAACTGGAACGGTCCTGAGCAGTGATTGCAGATTCCTGTCCCCCAGCTAAACCCCATTTGTATAATGTGTGATATCTATGATATGCAATATTTCATTGACCATTTCATTGTTCTGGTTATGCTTCTATGGGAAGCTGCTCTCAATTTGTTCTCCACTCAGCCTGTATTTGTGCTTGGAATTGCCCTGACCCATGTGCAGGACCTTGCACATGACCCTGTTGAGGTTCATGACGTTCGCGTAGGCCCACCTTCCAAGACTGTCCAGGTCCCTCTGGATGACACCCTTTCCCTCCAACATGTTGACCACACCATGCAATTTGGTGTTATTGGCAAACTATCTGAGTTAGCACTCAGTCCCACTGTCCATGTTACGAACAAACATGTTAAATAGCACTGAGCCAAATACCGACCCACGAGGAACACCACTCATCACTGGTCACCACTTGGACATTGAACCATTGACAACCAGTCTTTGAGTGTGACCATCCAACCAGTTCCTTACCACTGAGTGATCCATCCATCAAATCCATGTCTCTCAAGTTTAGAGACAAAGGTGTCATATGGGACAGTGTCTAAAGCTTTGCTCAAGTCCAGGTGGATAATGTCAGCTGCTCTTCCCTTATCCAGCAATGCTGTCACCTTGTTGTAGAAGGTCACCAAATTTGTCAGATACTATTTGCCCTTAGTGAAACCATGCTGGTTGTCCACTCACCACCTTTGTATTTTCCATGTGCCTTAGCAGAGTTCTCAGGGCAATCTGCTCCGTGATCCTGCAGGGCACAGTGGTGAGACTGACTGTCCTGTAGTTTTCTCAGCCTTCCTCTTTTTCCCTTTTCAAAAATAGAGGTTATGTTTCCTCTTTTCCAGTCAGTCAGAACTTCACCAGACTGCCACGACTTCTCAAATATGATGGATGGTGGCTTGGTGACTTCATCCGCCAGTTCCCTCAGGGCCCACAGATTCATCTTAACAGGTCCCATGATTTTGTGTACCTTTCCGTTCCTCAAATGATCTTGAACCATTACCTCATTCTCCCAGTCCTTGCTTTTGCCTTCTGCAACTTGGGTGGTGTGGCTGGAGCACTTGCCTTTGAAGACTGAGGCACAAAAAGTCATTGAGTATATATAATATAAAATCATAGGATCATAGAATGGTTAGAGTCGGAAGGGTCCTTAAAGATCATCGAGTTCCAACCCCCCTGCCATGGACACCTCTCACTAGATCAGGTTGCTCAAAACCCCATCCAGCCTGTTATATACATATATAGTTATGTTATAGGAAGAATATGATTGAAGTTGATAGGAAACTATTTAGTTAGTCAACACACAGAAAATAACAAAACCTCGTATTAAGAGGTACTCATCCATTTCTCTTTTCTCCCCCTAGTTATAATACAAACATGAAATTTTTGATTCTTCCCCCCCCCCCCAAGTTTTGTTCTTGAGTTGGACTTGGCAGTATACCATCAAGCTTTTGTCATAAAATGTAAAGCAACAAGCACTACTCGATGGTTTACAGAAAATAAATGAGCTACACAGTTTTAAGTAAATGTGTTACTAATGAAAAGCTTTAGTACTGGTTTATAAGTGCAGGCAGCCCAGAGGGAAATACTTTTGACATGGGTAATGTCAAAGATATGGGTAATAGGTAATTTCTTTTTTACTTTTTAAAACACAAAGATACAAGTCATATAGACTTAGTGGTTACAAAAAAGTATGGACTTTTTTTTTTTTAATCTGAGAACTTGATAAGCATTTTTTCTTACTAGACTTTATATTAAGACAATTAAAAATTAAACTACTAGTGATTTAGCGATGTTTAAAGGAATAAAAGCTAATCTATGGAAAGCAAAGAACGTTTTGTAAAATTTTACCCTCTTCAGTTTTGGCAGTCATCTAACAAAATTCTAAAAAGAGATGCAAACTCAGATTTTCAGATTGATTTGAAGTATACTTGAAAAAAGTTAAGGATGGAAAGATAACTTAAGTACTCCAGCCTCTTATATATATACTGGTTATAATTTACAGCCATTTGTCAGCCAGGGACTGCTGTTCATATATTTTACACTAAGGAGCTGTTAGATACAGAATAGAACATAGAAGCAGTGTGTTTAAACTTCAGTACTCCTCTTCTATTCTGACTTACAATCAAGAGGATTGTTACTTTTTTCTTGGTCTTTTCAGTTTCAGAGCTTGTGTATCACAGCCTGGCTTCAAGAAAGATAGCAAGTGTTGTTCAGTAGTGTGCCCTACAGCAGCAAATAGGATACTTCTCCAGGCATGTAAGAAATATGAATTTCAACAACAGCAGAAGTACTTGAATGCAGGTATCCACCTTCCTAGGCATATGGTCTGATAATCACCACCTGTCTCGGTGTACTGAACACAGCAATTTTACTCTGGTTTTGAGTATAACTAACAAAGACCATACAAAGTTCTCAGCTACAAGGTTTTGTGTTTTTTTCCTGTTTGTTGTTTTTTTTGTTTGTGTGTGTGTGTTTGTTTGTTTTCATTTTCAAATTGCCTTAGACAAGCTGAAGCTGTCTCAAAGTTTGCTTGGCTGGAATGTGGATTCTAACAGATTGGGGTGGATGGATAGTGATTTGACAAGGTAAAGGGATTTTCCCAGAAGCTGTGGCTTTTGTGACTGATTTCCCCTGCAGGTTAGTTTCTATATAGTTCATTATTTTTTTTATTATTCTATAGATTTAAACTTCTTAAATCTTCTCCAGTCATCATATTTATGAGCTTATTACTATTTGAGATCTTTGTTTTGTCATTAGGAAAATCTACAATTAGGGAGCTCGGCTCCTTAGCATCAGGTAGATTGTGTTCCCATATCCAAGCATAATTTTTTCTACATTTACTCAGGACCAGTTTGCGTCTGTTCTTTATCATACCAAGTTTTTCTTTATTTTTAACATGTCCTTTCCTTTCCTGGTCTTTGTGTCCCTTATAGAAAGCTGTCATATTCTGTTCTTTTTTTTTGTTTTCTGTTCAGATTTTATTGTACTAAACAAGATATGCTCCTATATCCTCCTTTTGTAAAAAAAGGTTCTCCATTCCTCTCATCACGCTGCTCCCTCTTGTCTGTACTTGTTTCACTCTAAGTGTATGTTTCTTGACCACAAAAATGCACAAAATTATAAATTACATGTATTATTAATAAATTATTGTTTTATAAAATACATCATAAATGTAATATAAATTACATATGATGTCTGCTGATAAATATGAGGATGGCATTTTCCTGTTTTTGGAGGTAGGGTTTTAGGTGGTTTAAAGTCATTCTGGCTCTCTTCTTTCTTTACTTTTCTTGTTCTATATTGTGATGCTTCTGTTCATATCCAATTTCTTTTTTTTTCTTGTCTGTCTTTCAGTGCCATTTGCATGCACAGAGTACTATTACATTTGTTATCTCATTTGTGTCCTCAATCAATTAATTTCTTCTCTACAATACTCTGATTCATACAAATCGTATAGATCAGTGGTTTTTGGCTAAAATTTTAATTCCTTAACAAGCTGGTTATGCTTTAATTCATTTACTTATTGGGAAGATTCATTATTTTCCTGGGGATCTTTATCAACATTTTGACAGAATTCATGTGATGAAGAAATTTTGGGGGTGTTTGTTTCTTTTTTCACCAGAAGAAGTTTAAATAAAGAAAGTATTTTGCTTTTTTTTTGTTTTAAGAATACTTTTAAAATATACTAGAATAATTTTCTGATTAATTACCAGATAGACTACTTTTTTCCCCCCCTGTATATATTATTTATTTTTATTTTTTAATTTTTTTGATATTTTTTTTTTTACCTCATCAGGTAATTAAAGGACAATGAAGAAGAAAATTTAAATTTAAGATAAAAAGAAAAAGTTTCATAAGATGAAAATCTGCAATAGAAACCAAAATGATTTAAAACTATATGCTCCTAAAGGCAAAGATGCACTAATTTCAAACCACTCTCTAAACTCCCACTTTCAGGAGATCTTTGTAGGTCACAGAGTACTTTCAGATATTTTCTCCAGCATTTCCATGCAGTGTGCTGCTGACATGGCACCGAGTCGGTTTTCTGTTTTGGAAATCTCAGCAGTTTTATTTTTTTATTTTACTAGAATAAATAAGATAGTGTGTGGCAGTAGTAGGTGGGAAGTTTGCATAATAATTTCTCATCTTTTAAATAATGAGCATGCCAACTGGACTTTTCTGTACATAATGACCATGTGTTAGCCTTTGCAGTTTGTCATAACATCTTTTTTGTCTGGTACTATTTTGAAAGAAACAGACCTCAGTAGTGCCATAAAATAAGTATTATTCAGAATAACAGCAGCTATTTGATAAACAGTATAGATGCACAAATTTTAATATTGTGGTCTAACTTCAAAACTTCATTAGTTCATAATGTTTATGACAATAATTTCCCTATGATTCCTTTTGCATTTTTTTTTTTTTAGTCCAGTGATTCTCTGTGTCCTGATTTCTAAACATTTTGACTGAAAGTTTTAAAGAATAAATACCTTATAATTAAGTCACAATATAAGTAAAGACTGTATTCTAATAACCTAGTTTTCTAAAACTGGTTTTTACCCTTATTCCAAAGAGGATTCTTCAGAGTGTTTTGGTATTGCTGCTAGGCTGTGGCTCTTGATCATAGGTTGTTCTGATTTTTGGACAAACACTATTAAATGATCTTTTGTGATTTAGTCTATATAGAAAAGATGAAGATGGGAAAGGAAAAAGAGGAAAAAAAAAAAAAAAAAAAAAGGAATTTTTTTTTTTTTTTTTTTTTAAAAAAAAAAAAAAAAAAAAAGAAAAATAATTTCCTTTATTATTATTTTTTTTTTTTTAATAAGAGAACAGAACACTTTGAAAAGTCAAGTTGTTCCCAAATATTTTTCATCAGATGTGAGTTTCCAGTGGGGTAACACAGAGATTAACACAAAGCTCTATGGGTTATGCGTTTTTTAATTGTCTGCAAATAACATGCATTTGCTACTGAAAAAATAATGAATGATAAGAGGAAAAAAAAAAGGGAGATCAAATACTATTGGAAGAGAAGGACTCCACATGATATTCTTAACTTGTTCAGGCAAAATATGCATTAATACAGTCATATACAAATTAATACATTTCCATTTGAGGACATAGGTCATATTGATTTTATGGAAAGGAGGGCAGTGCAGCAGTGCTTTTAGTGCAATGCTATAGTCAGGCCGGTTGTAATCCCTGCACGTGAATAGAGAGGCAGAGCAAGCAGGAAAGGGGTGTCACTCTGCCTACATTATTGGCAAGGGAACTGTTGGACTTCTAAGTCCAAGTATCTAGACTCTTAAAATGGAATCTGAACAACTGGAAGAGGTAAAAGGACAAATTATAATACGTAGATAGACAAAATGATTTACACTGAGGAGCTTAATGCTTGCCACACCGCTGCCAGTTTTTCAGCCAACTTTGCTCTGATTCTGTATTGTGGTATCAATTATCTTGTCATGGGAGAAGGCTGAAGCAGAAACACAACATACACTGAGTTTTAGAATTCTAATTTACTTAACCTAATTATGTTGTCATTCATAATGTTTTATGTATGACTGCTGCTTCTGCAGCAGAAAAATGTAGTGAGTGGTGAATAAAAAGTAGGGCTTCCTCCTCTACTGGATGGGAGGGTATGTGCTGACATTTAAGTAACAACATCAGTCACCTGAAATGCCCTTCGCTAGGGTAGACTGAAACAAGCCTCTCTGCTCTTTTCTCTCCATTCCTGGATGGGCTGTGACTGTTTGTTATACCCTCTTGTTATCCAGTCTGTTTTCACCATATATGAGATAGATACAGAAGCAGTGCACATCAGAAACAGAAACAGTACAGATCAGTTCATGACTTTGACAGGCCTGAGCACATGTATTTTGTATGTGTGCCATTTTGATTTTGTAATGCTGATGTCCTAAACTGGGTTCTATCCAGTACTTTCTGCCCTATTCCTCTAGTGAATGGTAACTGACCTTTGTGCACATATACTCCCTGTGCCCCCTGATGTTTGGGATGTTTGCATTACCATGATTTAAGAAGTTACCAGATGTCAGAGGTGATATTCACCTTGTCCTGACTTCAAGAATGAAATTCACTTCCTGATTTTGCACAATGTAGTAGGCATCAGTTGCCCAGACAAAGGCATCTATTGTAATTGAAGATAATAAAGAATATCTGATATATTAATATAAAATTGGCAAATATTATATAGATATCTTCACTCCAGCTGCCTTCCAGTTATATATAGCTGATGAACTCTAGTAATTATTATACATATTGTACACTTCAACAGCGTCCCAAATGGCACAAGACACCCCAGTGTGATGGACTAAACTGAGCCTAAATGATAACTTGCCTGTTTTTTTTTGACCACATCAGCCCCAAAGAAACAGAAACTAACTTGAAAGACCATGAAATTAGTGTATGGTCTTGTCACTTAAGAACTAGAACTGAGAAAAGAGAAAGGTAGGAAGAGGGTTGAGGGATGAGAAATAAGGAACATTTTTACTCTAGGACACATCCTATTTCTCTTTAGTTGCATTGTTGAAGCAATAGTTTTCATGTGTGGATATTTTTTATTTTCCTCTTTTCTATATTTTGTATTAAAGTAATGTTTTAGATATTTGGAGTTATATTGTTATTGCTATTGGTTGATATTAATATTACTAACAGATGGTATGACATGAGACCTGTCTCATTCATATTTTCAGAGAAGTAATTAAGCAAGTTGCTAAGTCACATTCTTATTTCATTAATGTTTCCTTTAAGTGAAACATTATCTTAAATATTTAAACTGGAAGACCATTACATTGTGGAAAGCTTTGTTCTATAATATCAATTTTTTTTTTTTTTGCCTTAAAAATAAAATGTTTTTGTCGAATATCATGGACCTATTCTACAAGTTAGCAATCAGAAATCAAGTTGAAGCAACACTAGTTCACTAATAGCTTTTATCAACTCAAGAATTTCATTCCTTTGAGCACATACATTGTCAGTATGTCAAGAATGACAGCTGTGTGGCTTCACTGTGATATGTTGGCCTAGCAAAGAATCAGTGCTGCAAGGTGAATGATACATTAACTTTCCATCATGCTGTAGGCTGTATGGAGATCTATCAGTCAGACATGATAAAAGAGGCAATGCTAAACATCTATTTTTCCTGTTGTTGTTTTGTAACTGGTATATGATCAAATTCACAGCCTCTCTATATATTTACCTCTTATTACTCCATATAGTAGCATTAACATGGAAATAATGTATTGTATGGACAATTCCAGTATCAACACAGCTCTGGACCAATCATTGGACTGAAGATACTAGGAAAGATGCGAAGAGCATTAGCACTAAGTGAAATAACTTTCTTCTTTTTGGTTTGCGGCACATAGAAAGGAGTGTGAGAAGAGAGTGTGAAAGAAGTGGCCCTGTACCCAGTGCTAGCAATGATAAATGGAGAGAAAGCCAGATGGGTCATGGTAAGCACAACCTTGACAGTAATATGTCAGCCAGGAGGGTGCTTCCTAAAATCTTGGTCACAGGAATTCAAGATTTTTCCTTCTGGCTGACATTCTAGCAATCGAAGATAAACAAAAATCAAGCAAGCAAACTCATATGTACTTTCCATGTTCTACATATAAACAGAAAAATTACAGACATGAAATGCTTTTAAAAGTTCCTTTCTCTCCTCTGAAAATTACTATGAAAGCAAGCATTTATTTGACAAGCTGAAATCAGCAGAAGAGCAGAGCTTACAGATTCATATGGTTGAAGCGTCACATTCATCTTATGTGAAAGATGGGAATATGAAAAAGACAGTGAATGATTAATGTTTCTGCAGCTTGCTTTTTTTCTTCTTTTTTTTCTTTTTT
>VXBW01007752.1:30534-43806 GCA_013400375.1 Thinocorus orbignyianus
GCATACTCCATACTGCTTTAACTGGTCTGTCTTTAAACTCACCAATGAAAGGATAAAAGCAGTCTAAGTTTGTAATTTGTCCTTGTCATAAAAGATAGTTTGTGGGGCATTGGCTCTTTTAGACCAACATACTCTTCCTAGATGTTATGATGAAGTTATAAATCATTCTTTTTTTGCAGCTAAGTAATAAATACCCACATTTGTTGTTGACTGGGAGTCTGTGTGTCAACAAGGGCAAGTTATGAAATATCTTAGAATTAGATGTTCTTAAATAATAGGCAAAATGAAATAATATCCTGTGCTGCAACTTTCAGTTTTTCAGACATGCGTGCAGGAAACTCTCAAAGCCTGCTTCAGAGGAACTGACATATGAACAGAAGGCAATTGTACAGAAGGAGAAAGCAGAACAGGAGTGAAAAGGGGAAGGTCTAAACATTTCCGAGAAAAGAATAGATAAGGTAGCTGGGGGAGGTGAAAGCAAGACTGGAATAGGGATTGTTAGGACTCTGCAGATGAGGAGAAACTCATATACTGGAAGATCAGGAAGGCATGGCAAAGTTTTGGAGGACTGATATGAAAAAAATGATAAAGGGCAAAAGGCGGTCCTGGTAACAGCACTTTGGAATGAGCAAGAGTGAGGGCTTCCCAGTGGTGAGAAGGTAAGTGTAGAACCCGGGACTGAAACTAATAAAACAGAAGCAAAGATCATTTGTGAGCAAAGAAAGATTTGAAGAACAGAGAGGTTTCATGGCATCCTGAGCAGATGAGGAATGGGTCTGTTATGGGCTAATAGAAGACAAGGAAGACATAATAAGGCAGATTAACTGGTAAATTAAAACAACAAGAGAGCGGTGAGGATCAAGAACTTTTCTCTATATCTAATCTATTGACTCTGAGTGCACTTTTTAGCTTAGGAAAGAAGATACTTGACAACTGTGATTCTTCTTTTGCTGATGCTGATTCAGTTGCCTGTACATACTACATAGATACCTACTGCTATTTGGGACGTGTTAGGTGATCTGAGATATCCCTATCAGACCAGCAGTAAGACAAGAGCGTACAATCTCTTTTGAAGTGTCAGCTGCAGACCAGGTGGCACAAAACAGGAGATAGATACATGGATGTGTGATTTAACAAGGTCCAGATACTTGCTTTTAGTCATATGACCATAACTTCAGTTATGTACCTTACTTTGGACCTGTGTATGCAATACATAGATACACACCTGTATATGTGCATTATATACACGTGTGTATATATATGTATATAAAGGGTCTTTACACAGATATTTTTTCACACAAAGGGTCATTTAGTCTAGATGCATATATGTATGTAAGTATCTGTATCTTATATTTATTTCTTCTGGACATTTTTTTTTTTTTTTCTTTTTCTCCTGATTAGAAAGTCAAAGTAGAATTCCTTTACTCAAATTTACATATTAAGAAGTAAGATATTCATACTGGATCTAGCCACTTCAGGCTATTTTATAGTCAAAGAGAAGAATAAGATTCTAAAATAGGTCATTAAGACAAACTGTAATATTTTTACAGGTGCATATTTCTCTGCATTGACTAACATAGCTACTCCTAATTTGAATATCTAGCTTTTTTATTTCTAGTTCAGTTTTATGATCAGCCATTAGTGAACATAAATGCTAGGAAATATAGGAAGAAAAAAGAATGGAAAGGTAATGGGGAGAAAAAAAGCTTTGTGGAAGCAAACACAGTAGAGAAATAGAAAGGTGCTATAAGGACCAACCAAAGGAAATACTAGGTTCATATTTTCTTTGCCTTCTTTTTGTGTGTTAGTCTGTCATCTCTCTCATACTGACATTTTTTACTGGTGTTTATATGGAAAGGTGACAAGAAGGTGAAATGTTTCCATAGTGTTCAATAAAACTCAAAGCTCAAAATGTTCATATCTGTCAGAAAGTGTCAAACTTAGTGAGTTCACCATTTTGGGGAAAAGATCTGAAACATACTTTCACAAAAACCTTCACCACCACATGGTTTTTTTTGTTCCTTTTTTCTTTTTTAATAGACACTTCTAAAATTCAACTGTACTTTTGCTATATATAACCTATCCAAATATGTCTAATTTTCTGTAAACAGTAGGTCAGCAGTCACAATGACTTTGAGAAATGCAAGGGACATCATTTTTTAGTAAAGAAAACCCACTGTGTTTTACATTCTAAAAAATTTTTAAGTTCAGAAACTTAAAAAGAAAAAAAACAACCAAAACCAACAAAACATTTACTTTTTAGATCAGGTAAATATATATATATAAAAGTTATTTTCAAAAAATATACATCTTCCAGGTGCAGAGACTCTTCTTATAAAAGTGAGAGACTTTAACCAATTCTATGGAATCACAACAAGATTTTTTTCCCCAAAATAACTTAAATTCTACCTTAGTCAAGATGTATGTATCTATACCAATGAAACAGAAAAAGAAAATGAAAGGAGAAAAATACATCCATGATCTATACTTCAGTAGCAAGTGACTTAACTCTAAGCAAACCGAAAAAGAGGTTAAAAAGAACTGTTTAGAGCTCTTTTCCTATCTTTCCTCCACTGGACACTAATTTCCCTTCCATCAAAGTACCATAACGAATAAAATAAATAACGAATGAAATTATCATTTACTGAAATTATCTTTCTGAAGAATGTTATGACCATATTTTATCAAAATCACAGAATCATTATCCAACCCTCATTATCCTTGACCTATCATCATTTTCACTGCTGCTAGTTCAGCTCTACTTTTGCCAGAACTTGAATCGTACACTTTTTCTCTCTGAATTTGCCTCTGTGTGCTCAGTGTCAGAACCTTAGCATAGCACAGGTCCTTAGTCTCAGTTTAGAGAGTTCTGAAGAAAAAGACACACTAGATTTACATTTAGGCAAGCAAATCTCATCTGATTTCCCAGTACAGCCAATGGAATTCTAGCACTCGGTTTTGTTGTCTGCAAGATATTTTCTGCCGTATGAGGTGTCTTAGGTTTCTCTCATCCTTCCATTTTTTAATAGGACACAAGTTTACCATTGATCATATACTGCGTCTGCCACCATCACATGTACTTTGGATTCACAAACGCATCTCAAATGGTTGCAAATGCTTCTATATAGGCAGGTCCCTACTGGGAGCTTCAATCCCGAATTGAGATGCAGATGAGGAGCTTTATTTCCAAATTAAGATGCAGATTATTACATTTAGATACTTAAATAGGTGCGTGCAATCTAGACATAAAAACTACCCCCAGTGCAAGATGAAATTGATCTTACTTACCTTCATGACTATCTAGAATTTCAGTTATTTGATTTATTGTTGTGTAAACCTTTCCTAATCTTTCTTTCATTCATCTTCCTTTCTTTCCAAATCACATGATGCCAATGGGAACAGAAAGTTAGTTCAGTAAAAGAAGACTTTTACTCTTGCATTCTTTTTTTTCTTCTTATGTTACTAGAAGAATATGTTTACTTAATACAGTACCTTGATCAAGTCAGAGAAGAACTCTAGGCTTCACTGAATCTGAAGAATTCCTCAGAGCCAAATTATCATATATAAACTAGAAGTGTTCATTATTCCTGGCAAAGGAAGCTATTAACAGATGCATAACAATCAGAAAACTACAGTGCTAAGTAGGAAGAAAGAAGCAATAGTTTATGCTAAAATATGGAAAAAGCAAAACCAAAAGCACTAAACAGCATGCAAACAGAAATAGTATGCCCTGATAACAGAAAAGCAGAACACTTGAGTCTGGTTTTCTTTTGAAAAGTTAGTATGCAGGAAAAGAGCAAGAAGCTATTACCTGGTGATAGAAATAGAGAAACATCTTCAGAAACTGGATAAGCTTCAAAATGACAGTCCAAAATACCAATATGTGCTTCTGTTGAAATAAGCAGAGATGATAAAAAAGGATTTATGGTATGCTGTCCAACAAAATATTTAGCAGAAATGAAAGGTCTTTCAAGAAAGTACGAAATTTCACAATCATATCTCCTCTCCTGAAGAAGAGTATACATGAAGCATTTATAGAATAATTAATGTACTCTTGGATGTCTGAGATTTCCATGTTAAAGGATACGAGATGTTGCTATAATGTGAACTTTAGTCTTCAGATTATGATTTCAAAATAGTAGATAGGAAAACATTAAAACCTACTGAAGAGAAGCTCTTAGCACATCTTTAACCTCTACTGACTTTGTGTAAACAAGAAAATTGTGAAAACAGCCTCCTGAGATGTCGTATCTCAACACATAAACACTTTTATGAGATACAAAGTGTGAACATTAGTTATATTTCTTGAAAGTAAGATCATATATTTGGCCAGAAAGCAAAGCAAAACAAAACATAACAAAATGAAACAAAGCAAAATATCATGGTGTTATATTTCCTGGTAACATGATTCAGGAATAATGGTATCAAAAAAATAATTTATTACAAGCTTTAAAACAGCAATAGCTGGATTTCCCAGTTAACTCAGAAAAAAGGACAAGTGTAAATGTTTTGAAGAATTGCAAACTAAAAACATCCGAACAGACACAACTGTTGTAAAGGCAAAGACTTTATGATTCAGAGTATAAAATATCAAGTGTTTAAAATATGGTTTGTTTGTTGGGACTTTTTGTTGTTGTATTTTGTAATTTTCATTAAATTACAAAATTATTTGGGTACTTAATCTGCACACAAAATTAATATCCATGATTTTGAGAAATATAGCAGAAATTTAGAAAATCTGTCCATAAATCTGCTTAATATTTTACTCATTTATTAAAAAAAACCCACCTGTATGATTATTCTAAAATATCCAGTAACATTTTTAGTATATTTACTGCATTTATTTTGAAATAAATATTCAAATGCCTCTAAATGCTTTAGGTTTCCTTATGTTCAACAGTGGTTTCTCTTAAGTTTGGTGCCAAATTCTTTGAGAGTCCAGCCTCTGTAATAAAGGCTATCTTGTTTAAGATGATAAGGATGTATTTACTGACTAAAAATGAGTTGACTATTTCAAACTGATTATCTTGGTTTCTTCACTATGTAATGTGGAGAGAAGGAGGCATATACAGAGTTTGATTCCTTTAATCCTAAAATTTTTTTCTACTGTCCAAATTGTATTGCCTTTTAAAGTTGTCACCACTGATCAAAGAGTTTATCTCCACAATTAGTTTAGATATCTACCTTTAGATGGTTACATGAAGATGAGAGTAAACCCCCACTGCACTACTGTGATCTAAATTCACCCTAGCTAACTAAGATATTATAGTAAGTAGGGTAAGTTTGAATCAAGTTATCTAAAGCAAGTAACTAATTTGTACTTAAATTGTAATGCATTAATCCCTTTAAAGGAAGTGACAAAGTTCCTGATATAGATATGGGAATACAGGTGCCATTGAAGGCTGACAACCTTGCTATTTAAGATTTAATTTTCTCCTTAGATCTTCAAAAACATCTGCTTCACTGCACTGATGACTTGATTCAGTTGCCAAAAACTGAAGATGCTACATGGAACTCTGACCTCAATCTGTGGTACAGAAGTACTGACAACTCTTACAAGTCCTGGGTGTTTAATAGATCCACCAAGATGAGTTAAATTTACTTAGGATGGATCCTGGGTGTCTGAAATAAACACAGTTTTCTGATAGTGTATCTCATTTACAATTCTTACCTCCCTTCCCTCCCGGAAGGTTGTTAGTGTATGTATATATTGATATAGGTTTACAGGTTGTATATCAGAAAAAGGACTAGTAGGAATAACATTTAGGTTTTATTAGGCTAACACAAACTGTGCAATTATACTAGTTTATTCCTGTATCAAACTTTTATCTCAGATTGACCTAAGCTGTCATTTAGTGGCTAGGTTTATGAATGTGCTAGTGAAGTTGTTCCATGTATCTATAGGTACAGAAAATGAACAATTCATATCAAGTTTGGTTTTATCTGCTTTCAGATTTAAGAATAACACACTGGTTTAGTTTTAGAGCAAATAGTTTAACAGGACAGACAACCTAGTGACAAGCAGTAGGGAAGATTTTTTGTCTCAGTTTTCAATGGTAGGATTTGTCCTCAGGCCTTCCAGTTCCGTGTGCCTCTAAGCAGAGCCTGTGGGAGTAAAGCACTATCCCCAGCAGGGGAAAAAAGAGGTAGGGTTCACTTAATCCACCTGAACATGTAGAAGTCCATAAATTCAGATGGGCATGTATCTGAGGGAACTAAAGAAACTGGCTGATATCATTGCAAGGTGGATCTTCATTAGCTTTGGCAGGTCATGGCAATCATGGGGAGCTTTCCAATATCAGATGTCATACTTATCTTCAAGGAGGCCTGCAGGTTCACATAGATCATGGAAAAGTTGTAGACAAAATCCTTTAAGAAGCTATTTCTAAACACATGAAGGACAAGAGGGTGTTTGGGATCTGCCAACATGGGTTTACCAAGTGATAATGCCCAATCAAACTAATTGTTTTCTATGGCAAAGTTACTGATGTTGTAAATCAGAGGAGGACACTGTTCTTGAATTTATTGAGGTCTTTGGCACAGTGTCCCATAGTCTTCTTATCAACTAATTGGTGGAAGATAGGTGAAAAGTAGAGTGGAGTATTTGCTGGGATTTTGTGCTCAAAAACTTGTGACAAGTGGTGCAAAGTCCATTTTTGCACTAGTAGCTAATAAGGCTAGTGACTAGTAAGACTACTGACTAGTGGAGTTCCTCAGGGATCAGTAGTGTAGCCAGCCTTTTCTAATGTCTTCACTAATAAACAGGGTAATGGGACAGAGTGGACTCTTAGCAAGTTTGCATATGACAACAAGTTGGCAGGGGGAGAGCTCAGTATTGTAGAAGGCAGAGACGTTATTTAGAGAGAACCAGACAGACTGAAGGAATGGACAAACAGAAGTTCAACACAGGCAATGCAAAAATTCTGCATCTGGTAAGAAATAACTTCACATGCTGATACAGGCTGGCAGCTCGCCAGATAGACAGCAGCATTGCGGAGAAGGGTATAGGGATTCTGGCAGACAGCAAGTTTAACGTGAGTCAACAATGCCCCTTGCAGCAAAGAAGGCCAACAGCTTCTTGGGCTGCATTAGCAAGAGCATTGCCAGCAGGTTGAGGGAAGTGGTATTTTCCCTCTACCCAGCACTGGTCAGACCGTATCTGGAGTGCTGTGTGCAATTCTGTGCTCCCTAGTACAAGAATAATGTTGGCAACAAACAGTCGGGAGCTGGAGAACAAGATGTCAGGAAAGGCCCGAGGGAGCCGGATTAATTCGACAAAGATAAAGCTCAGGAAAAATCAAAGTGCTGTTTACAACCTGATTGGAACATACAGAGAAGAGGGATCTAGACTTTTCCTGGAAGTGATAAGAGGCAATAGACAGAAGCAAGACCATAAAAAATTCCAATTAGATATCAGAAACCATTGTTTTCTTTGAAAGCGGTTGAACAGTGGAAGGGGCTACACAGAGAGGCTGTGAAATCTCCATCCTCAGAGGTGTTCAACACTCAGCTGGACACAACCACAGGCAGTCTGATCTGATCTGTTTTGAGCAGGTGTTGAACTAGATGACCTGTGAGGTCACTTTCTGTGTGAATTAAGATACTGCAGTTCTGTGACTGTACACTATGTTGTGCTGAAGAGTTGTCAGCTCTTGCTCTCTCTCTTAATTTAGAAATGTATTGTTAGTGGTCAAGCTGTTTTCTCAATATTCTTAATCTTCTAATTATGTTCAATTTCATCTTGTAGTGTTAGCATTTAGCAAGGACAGAGTCATTCATTTAACTATTTTTATCTCTTTTTAATTTTTTCATACCCTTCCGAAGTGTGGATAGGCTATTGCCACTGCTAACGGTCTTAATGCGATTGTGATCTTCTGCTTAATAACTCCACTATATTTGTAATTACAACAAAAGAATTTATACACTCTGTCACTGTCTGGTTTTGCATGAAAGCTGTATCACTGACGTTTTTAATATTTATACACATTCTTTATATTTTCTCACATAATGACATGTAATTACTAATATGCTTAAATAAAAAAAAATATTTCTTTTACTAGAGACATGATTTTCCTGGAGTAAGATTTCTAATCTAAATATTACTTGAAAAAAAAATATTCCTTTCAACCTTTAATGCAATCTTGGCTATTCTCTTTAGTTATTTACTGAAGTTTTGGAAGAAAATATTCTGGTATCTGATTCTAGCAGCATAGACTTTAAGGAAAATCTTAATTAACATGCTTATCACAAGTACTAAATTATTTCACGGGAGATGGAACTAATCAATATAGTGATGACATCTCCCCAGAGATATATAGATCAGTTGCCTCTATAAACAGAGACAGGCATGGATTCCAAATCATCTAGAGTGACGACCTTGTTTAACACAGCTAATATCTTTAATACGAAGATGGGAAGGTTTGCTTTTATTAATTATTTGCTGTTTCCTTAATTAATTTTATATATGTGAACAAAGTTTTGAGTGTTAATGGTGTGTGATCTTGGTATAATACAAAGAAAAATGTTTACCTGTACTTCATGTTTCATCCTCAGACATTGTCCTCGTCTTGATCCAGTGTCCTGTAACAGACTCCTGACACAAAGTGGGCCTCCTCTCTGATCCTGACCCTCAAACTTTCAGCCAGCATGTTGTCTGTCCCATGTGAGAGCTTCCTACGAGTCTTTCACACTGAAGACACAACCCTCCTCACCGTGTTCCCTGCCCGTCTTTCTTGAAGAGCCTATATTTTCACATTGTCGACTCCAGTTCCACTGTGTTTTATTTCATTCAACAGTACCACAGTTATGTGACACCATGTGACATCCTGGTTCTTCCTGCTTGTTTCTCAGGTCATACGTACTTTTGTACGTACCCTTGAGAAAGGTCTTGTTCCACTCTCTTTCCGAGGTCTCTTTTGTTCATGTTGCCCCAGATCTTTGGTGTTCCACCATTCCTCACTTGACTGTGGCTTGTAATTTCTCTCCTGTTTTCTTCCTAGTTTAATAACCTCTTCACCAAGCTGGCAAGCTTCCTGGTTCTTGTCTTTGGCCACTTTTGTCTTTCTTTGAGCTTTTGGATGTTTTATTTTGCCTCATCACTCACTTCCCTGAACTAGTAATAGCTGTTTGAAGAGAATGAATGGCTTATCCTTTCCCTTTTTACAGCTCTCCAATCCTTCTGTAATTTCATTCCTAAATCATCTCTTCAGATAAACATGAACACTTCTCAAATAATCTCATTGTTAAGGTATCTTTGCAGTGCAGTCGTTGCTTATTCTCAGTAGGGACTTGATTATTTTCCAGTAAATTTGTACTTGAATAGGTAGTATTCGTTTAGAAATCATCTATTGTGAGGTACTTTTTTTAGGTTTTCAGGTAAATATTGGGATAGAAAGACAACAGAGGAATGAGAGTATCAAGTGATACTGA
Source organism: Thinocorus orbignyianus (assembly GCA_013400375.1). NCBI lineage: Eukaryota > Metazoa > Chordata > Aves > Ciconiiformes > Thinocoridae > Thinocorus > Thinocorus orbignyianus. The sequence goes on from VXBW01007752.1 coordinate 39,964, forward strand.
CAGCATGGCATGTCAGTAAGAAAATAAGAATGGCAACTTGATGGAAAAACACACAGAGTTTGTAACCTCAGCCAGAATTCATAAATTGTGTAGACAGATTCTTCAGCTTGTCACAGATTTTTTTGTCACAAATCCTTTTAGGTAGCAAGAAAGAGATGTTCTGCTCCTTTCTGTTGTATTATGCAAGAGAAAAGTAATTAGAAGAAGACTTAGCCGGATCATCAGATGATATATAAGCAACCCATATGTCAATAGGATAATGGTGGTCATTACTCTCTGTTGGACCTTCTGAACTATCTACCGGATTATACAGAGAAATATAAAACAAGATAGGTAATATTTTCCATAATGTTTTTTTTTTTATTGTTGTTTTGGTTTTGGTTTTTTTTTTTCCAAAGGAAACCATTTTTAGTCTGAATTCAAGATATATCAACAAGCTAGTTAATATTGGTTTTAATCAACAGAGGATGCAGTATTGGGGAAATCATAATTTAAGGTAAGTCACCATAAATGCTTACGTCATGTCTGTTTAATTTAAGAATGGATACAGCGGAGTATATCACCAGCAGATATATCTGGCAGAAAATCATACATGTACGTTACACTGAACAGGATGGAATGTTAACACAAAGCAGATTTAATTTCCTCAGATGTCTTTAAAGCTTACATTCTTGATATAAAAACAAACTCTTACACTGTTCTTCAAAGACTGTGGAGTAATTCCATTGAACTAAAGATTACAACAACAACAACAAAAAACAGGAATGAAGTTTGAATTTTAGTGTTTTCTTAGGGGACTACAGAAAGGCACACAAACTGAGTGAGGGCATTCTATTAAAACAGGATATTCTATTAATTATAATTTTAAAGGGGCAATTAACAATGTCTTACACGGTTTCTGTATTTTCCAGTTGAATAATTTTAACAATTTGGAGATTATAATGTTCGAAGTTAGAGCTGATCACATGAGAGAAGGAAGAAAAAGGAGAGAGGAAGAAGGGAAGCAAGAAAAGAGAAAGGAAAGATGGAGAGATGAGACAAAATCATCAAAAAACATTTGATGTCACAGTCCATGTAACTCCTGGACAAGAATGGTGGTGCTATAACGTGCCTTATCAAAGCAAGCCTGAGATACAACTCAACCAAGGTAGTAAAGGAATAACCGCCAGGAACCCTGACTGCAGCAGAGACACTGGAGCCATGCAGGCCCAAGCTCTGGGACCATGTCCTGGTCCTTGGACCTGGGACAAAATCGGCTCTATTTTGCACCCTGATTAGGGCCATGGTCTACAATGAATCATCCTTACGAGAACTTTGAGCCAATGAGAGTGCCTTCACCTTGGCAGATTCCTGCAAGGATAGGTGTGTAGGAGCATGACTGCCCTGGTGTAACCAGACACTACAGCTTTTAGGCGTTTGGTGCATAGTTTTGGGGGAAATGTTAAACCAAATGAAAGCCGTGAACTAATCCTGTAACTTCAGTGCCACAGCTGCGCCTATGGCAGTGGGAGACAGCCTTTGCAGCACTACTGCTAAAGCAACATTATTAAAAGAATGTCTGCAAATTGAGCACTACTTTTCATCTCAAAAAGTGTATCAGTCTGTAAAAAAGGCAATTCCAAAAGTGAAGGTTCTTGAATTACAGAAATGTGAAATATGAATAATGAAATGCATTTGCTATCTGAACTCCAAAGCCTTATAGAAAATGAGAAGGGAAATGATGTTCTTCATGAGAAAATAAAGCAGAATATATTAGAATATAAGAAATAGCTTTACTTGCTTTAAGCAGATGGTTCCATATAAATGCTGGGGAATAAACAATTTTTTACAAGCAGCATTTTATCACCTTATTTAAAGTAAATATTTTATGAATACATATTTTTTCATTAACAAATATATAAAAGAATTTCTGCATTTTTTTTACCATTAAACATGTACAAAATTAACCTTCAAAACTGATACTGAAAAAAAGTGGTTATAGGAGACTTATTTCCAAAGAACAGTACATTATACAATTTTTAAAATTGCTGTATTAATCCACTGAAAGACAAATATGCAAGTATATATTAACAAAAGGTCACATTTTTTAAAAAATCAATAATCCTTGAGTTATAAAAAGAAAAGTTAGAACTTCAGTTTTCATGTTCAAAATAGAAGAAAAAAATGCAAAAGCTGTTTTTATTGATCTCATGGCTGCAGAGGAATTTAGAATTTCCCAACCAAATCATTTCAGAGGGCTGTGAAAGCTGAAGGTCAGCTACCAAATAAAGCAAACGCCAAAAAAAAAAAATAAAAAATCACACAAATCCTTCCCTTAATTTTCAAATGTATGAAGCTAACTGGCAAAAATATAATATTAAAAGTACTTTTTAGTGTGTCACATTGAACATGTTTCAGGCAACCTACAAAAATCATATTTGTTATGAAAAGAAATATATACTTTATTATAGTTAAGAAAGAAAAATATGGGAATTTGTGTCCAGTATAATGGTGTTAATATAGCTGGATCTAATTATTAGTGATTTGAACCCTTCTTGTTTCTGCAGCTGTCAAAAAGAACTAAGGATGAATATGAAAAATTTATATAGGTTCTAACTACTTAGGAGAAAATAAGCAAAGTTACCTGGGCAAAGAACTTTTTCATGTGACAGAAGCAATAGGAATGTCCAATGACAAAGAATATAAAGAAGCCTGTTTTTTTAACCTGCAAAGTTATATTGAAGTGGCAGAAATAGCAAAATTAAAATCTGTTTTAAATTTCCTTAATTACAGTAAGCTACATTTTCCTCCTTTCTCTCATATTGCTCCTTTTTTTCTTTCTTTCTTTCTAGATTGAGGGTGATTTTCTTCTGTTTGCTTGCTAAGGAAGGTTGCACACATATGTGTGTATATGCATAACATACCTCTAGGCCTCCTGTGTTAATCCTAAGAGTACTAATTATACAAAATTCTTATCTGACAAATACACGCTGAGAACATTTGTCTTTCGGATTAGCAGTGTTTTAGTACCGATAAACAGAAAATCTTCCAAGAGTCATTGACTTCCATATTTTAATTACATTTTACAGTATTGTTTGTAAGTTATGCTAGAAGGATCCTTTCTGAAGCATGAAAACTGTTTAGGAAACAGGCCAATACTGGTAGACTTTTTAAGGCTGTGCTGAAGAAGATGCTTTGAAAATTTGTTTTTGGTTTTGGTTTATTTTTTTGCTGTGTGTGTGTGTGTGGGAGGTTGTTTGTTTTTTTTTGTTTGTTTTGTGTTGGGTTTGGGTGGTTTTTTTTTTTTTTTTTTTTTTAATCTATTATCATAGATTAAATCACACGTAACATCACACGTATCATTACCAATTATTAGGGTACAGGAAAGTATTTAGGCCTAGATTCACTGATTTAGGGTTTAAATGACTTTGTGTGTGTGGCTTTTCAAGAATGCATATATTGTCACTGCCTTATCAGATTTCTCAGTGCAGGGAGTAATTAAAGAGCTGACAAAAAAACCTCAAAAGTTATTAATGTATTTTAATCTCTTTCTTATTTAGTGTTCACATGCCAACAAACCTTTATAAATATAATATAAAAAGTTCTTGCTTCTGACTATGTAGCATAAATAATAGAAAGGAAGAAGGGCTGTAGAGCTACGACAGTATTTTTTTCAGGGAATATTGCAGTGGGAGGAGGGAAGACAGAGAATAATATATACTACCTGATCTACAAATAAATATTTGAATAAATTGTGCAATCTGAAAAGGTGTTCAAAGTAGGAGGTTTCTGTCCTGACTTTAATTACTGGTAGTTCAAAGGCCTTTGATGAAATGTCTATTACGGAAGGTTAAATTCCTGGAA
>VXBW01007752.1:43836-55322 GCA_013400375.1 Thinocorus orbignyianus
AAAAGGATGCTGACAAATGTTTTATAGGGAAGCAGATTGGGAAGAAAGCATTGTGGTATAAAAAAATTAGTCAGTGAAAAGTCTGAAACATGAAGCTTGATCTCATGGGCTATATAACCTCTATTCAGTTTTCTCTTAAAATGTTAGTATAAAATCCCCATGTCTGCAATTTGTTTAAGTAATGTTTTCCATGCACTGGCTACGTGCTCTTAGGGAAAGTATTTTATTTTCACTCGTGTTTTTCTACTATAAATGTCAGTAGACTGGATCAGCTTGTTTTTTACTCTTAAAATCGTCATCATTACATGCTTCCCGCACATAAAGAAGAAAATACTGCTTTTCTTTGGTGATTTTTTGGTTTAGTTTGTTTTGATTTGTTTTGTTTTTCTTCCTGTTTTTGTTCACCTTTGTTAAGCTTGTGTCCTTTTAATCTCAGCTTTTGCTTCTGGTTAAGCGTAGTAAAACATAGTAATTCTCTCTCTGTGGTGGAAATGTTTAATTGAAGCTAATGCAGTCCATTTATATTAGGACCTGCTTCAAAGTCTTCAATGTATTTCATATTACTTGAATTCACTTCGACACTCAAATTACTTCATTACTGCACAATGGTAAAACCCTTTCATAAGCTATACATAATGATTTTGAGATATTTTTACTTCAAAAGGTAATGCAAATTCAGATGCCATATGATGTGGTGGTTTTTTTTAATACACATTTTTTGGGGCAATTTGGCTTTTAATTACAGTACCTTATAAACACATCATGATTTCCTATTTGGATTTGCTAGCACTTTGTGGTTTTTTTTTCCTCAATCCAAAAACTGAAAAATTGTACATGTATCTGTGTCTCACAAATGTTTATAAAAATCCGATATTAGTTAGTGGAATAAACCTAAAATAATCAATGTATAATGATGTTTTTCACCTTATTATACATGAGTGATTTCAGATTCTTATTCAGGTCAACTGGAGGAGAAGATGTTGGGGTTTTTTTTAAATTATTAGTATTTTATAGTGTTACAATCCTAATAAAGTTTAAGTCCGTAATGTGTAAGTGAGCAGAATATTTTGGTTATATATAAAAAACAACTAATGATGAGTTAAACTATAGTCAATAGAGCACTAAATACTTCATTATTCTCTGCCTTCTCAAGTGAATTTAAATTGGTCTCAATCTGACAAGGGGAAGATCCTAGTTCAAAAAAGATATAGAGGAATATTTAGAAATAACTATAGCACTACCACCAGAAAACCAGCATAACATATGAGTCTAATAAAGAACCAGACATCTAGATAATTGAAACTTAGACATATGTGGTTAGGTGTGTAATTTTCTGGACCTGCTTTGTTGTATTAATGGAGTTTCCCTAAATTGGCTTGTGTGGCTTAGGTGCCTCAATGTTTTCCTAGGGAAAGCAGGCCAGAAGGCATCTTCCTCGATGCTCCTATGCTGGGATAGTGTTAATACTGACTGGGATAGTGTTAAATTTCTTCATAATAGCTTGTATGGGGCTATGTTTGATTTGTGATCAAAACATTGTTGACAATGCAGGGGTGGTTTTGTTACTGCTGAGCACTGCTTACACAGAGTCAAGACTTTTTCTGCCTCTTGCACCACCCCACTAGTGAGTAGACTGGGGGTGCACAAGAAGCTGGGAAGGAGCACAGCCAGGACAGCTGATCCCAACTGACCAGAGGGGTATACCACACCATATGACATTATGCTCACCAATATAAAACAGAGGAAAGAAGAAGGAAGAAGGGGACATTTGGCATGATGTCATTTGATTTTCCAGGTAACAGTTACGTGTGATTAAGCTGTACTTTCCTGGAGATGGCTGAACACCTGCCTGTTGTTGGGAAGTAGTGCATGAACTCCTTGTTTTGCTTTGCTTGCATGCACAGCTTTTGCTCTGCCTATTAAACTGTCTTTATGTCAACCAATGAGTTTTCTAAATTTTACCCTTCTTTTTTTCTTCCCTGTCCCACTGAGAAAGAGTGAGGAAGCTGATGTGTGGTTCTTAGCTACCAGTTAGGGTTAAACCAAGACATTTTCTGAAGAAGGACCTGACAAGAGATAAATTACAATTTAATGCTGCCTATGATATAATGAATAAAACAGAGAATGGATTTTGAAGGACAATTAAAAGGGAAAAAAGGGGGAGAAATTTGGAAAAAACACAACAAGAAAACCAAAAAAAACCCACCACCACCAACAACAAAAAAACCCACGGGAACCTAGTATTCTGTATTATCTCATGGTTCTCTATCTCTGGCTGTAGCCAACAGCAAGACAAGTATATATTATGTCCTGGAATATTTTCACAGCCCCTAGCATTTTTTATTTTATTTTAATCAGGGATTTTCTCAGGCAGAGTTGGTTTCTAGGTGTTACTACCCTGAGTTCATTTTTCATCTATTAAATTACCTTAACAGTTTAAAAAACTGAACAGAAAATTTCAGTAGACACAGCATTTTGTACCAAAAACTCCCATAGCTTTCCAGTAGCTTTGCCACTGCTTTTGATGCAGAATTGTACACTCAAATGCTTATTCAGATTATGGGGACTTCAGTATGGTTGCAGGAAGGGATTTTGTTGAAATGGTTCTGCTATGGAAGAAAAAATAAAAGAAAAAAACTAACCCAGAAAAATTATATTTCCCTTCTTCTATTCCTATAATAAAACCCAAACGGAGAGTTATCAGATATTCACTTAATTTTTCATTAGAATGGTTTCCAATTGAGGACGTATTTTCAAAAATGCTAATATTATCTTGGACACATGTGCCTACTATGTTCAGTTTTTTCCCTGGTGTTTCCACAGATGGTCTTGCTTCATTCCTTGACATCTTATATTTGATATTTGACATACAATGTTACTTTTAATTATTTTTATAATTTATCGTTTAATCTACTCAGGGTGTTTCTGAGAAAAGGTGAGGTGTTTAATCAAGATTTGAGTGATATTTCTGTGTAAGAAGCATTCCTTAAATCTAACAGCAACATGTAAAATTCACGCTTCTTCCCTCACTGTTTCCCCTCCATCTTTTTATTCTTTAACCTACTTCTATGTCTCTGTATATACCTTCTGTATTATACCATGCTTTATATATATCCCATGTATAATATATTCACAGTGTACAATTGAAAAAAAACTTTGCAAAACCACTTAGGATATGGAAAATATTAGTATCTTTTGCTGTTTAAAATATATTAGTCAGGTACAAAATTTCTTCAGACTTGTGAAATACAAGGTAAAATAATTTAGCCTACTTCACACTACCAAGCAACGGAATTTATTTAACCAGAAAGGTAGGTAGAAGAACAGTGAGAGATCCTTTTGCAGCTATTAATGTCTTTGTTTACATATGATATTGCAACTGTACTCTTAGATGTGAGAAATTAGTTATATGGTAGGATCTGTACTAATTAGTACTCTGTACTAATATACCCACAGGTATAGTGCAAAGAGGAAAAGCACAAGGTTAATTTTTGATTCTAGGATCATAAATCCACAATTTCTACAGTGCATGGTTTGGGCAATGAAGCTTAATTCAATATCCAGCTCTGTGTGTGTACTCTGCACCTAATAGGCAATGTGAAGTAGATGTCTTTCTAGCTATGACAGATTGCTTCCATAATAACTGGGATCCAGTATGCTCATGCTGAGTAAGCTTCTAGAGGAACTCAGAGAAATGTATTTTCTTCTTAAGGAAGGAGGAAATTTCAAGTAGATGAGTTTTTCATTGTGCACCGGAGCATGACTTCAGCTTGATCCCACACTTTCAAGCATGTCCTAGGTCCAGGTGTAGTGCATTATTGATATCAACAGGTATGGACAAAACACAAATTCATCTCTGCACAAGATCCCTGCCACGCATTAAGGTAGACGTATCCTCTACATGAAACATGCTGATCCCTGTAATTTAGATATACTCTTTTCCATACAGTAAGCACAAAAGGAAAGTAGAGCTAGGAAAAATGAATGATCCTAACAGATGCATACAAGAGGAAAATCTTATGATGTAAATTATGTAAAGACCTTTTTTATTAGGAACAGAAGTCCTGAAAATATGCCTCATATGAAGTGGAAGCCACTGATATCCATCAGTGATTTTAACACTGATTTTAACATCAATTTTAATTTTTGTACAAATAAGCAGCTTTTATACTTCATGTGCAAAACTGTCTTCTGTCATTTGAACATTTAATGAATTTCCTTCAAATTTCTAAGAGCTTAAAAATGTCATGGATGTTTCTGACTGTGATTATGACAGGCTGCTTCAGCAAAAATTATGTTCATTTCCATTTCAAAAGAAGGTTATCTGGTAAAAGTGGTTGCAAATTTTTAGGGAGTTTCAAATAAAATTGATCCTTATCCAGTTATACCACAAAAATTCTAGCTTCCTTTAAAATATTGCTTTTTATAGTGAAACTGTCACACAACTTTCAGCACTAATGAGAACAACAGGCTGAAAGGTGCCTCAAAACCTTCTAATTCAATTTTGAGTCTGAGAGAGATATTAAAAATTAATAGAGTGCTCTTGAAAATGAGTTACCTAGTACATTATTCCAAGGTGTCATCAGTAATACTGTAATAAAATTATTACATTCTGTTTTCTCTAGCTTCTGAAAATTTTTCATTTCTAGTAAAGTAAAAGCTTCTTTTTTCCTTACTTATCCCATCTTTCATCTGCTTAAATTATCCTCCAGAAGACAATATTGAAAAAATCTGCTGTGGATTGGATAGGTGTGGACTGAGGTGTCCACACTTCATATATTCATTTAGTCAGTACCCTTGAATGTATCTCAAATGCTAACCTGCAAAGTATTCTGGGAAATAATGTGTTTGTGTTGCTTTTTTTTTTTTTTTTAATTTATTTTGAAAATTAATATTTTAAATGCAAGAATAGAGTATTTTTGGGGTTTGGTTTAGTTTGGTTTTGGTTTTATTTTTGATCTCCAGCCTTCTAAGATTCTTGATTTAGATTAGCTTCAGATACTGATATTGGGGTGTCAATACTAAGCAAAATCTGGAATGAGATCATCAATTGCCTTGGCATCTGGTATAAGGAGTAAGGTTATTCTTAATAAAGGATTCAACTCCTTTGCTGCCCACTGATGTTTCTAATTTAACTCAATTAGTTTTCTTATGCATAATCACTTCAGTGTAGTATGAGTGCACGTATAAATTTGGTCTTCAATATCGATTTAAATAAATGAAATCCAATCTCACCAAAGAAATGTAGAATCCAAATTTAAGTAATGGTACATTCTGCATTATAGTCAGAAAGATGTCTTGGGCACAGATTGGGACAGCCATATTCCAGATATATTTAAATTAGGGTGAATGTTGTTAGTCTGGCCTTAGGTTTCAGAAGTTAGTAGTTCTCTTATATTTTTACTTATAATGTGTCCCATTATTTTAAACACTTGTAATAACTGCTTTGAAGAAGTTTCTTCAAATATTAATCAAGTGAGATAAATATTGATGATGACCTTTTTATTAAATTGAAAAGACAAAAGGAAGGTGAGATTCTATACAGAGATTTCTGTAAACAATCTGCAAAATTATAAATTTCTTTGATTTTCTAAATTGTTTATCTGTTACATTTCATTAGTTAAGTTTTTCCTATTTGGAAATGGCTTTTTAAAGAAAACTGAGAATGTTATGTTTTTTATGGGAACCAATTGCTATCAACAAGGAATGAGTTGAGTTGATAGACCAATTTAAACAAATTTTTTATTGCTTAGTTTGAAAGGACATCAGAAAGTAATGTAAGAAGAAAACTAAAATGTCATTTTCACTTTGATACTAGTCTTCCCAACTCTCTTTCATTTAAGACACTATTTTAAATTCTACCTTACACAAAATTGATAGTATGTTATTGCAGTCTTTCAAGGCGCACACTTTGCACAAATCATTTCAGTACTCTGGGAGATAAGATTGCATTCCTAATAAACCAGAGTTGCAGCAGGCTGTTTCACAGTAATGAAAACTGAACTGAACAAATTATTTCTATATTTCAGTGTGCCTTAATTGCTGTTTCCCCATCTTCACATTCGGAACCTGCGCATCACTGAATAGGCTCAAGCTGATGAGAAAGAAAATGCCAAGAACTTCAGAATACACTATACCTGCAAAATTCTTGCAAGAGTTTTCCTTCTTTTAACACAAGTGAAAAGGAGGAGCCATATTACAGAATGATTTGATACCTGTTACAGACTCAGTATTCTTCTATTAGGGACAGATTCGGACTAAAGCAGAGGTCAATCATGTTGGGAAAAAAAAAAAAAAAAAAGCAGAACCCAACAGAACATCTTAAGAACATCAAAGTTTGCAGTTACAGCAGCAGACTTTAACTTTTCCCTCTTTTTCCACCAGATGCTTATAAAACAGAGTAATTGTTTTAAATGAATTGTTTTCTGAAGTGGTATTCAAGACAATAATAACTTGTAAGCTCACTGGGTACCATACACAATCATGCTAATTTTATGACATGACTTAGAGTCCTTTATTATTTCTTCGACATAATTTGTGACCAATAATGTTGGGTGGTTTTGTTTTGTTTTTTCTGTGTATATTTGTCATCTACTTTCCCTGCCTCCCTGTTCTGAGTATATGCTGCATTTTACGTTCTCACATTTTATATCACCCTTTCCTGTCTCAGTTCATAATCTTGTAGCAAAATTACTGGCCTTCAAACTTGAGAAAAACAACAATAAAATAAGAAACTTAAAATTATACACTTTTCCAATGTATATGATTTTTTTTTTTTTCTCTATAATTTGGATATCATAGCTATGTGGAGATTTTCTTCCTCCCATTCAACCCCAGAAGGTCAATCTATATTTGGTGCTTTCAACATCTGTTAAACTCAGTTGTATGTACAGAAACAGTGAGTGAAGTCATTTTCTTCAGTGGCATCTTAGTGGAAGAGAGCCGTATCTTTCCACAGAAATCAGTTTCTAAAAATCCATGAATACCTATTTGATCAAGCTTTTCCAGAAAATTAGTTGAAATTTAAACAGCTCTGTGCGTAAAACACAATTTATATTTAATAAGTCATAAACTTCCATGGGAATATATGTGTCTTGAACACATGAGGAAGGGGAGACATCCAGAGTGATGGTTTTTGTATTCCCAAGTAACAGTTATGAATGATCTTGTATTGCAATGGTTTTATACATTACATTATATTATGTTATGTTACATTATATTATATTATCACATAAGTCATATTGCATATCACATACTTCATTTTAGTCAATGAGTACTCTTGTATAAGTTGGGTAAGAGGAATCGCACAGAGATACAAGTAGAGAATTCAAAAATTTGGTCTACTATATAAATCATATTGGTCATTGTATTCATCTTCACAGGGAAGTTATAGTGAAGTAAATTGTCTAATTCAATTAAATTGTGTTTTGATTCGGACTACACCTGGAGCAGGATGTGGTCTTCACATGAATTCCAGGACCAAAACATGGCTTTCTGTTCTTGAACATTTAGTCACATTTACCTCTGCAGCACAACTCTAAGCATAAGTAACTCTCTGGTTAAGAAGAATACCATAACTCTCCTTTTTTGTTTCCCATGGCAACAGTGTATTTTATAAGACAAAAAAAAAAAAAAAAACCTACATAAAAATAAAATTTTAGTGTATTTTATATTAGTAGCATAGTTATACGGACTACTCCAAATTCCCTGTGAATATATTTTGCCTTTATCTTCAAGATGCGAGGATAAATAAATTGACATGTTTAGTGGGAAAGATGGTGGTGGATTTTCTTTTTACATCCTAATGAATCAACAAGGCTGCAAGAGCTATGTTGTAAAACAGAGACTCATAAAGTGTTTGGAAAACAGAAAGCATTTGTTTGTAGCTTTCTTTCAACAGAGCAGATTTAGGTGTTTGCTTTTTTTTTTTTCTTTTATTCACAAAGAAATTTTTAACAAAGCAATACAATAAAAAATAAAATTTTCACAGTTGAAGTATTGTAGGTTTGATTCTCATCTGTAAAGAAAACCAAGATATTATTGCCTTGACAGATGGTTTTTTCAGTGCATAGAATTTATACAACTATGTATCCTGACTTCACACACTTCTTATAAGAGACTTATATTTAGTCCTGCTCTGAAACTTACCTGGTATCCAGAATTCAAGTTAAACAAAGGGAAATGCTGTTCAGAAGATAATTGAGCAAAGGAATAGATCTGGGTGAAACTTCTGTTTATCATTTCAGAGGGACAGCATACACAAGAAAACAATCAGGTTCTGTGAGGAAAAAAAAATTAAAAAAAAAAATATATAAAAAAAATAAAAAAAAAGTTTGAAAGCTTACATCCTCCAGTCAGTTTTCACAAATATAGCAGTATTTTGAATCTGGAAAGAAGCAAACAAACAAATGCACACACTTTATATAAGAACAAGGCAGCTGAGTTTGCCTGTCTCCAGAAGATACAATTATTTTCTCCTGAGCTGGCTAAACTGTGATTTTTGAGAAATGATCCTACCTTCATGTCTCAGCAATTTATAATTAGGTCCTATATAAGATAATGTCTGACATTTTACTGCTTTGTCACATATGGAATATCTTCAGGATTGGTTTAGATTTACATGAATATGACTAACTAGAATCCAATATAAGTACTGCACATAAACTCATTTTCATCGAATATTTGGAGTAAATATTTGAATTAAAGAGTTCATTACAGACCAAATCATCCTAAATACTTTTCTTCTGTACAATCAACCACTTATATGTTGGTGTCTACACTTGTTTCAATAATACCTTAATTCTCAGTTTTCTGGAAAATGTGAGGTTTTATCGGTTACTATATTTCTTTTAAGATCTGAAGAGAATTATCACAACAACAGTTATACAGTTATTATTACAAAATCCATTTTGGGAATTTCATCAGATACCTGAAAACACATTCAAAAATAAGTGTGCCAGGAAGGCATTACACAGTATTATAATTTTATACTATTTTACAAATACCTTGATCTTTCTTTAGATTTAATCCAATTAGATATCATAGGCTTTGAGTTAAGCCCTTATGTGGAATAAAACTGTTATAAAATTTCAGGGACACAAGTTGTAGATTTTATAACATTGTAAATGTCCCAGGACCATCCACCTACAGGACTTCATGAAGGAAGTGAGGGATAATTTGAAAGAACTGAATCTGATTAGTAGCAGTCTTCATTTCAAATGTTTATGGTCCTTTTTGGTAGCACAGTACTTTTATCTTATCAGAACATAAAATCTAATGTTGTTAATCATTATTTGTTGGAAAAATTAGTCCTATCAGACATGGGACAGAAGAAATGGGCTTCATCAAACATAGAGGTTATTTGGGAATGCAAATGCTGTAACTCTGAACATCTCCCCCCTCCTTCCTCCTTCTTCCCCCATCCTTCATTGTTGAATATGATGTCATATGATATGGATAACCCTTTTGGATGGTTGGGGTCAGCTGTCCCAGATGTGTCCCCTCTCAGTTTATTGTGCATCTCCAGTTTACTTGCTGGCAAGGCAGCATGACATGCAGAAAAGGTCTTGACACTGCATAAGCACCTCCCAGCAATAAGGAAAACATCCCTGTATGTCAACACTGGTTTGGTCACAAATCCAAAACATGCGTGCAAGCTACTATGAAGAAAATTAATGGTCTCACCAGAGCTAGTACTATGAGACAGTAATGTATCTTTGTGGTACAGAGGGCAAAACTCTACTTAAGTCCCCAGATGAGCTTAGAAATCTTAGGATTTCTCACAAACTTCTTAATGACAGCTGATGATAAGATAGTGCCATTTTTTTGAAGGACACAGTAGACAACTAATTAAACTATTTGGTCAAAGAAGTAAATGCTAGAGTAATCCCTTCCTCATCCTGCAGAGGTTTGCACCCAAAAGAAAGTCTTGATTATTAAACCATTAGATATAATGTAGGAAATGGAAAGGAGGGAAAGAGAGTTACCTTATGTTCCTGTTAAATCTGGACTTCTATGCAGTAAGATTTGTGTTGATAGAGTTAGAAATTATTCATGCGAGTTGTATGTTCCTAGGAGAAAAAGACGGTAAAAAAGGGGGACCTTGAACACAATGCACTGATGAGGATGTTTTCTCTGTAGACAAAATGATTATTTAATTTTAGTTATTTCTACAGAAACTGCTCACTTGTTTTATATTTGTGAACAACAGGTCCCACTAGAGCACTCTTAGCTAGCTAAGACATCTGCAGGGAGCCAGGAAAGTACTTAAAACAATTCAAGAGTGAGAATTTTGTATGAGCATAAAAGCAGTGTCTGGAAAATATGCCACTGTTGCTCTGGTATTCAGACTGCGCTTAAGATAAGAAAATACTTGTCATTAATTAAAACTAGGTAAAGCAATCAAGGTTAAAGTAAAAAAAATGTGTCTTAGAGAGTGTCTAAGGTAGAGAATGTATTGCAAATATGAGCTTTATAATTGCTAGGAAACATTGGGGTGCACCTAGACAGCAGTGTCAGCAATACCCTGTAAGGCTAAGTTTGTCATAGGAACAACACTGGAAACTCCAGATTTGGTTACATGTATAGCAGAATTGAGATCAATGAGGAATAAGCAATAAGCGGTAGAGAAAATGGGTCTAAAAGCAGAAAAAGGAGAAAGAAAAAGGTGTGAAGTCAAGTGAAGCACGAAGGAGGGCATTATCTTCCAGTGGGAGGGTTAAGGTACCTATAACCAGAATGAAACTGACCTGCAGACACAAGCCCAATGAGATGGGCTCATCTCATGATGCAGAGAAGCTGGGGTTGCTGAATACTTTCTTTACTTCAGTCTTTAGTGCTCAGACCAAGTTAGGGACCAGTTAAGTTAAGCACTCTAAATTAAAGACCTGGGGAGGGATAGCGCCCTGCACCAGTACATGCTGGGGGTTGACCTGCTGGAGAGCCGCTCTGAGGAGAAAAACCTGGGAGTCCTGGTGGACAACAGGATGACTATGAGCCAGAAATGTGCCCTTGTGGCCAAGAAGACCAATGGCATCCTGGGGTGCAACAAAAAGAGAGTGGCCATCAGGTCGAGGGAGGTTATCCTGCCTCTCTACTCTACTCTACCCTGGTGAGGCCCCATCTGGGGTTCTGTGAATAGTTCTGTGCTTCCCAGTTCAAGAAGAACAAAGAACTGCTGGAGAGGGTATAGCAAAGGGCTAGAAAGACGATTAGAGGCCTAGAACATCTCTCTTATGAGGAAAGGCTGAGGAACTTGGGTCTTAGTCTGGAGAAGAGAAGACTGAGGGCGGATCTGATCAATACCTGTAAATTCTTAAAGGGTGGGTGTCAAGAGCAAGGGATCAGCCTTTTTTCAGTAGTACCCAGTGACAGGACATGAGGTAATGAGCACAAACTTGCGCATAAGATGTTTCATCTAAAGATGGGAAGAACTTCTTTACTTTGGAGGGGGGGTGGGGGGGGTGGTAGAGCACTGGAACAGGCTG
>VXBW01007752.1:63362-75542 GCA_013400375.1 Thinocorus orbignyianus
TTACTAAGCCAATAAGAAAAGAACACCCTTCAGAAAAGCATTAGAAATTAAATTATAATGGTATAATAATTATAATGACCAAGTACACTAATTGGAATACATATTGTGTACCTTTTTTTGTTGTTGTCATGCATACCCCATATATATTAAATGCCACATACTATGTCAAATCCAGTTCTAAATCTTTACTAACATAATTAAAACAACTGTAAAACAAGAAGGACGACAATCATGAATTATACAGACTGCTGCTGCATTTAAAGAAGTTTTCTGTTTCTTGGGAGGAAAGGGAGAGGTTGGAAGAGCTACTTGAAGGTATAGAAAGATGTAAATGAGATCTTAGTTTCTGATCTCGCACTCACTTTATGTAAATACTTAAATCCATATGCATCTTGAGACAGAACACTGACTTTATTAGTAAATTATATCTACAATGAGAGTGAAGTTCAGAGACTGCGTTGGTAATTTTTCATATCATTTTAACAGGTTAGATTAAGAGAGACTGAAAGACATCAGCTCCAAAGCAGGAAATATCTTTTCTTCATAGTTCCTTCTATCAGGAGGAACTTCTTCATTTTGAGGGTGGCAGAGCACTGGAACAGGCTGCCCAGAGAGGTGGTGGAGTATCCATCTCTGGAAACATTCAAAACTTGCCTGGGCTTATTCCTGTGCAACCTACTCTAGGAGGACCTGCTTTGGCAGTGGAGTTGGACTAGATGATCTCCAGAGGTCCCTTCCAACCCCATATCATTCTGTGATTCTGTGTTTCTGTGATTCTCAATGAAAACTCCCAGCTAGGAAATTACAATATGGAATTGTAAGACATTTGATTAAAGGGCTTTTAAAACTTTCTGTATTACTTCCATTATGGAAAAAATTAATCTGAGAAACTTTCTTAAGTGTATTATTTTTGTATGGTCTTCATTACAATTTTTTATTTTCTCTGAATGTCCATAATGTCAAGACTCTGCTAACAAGAAAAAATAGTCTATTTAGTTTCAGTCTTTCACGTCAATGCAAATAAACTCTAAACATGTTGTTAGCTTAGTGTTGTATCAATAGGCTTTACATGTCTATTACAGGTGACATCTATTGAGTACAAATGACAACAGAAAGTGCTCCTGAGGATTATGTTCTCCTAACGAAGTAGAGAGGAGACAAGATACCTTTGTGCATATATCCCTAAGGCTGAAATCTGTACAAAGACTTTTTCCTTTTTTATTAAAAGAGTGAATGAAACTGAACAAGTAAACAGGGTTATTCAGAAGTTCATGACTGTAACATCAAATGCAGTCTTATAAAAAACTGATGGAATAACTCCAGCCTCTGAATATTTTTTGTAGTATGACCCAGAAGAAAAATTAGAGATTATGTTCATTGTCGCTTCAATGAGAGACTTTCAAAAACCATTCATTCCTTATTGCAGTCACAAAAACAAACAAACAAACGAACAAAAAAAAAGTAGTGGCAGTACTGGATAATAAATTATTTTCTGTATTGGTATTTAATAGTAAAATATGACCAGTACCAGTAAATAGTAATACTAATATCATAATATCAATGGTGTTCATAGAATCAGAAGTGTGGAGGCTGTAAGGGACCTCTGGAGGTCATCTTGTCCAACCTGTTTCAAAAAGAAAGCAGGTCAAAGCTTAAAATGTGCCCAAGAATAGAAATGACAGTCTCTCTTGGCAAGTCATCCCAGTGTTACACTATGGTGTTTTCTGGAGGAACCGTAAGAAAGAATAGCTACATATATATGCTAAACTGAATTTCAATAGTTCTGCCAGTATTCTTTTCTGAAAAGTTAGACATGTGAGGGACTTATAATTTCACTAGATAAATAAACTGTATTTAAATATATGAGGATTATTTTTTGTCATTATTACAAACTAAAGACCTCAAGTAGCTATATTTAATCAGGAGAAGTTATATTACAAAATGAAATATTTTATGATAATAATGATATAAATATTACGGTGTCAAAATATCATCCTATTAGATGAAAGATTACACTGGAACACTTCATTATTTTTTTTCTTGATAATAGCTTGGTCTATTCATCTGAAAACAATAGCAAATGATTATTAGATAGCAATTTTGTAGAACTGTGAAATATAACCATTTCCTTCAGTGAAAACAAAACCAAAAACAAACAAACAAACAACAACAAAAAAACAAACCAAAAAACAAACCATGAGCAGAATTCAATATTTTTACAGTAAGAAATAAAGAGTAAACAAACGAAACAAGTTAGAGTTACTAATGTAAAAGAACCCTTAAAATACTATTGTGCAGTTCATTAGTTGTGCTGATAGTGATGTTCAAAGCACAGAATTATCTCCGTCATTTTCCTATGCCTATCACTTTCCCATTTTATAAGGCTAAGGAAAGTAAATGGCTACCCTGTCATTATTGTTCCACTCTAACACAAGTAAAGCTATAAAAAGTCTGCCCCAGAGGAGAACAAATTATACTTTCACACTTCAGTATGAAATACTGTCCATAAGATTACAAGGGAGATTTACAATGTCTACATTACTTTTTTTCTTTTTTATCCTTCTAATTTTTTTTGCCTATCTTGTCTGTTTAGACTGAAGAGATTACATAACAAGAAACTTGTCTTTTACACATGTCCAACTATTTATTCTGAAGCCTTCATAAATCATGTAATATTTGAGGCTTCTAAGCAGCACTATAGTATTTCAAGCAGGGGAAACCTGCAGTGACTTACTATAGGCACAGTTGTACTAGGAAACCCATCACAAACAGCAATATAGAGCCTTCAAGTTCCCAGTTGAAAAATCCTGGAACTCTGGCATCCATAGAGTCATTGACACACCAACTCAAAAAATGAATTTGATTGAAGTTGTCAAAAAATGTGGCAATATGGGGAAAATATTCCTCACAAGCACTTTTAGGCTAGTGAATTAATTCCTTAAATGCATGCACGCACATAATCATTGAAAGTTTTATGATCTGCTCCATTGATTTACCTGACTTTTCTGTAGAACAAGTTTACTAGCAAGTAGTACAGCAAATAATACATCAGGCAGCGTAAAGAGTAGTTAAGTACAGGGAGATAACACATGTTAAGTTGCTTCTACCAACTATAGTGTGACTTTATCACACCAGACTCATATTCAGCGTGACGATCTGTCATCTTGCACCTTACTGAGAAACCTTGAATGAAATACTGACATTTTGAACAAACAATGTTGCCACTGATACAGAGAATAGGAAAAAATTTAAGATAAAGTATGTAAGGGGACTGGTAGCAACAACATTAGTATATTATAATAAATGAAGTATCTGAAGTCCAAAAGATTAAATTCTATGTTGATGTGGTATGCCTTTCACTAATTGCCAACTTCATTTTTTAAAACATTTACAGTGATAATGGTGGGACTCTGAGCTCCTAAAAGACAAAATAATTTTAAAAGTACTTGAAACTTCATTGGCTTGTGATACAATAACATCAATTGAGGTGATAGTCCGTATAAACCATCATCACATTGAAGTTACATAGACAAGAAAAGATTGCCAAGGTGTTCTAATTTTTAAAAAAATATTAATGTATAACTCTTCATTTTTCATGGTGGTAATTTCTCTGTGTTTTGTGGGAAAATTAAAGCTTCCAAATAACTAAACCTCCACCCAAAATAGCAGTTGTGAAGCTATTAATGTAATGTAATGTAATTCTAAGTCAACTGCGGCTCTCATCTATATAGAACACCTGTTTTATGTCTCTAATACCTGACCGTACTTAAATAACTTAAATAACTTTGAAGATTAAAAATTAGCACACGATTCCTCTGGCCCTTGCAGTCTTGATTTCTTCCTTAAGTAGGGACTTCATGTTCTTTTTCTTCTTGAATTTCAGATATTCTCTGTGTAGAGGAGGACTAACTGGATACATCCCAGACATCTTGGGAGAGAACATCCCTCCAAATATTTCTTGAAAACCAAACTCCTGAATTCAAATTACTTCAGAAATTTACTATGGGAACTTCAGGGTATGTTTTTATTCTGTTCAAAGAGAAAGCAGTTGCTATGCATAATAAAGGCAATGGAATTTTGTAATGTTTCCTTTAGAGCTAGAGAGTTAAAACAGAACATATCACAAATCTGTTTTAAGCCATGTAATCTATTGGGGTTTAAAATCCTCCAAGTGTGAAGTCTTTTTTTTTTTTTCTTTTTTTTTTTTCCCTATTAATATCCATTCTCTCAATGTAGGACAATAACAAATAATATATTGGTATATCTATTTATTCTTCTAGTTTCTTACTAACACAGGTGATAAGACTGAGTGGTATACACAAAGTAATATGCATGGCGTATCTGTTAAACAGTGGGTACCTTGACCTATAGTTATGTTTCCCAAACAGTGGCATCTGCTTCATTCAAGATGTTCTAAGGTATGACAGACAACTACAAAGGCTGGCAGATCTAAGAGAGGACCTACAGAGACCTGTGTTAACCTAGAAGACAATATATGACCAGCTGCAGTGCATGGAGTTCTGCCTGGGGATGAATGAATAAACCAAGAGTTTATGGGTCAGGAATTAAAGGGAGCACAGGGACGACAGGTGACATTACAGTGGGGATCTGTTACAGGCCACTCCACCAGGAATACTGAGTGGACAAGGCCCTCTATAGGCAGATGATAGTAGCCTCATGTTCACAAGCCCTGGTCCTCACAGGGGACTTCAACCACCCTGATAGTTTTTAGAGGGACAGCACAACAATGCATGAGCAATAAAGGGGGTTCCTGAAATGTGACAACGGCAACTTCTTCACAATAAAGTTGTTTATTATTATTATTATTATTATTATTACTACTACTACTATTATTATTATTTAGCAGGTGCCTGCCACCCATTTCGTATCTGGAACACTTAAATCTATTAAAGCAGAATTAGACAGTTTCAAATTTTAGAGTGGACACCACATTGACAACTTTGGTAACAGAATTGCAAAAGCCATTGCTGTCTAAAACTTTTAGTAGCAACAATATTTCTTTTTTCCTGGGGTACTTTTACTACTTCTGTAATCAAGCTACTTCTGGTTACCCAGTGATAAATGGTAATTATTATGTCTAGTCTTTTTTTATTGAAAGAGCTAGTTTGTAAAAGTGAAAATATAGTAATATGGAAAGTGAGCTAAGTATTCTGTTTAAAATGTATTATTCACCACAGGTGATCTGTAGAGGTTTACCCATGAGAAGTGGTATTATTAGGTCAGGAAAATCACGAAGTTAAGATAAGGTGTTAAATGGTACACTGAAAATGGCCAATAAAATAAAATAATATTTCAATATGAATGTAAGTATTCAGAAATTAACAGTAGCTTTCCAAGAAGGTAAAAAAAAAATAATCAAAGTTTTGTAACAGGGAAATTACGAAAATTGTGTCTATAATTTCAGTTTAGTAAATTTGGTAATGGTATTATGTACACAGAAACATAGTGAAGCCTGTTTTCCCATAGCTGTGCTTCTGAGTAACTGGTGGTATGACCTGCAGGTGGTGGTGAAAGTTTGTAGGCTCTTGTTGAAGGATTTTCCACAACTGAGCCATTTTTCATGCTTAAGAAAACCTCTTGTGTTCATTAATATGTGCGCTCACATTATGCTCAGAACTTTAATAACAAGGCATATGGGATCTTTACCAAACTCTCAGTAGATTCCATGTAATTGGAGAATGTGGGGAGATACATGCACATATGAATTTTGATTTCTTATAAAAGCAAGAATTAAGCAAAAAAGGCTAGAGGTTGTATCTCTCTAGTTGTATTTTAGCCATAAGTTTTATAGTGCAGAAACTTGAGAAACTTTTTTAGCAAAAATAAGTGAATGATGCTATTAAGTATTTGCTTCTAACTGGAAAATTAACACTTATTCTGTAATTAAGCAATGATAACTAAAAGTGCACTCCAGCATAATTACAAGATGAAGTGCAAAATGTCATAGCACAGAAGGTTAATAGATGAGAGTGGTTTTGTTTGGTTTTGATTTTTTTTTTTCTTGTCTTACTTGTTTATATATGCTACCTTTAGGTATCATTTTATGTTTAGCACCAAACAAACAAGGTTTAGACAGAAATTGGCAAAATCCAAAGGAAGTACAACCTCTGCTCTCCACTGGCTGTGGGAGGCAAATTACTGGTTACCCTGAAAGTTTCCCTGTTACCGCATTTCAGTTCAAAACCAGGTTACCCAAAGTATATGAAGTCTGTGGATACAAACTTATTATGGATGTTGACTATATTTAATACAGAATATAGGAAAAAATCAGATAAAGTATAAGGTCTTTCAGTCAGAAGAGTGGGGAAAGCAAAAAGAAAACTTGTTGATGCTCACCAGTTGTGTTATAACTAAATTGCTATATAAATTGAGGGAAAAGAGATATGATTAAGTGATATAAGAACACAGTAAACTATTGACAAGATAATAAATGGCTAAGAATGCTCTAGAAATGCAGACCTGAACACACTGCTTGCTATATAACATAAGTCTATTTAGTTAAACTCCATCATGCCTAGTTTACTAGTTTGTAAGATTTACTATCTTTTCCATTTTCAACAGAGAAGAAAAATTCATAAAATCACACAGTGACTGAAGGTGTTGACGACCTCTGGATTATCTAGTCCAATCTGCCCATTCAGAGTAGGGCTAGCTAGGATAGGTTGTTGAGAGCCATGTCCAATGAGGTCTTGAATATCTCCAAGGATGGAGGCTTCATGACTTACCTCTGAGATCTGTTCCCATGTTTGACCATCCCCACTGTAAAAGAGCTCCTAATTTAAGGTGTTTTTTCCAGCATTTCAGTTTTCACCCCTTGTTCTCTTAGCAGACAGCATTGAGAAGAGTCCAACTTCCTTACTGCCCCTTACCACATCAGGTGTTTATACAAATTGTTTAAATCCCCACAAGCTTTTTCATCTCCAGGTTGAACAACTGCAGTGCTCTCAGCCTCTTCTTGTATGTCACATGACCCAGTCCCTTTATTGATTTAATTTCCTTTTACTGGACTCACTCCGTTATATCAACATATTGCCAGCCGTCCCCCAAAGTCCAGATGCAACTCATCACAACTCCTGCTGATGGTTATGGCTTGTGCAGGAACTAAGGGGAGGAAGAACGGGAAAAGAGAGCGAGCACATAGCCACTCTCCTATGCCCAAAACACCATATTTCTTTTGTACTGGGGAGCCAAGAACTAGACACAGCACTCCAAATGTAATCTCACTAGAGCTGAGTAGAGGAGAATAATCACATCATTCAGTTTGCCAGTCACATTTTCCCTAATGCAGCTTGGAATGTCACTGATATTTTTTATTGCAAGAACTCATTGCTGGCTTACTTCTATGATATGTGCTCTGAAAGCACACATAGATTTCAAATTCCACCTACATTTCCCCCCATGCTTCATGCTCTAGTGTACAAGAGATTCAGAGAGGCACCAGTCATACTGATTTCACAGAATAATTGGGATAATTTCCCCCATTATGCTACCACCTCAGTTCTTCTTTATTTATGAGCACATCCTTCAGCCCTGTTCTGTTGATTAAAATGTTTCCAGGTCCACTCTACACCCTTTGCTTTCCAGGGTAGTCCACCACAGGTTTTGCAGGTGATGTTAATCTCACCTAAAATATATACAAAATGATGTTCAGACAAAATTGGCTAAAGTGTTCATAATCAGTTCTGAGAAAGAAACCTGATCTTTTTTACACATTTACTTGAGGCTATGAGTTTTACTGCTAAAAGCAGTTATTATTCTACATTGAGTATAAAGGGACTTCAAACTACTAGTAGCAAACATAGATTTCTGTTTTCAAGATATCTGAAACTCAGTGGGATTCACCTCAGCTTTAATGCTTATAATAATGTGAATCTAAACCTCAATTCAATTTGATTGCTTTCAATGAACTGGAATGATGACTGTGCAGAAGAACGCATAAAGATTGAATTCAGCTCTAATGCAACTAGATGATGCAACCGAATGATGCTTTTCATTTAGCTTTGGCTTGGGTTTGGGTCTGGTTTTGCTTTGATGTTTTAGGGTTAAGTGGAGATACAGGGATCAGCGTAGGAATCTGGTATTTTCTAGTATCTCCAAGACATACGTACAAGTCTAGTAGGTGAGACCTCTGAACCATTGGAGAATTTATGAGTTACTATAGTGACAGCTGATGCCCGGAAGGGATACTAACTGAACTGCATTCAGAATGTAAATAACTTCATCAAGATATAAAAAAGCAAACACTTTCTTTTTCATCTGAGGATCTCACTACACTCCACTGTATTGATGAGATTGTAATCAATATCTACTGACCAAAATGTGAGTTAAACTCAACACCTAATTTTCGTCTAGAATCTAACTTAAGGACATCCTGATTTAAATGTCTGAATTTGAATCTGATTCCAGCTTCAGATTATCTCAGATTTCAAGTGATGAACACTATGACCTGTTTGTATCAAGGAAGTAATCTGTAATGTGACTAGAAGTAAGTGTTTTGTATAGATGAACAAACAAGAGTTTTTGATAGGAAAGTCATTAACAGCACATCCCACGGAACTCGTTAGTCATTGATAAAAATGCTGGATCTCAAAGCATACACTTTTAAAGAAAATCTAATTTATTCTGAAGCTTTGCTATTCTGTATTGATAAAGAAATGGAAAGTCAGGCCACTATTCAGCAGTTGCCAAAAAGAAGTGAAAAGTGCAATTATTTTACAACGTTATCTTTTACTGTACATTGCATCTCTGTTGTACTGCAATTGTTAGAAAAAAACTTCTGCCCAGTGTTCCCTATAAAACTCCTTTCATTATACATATGCTGTTAGACATATTCTCTGCTAGCTTTTAAAAAACTGTGCAAAGTTTGCTGCCAGTCCAAATGTCAGGTAAATTTGTCTGCTTTGCTTTAAAGTGTACAGTTGACAAACACTCTTGGAGAAAGACTAAATGTCTGTTGTATACTTTGAGCTTGCCTTCAGCTATCAGACATTTTGAAGCATATGCCTGAGAAGCATTTAAGTTCTGAAAAAAACAAAGTTTGGAAAACATTAGATCTGGAATGGCGTGATTATTATGAGTATTCATCAAGATGAGTATGACTTCTGGTGATCAGTACGCTGTGAATAACAATACAATTTTCCTTGAATAAACTCGGGAAAAAAAAAGAATTCAGGGAATTAGAAAAGCCTTTTAAAGTTTCTAATTTCATTCACTAGAGTGTGAGTCATAAGAGCTATTGTAAAGCAAACTCAGACTTTTATGAAAAAAGTGTAAGATCGTGCAAGGACAAGTAATCGAGTTTTGCAAAATAATAAAAATTAAAGTTAAAAGACCAAAAGGTAACTGATTCGAGAAGAGTAAAACAACTGGAAATGGAAAGATGGAGTGAAAATTAAGTACAACTATCTTTTACTAACCTGTACTTTTCTTCTCCAACATTTAACAATTCCTTTTTTCTGTCAGTAGGCAGTCTGCAAATTCTTTTGGAGCAAAATAATGTGTTGCTCGAGCTGAAGAAGAAAAAAAAAAATTGCTGGTTTGGATTATTTTTTTTTTTTGCTACTGCCAATAAGGCTGTAATTAATGCTCCATGACAAAGAAGTCTTCTGATATTTCACTGGGAGAAGTAGAACAAGTAACTTCAGGTACATGGAGAATCTGTTTCTCTCCCCATTTAAATGATACTCTTGAGCTAAGAAAATCGCTTCTAAACTTCTTTTTTGGACCAATAATGGTCTCTCTATTTGCTGTTATTTTTGACAAAGCAAATTTTCCTTGAGTGAAGAAACTTACTGCCTTTGCTGACAAATTAGCAAGTCCTCTGACATATGGCTGTAGCAAAATGAGGTTAAAAAGTCACGCTAAGTTTACAGGAAAAATATATCGGGAGGGGGGGAAATAAAAAAGAGTGGTTTAGAAGAAAAAAAAAATTGTTAGAAGTTATCTTTTCGAGAAAAACGTAAAAAGCAATTTTGACAACTTCAGTTTTTTCCTAAAAAAACCTAGAAAATAAATACTAATATATTTTCCAGTATTCTAAAATGAAAATTGTGTTATTTTGAAACTTAAAAAAGATATATCAGACAAGCTACTTTAATTTACAGGAGGAAGGATCCTCATTTAATAGATGTGATCTGAAGTACCATAAACACTGATTGTCTCAGGGTGTAAGCCCCTTGCTTCTAAGAATACGTAAATGTTGAACTTCTAAATCTTCAATGCATATTTTCAAAGTAAAGTATACCAATCATTTGGCTGCATCTGAAGGCTTTATTTTTTTTCCTGGGCAAAAACCTGAAAACATGAACCTGCAAAAGATAAAGAGAGCTGGTATAACATACTAACATTGGTTAATTTTATTGAAGAGGAAGGTTGCTGTCTGTTTTAACAAGAGTAGTTTTTAAGAACCCTTGATCATTCCGTCCAGAAAATGACAGTAATCAAGTTTTGAAGTGACGAATGTGAATATTGAAGTATGCACTACTGCTGATGTTGTCACTGCAGCCAATTGTCTACAGTCAGTGGCGACACTGACCATTAGAGACAACAGAACATCAATGTTTGACAAATTACACAAAAAAAATGACAAAACCAGACAATTTTCAAGTTAGTGCAAATAACATCTGCCTTATGGCAAAGTTGGGCAATACTTTGTGTCTGTATAAAATTAGATTTTATTGAATCCTGAAGCAAG
Organism: Thinocorus orbignyianus; assembly: GCA_013400375.1. Classification (NCBI taxonomy): domain Eukaryota; kingdom Metazoa; phylum Chordata; class Aves; order Ciconiiformes; family Thinocoridae; genus Thinocorus; species Thinocorus orbignyianus. Next base: position 74,077 of record VXBW01007752.1, read on the forward strand.
CTGGGAATGTGGAAGTTCTTTGGTACTATACATCAAGCCAATATAATTGTTGCCTTCATCCTAATAAAACTGATTTGCTACTAAATTAACTTGCAACTTCCTTTTTATCTTTGGAAAGCCTTCAATAGTGCTAATAGGGGACAGATCTACTTCAGCATTGTGACACATAGTATGTTAAGCCACTTTCTCAAACTGGATTTTTTTTAATGTGAAAGTCATAACAATGATAAACATTTGTTGGTTTTTTGTTTGTTTGTTTGGATTTTTTTTTACCCTTACAAAACATTAGGTATCTCATAAGAAGAGAAATATATAAAAACAAAATGGAAAATAAGCAATTAATGATCTCTGGAATAAATGAATTGTAATGAAGTCAATTTTTAAAAGATTTTTTTTTTTCTGTTGATTGATTTCAAAGTATTAGGTGAAATGCTTACCAAGCCTGTGGAATTTATAATTTTTCATTGTTTGAATATACTCATTGTAATCCAACAAAGTACAACTTCAAATTACAGTCTTCCATACCCTGACACATATACAATCAAACTCTTACGAGTTTTTGTTTTTTTTAAAAAACAGAAATATAAGTGACTTTTTTTGCCATTAAGCGACATCCAAATCTCGTCTTTGCGTTCCAAGTAATGTAAAATGTCTGCTGCTCCATCAAATTTGGTCATAATATAGATTCAAGAATTAACAGGTAATGTACAAGCAAAAATGTGCACTGCAAGGTTCTTCAAACAAAACCAGAGTAAAAAAAATAATAATAAATTCTTCTTTTAGATAATTTGATTATTTTAATTTGACTACTTTCTATATTCTTCTTCATATATATTTACTTTAAATAAAAACCCCAAACAACGAACCATATTCCCTACTCTTAGCAGAATAAATGAAGCTGTGACAGTCCTCTACTTCACAGGGAGTTAATTATACATTCTGGGATAAATTAATTTAATGTAAACTTACTTATCTTTTAAAATTCAGAGGAAAAATCCTGTCTAATATTGTATGTTTTCTCTGTAGTTAATGGAGAATACAAACAAAAATAATTTTGGTGAGCGATTCATCCCACATGTATTAAAAAACTCCCAGTGTTACCTCAAGGAACCTCTCCCTCTGCATCAACTATACAGGGAGCCTGAAGAGATGGTTTAGATCAGGTGCTTAAGTTTGTTATGTAGAATGGGATTCAGTACACATCTAGCATCATTTTAGGTTACCTAGACCATCTTTCAAGCCTATAACTGCTGCTCCAAAAAGTCATGGGTCTTCCATACAGATGACTCACACAATCTAGGATTTCTTATATAACAGCATTTGTTACGTAACAGAACCAAACCTCTATTTTATTTATTTTTGTGTGTATGTATATAAGTTTGGGTATGGTTGGACTCAGTGATCTCAGAGGTCCTTTCCAACAATAGGGACTGTGTGATTTTAGCATTCTGTGATTTTTTTTTTTT
>VXBW01007752.1:84535-96245 GCA_013400375.1 Thinocorus orbignyianus
CCCTTCTTTTTTTCTCTGTGCGTATCTTAAGTTTCTGTCTTTATTTCTCCCTGGTACTCTCACCTTACTATTTTAGCCTTGGCTGTGCTTTCTGTGGTTTATTCTGATTCTTCACACATGAATATTAAGTCCTCCAGTTGCCAAGTTGGTTGATTGCAAGGCATTTTGAAAGAATGTTCTACTTTTATGTCATAAACAATCTTGTTATTTAGTGGATGAGACTTCTAAAATTACAAATTTAATAGCCTCCTATTTAAAATTTTAATCTATTACAAACTTCTCCGTATTTCCTTTATTTTTTCACTTTCAAAAATCCACATAAATTTGTTTCAAATGTTCTACTGACATGGTGACCCCTAAGCTTTTACATTAATTAATTATTTTCTAACTTTGCTGTCTCATCCTCTATATTATTCACATGCTTTAAATCTGGCACACATATTATACATTTCTTACTCCTATCCCTACTCTGTCATTTTCATAATCATTATTTGTGCTTCATTATAAAGGTTTCCATGTAGATTCCTTTTACTGTCCAAGTTCCACAGCCATTTCCATCTTGTCATTATAGAGTTATCATAAAACCATAGAATCATAATACGGTTTGGGTGGGAAGGGACTTTAAATATCATCTGGTTTCAATCCCCGTCCCATGGGCAGGGACACCTTCCACTGAACCAAGTTACACAAAGCCCCATCCAGTCTGGCTTTGAACACCTCCAGGGATGGAGCATCTCTGGGCCACCTGTTCCAGTGTGTCACTACCCTAAGAGTAAATAATTTCTTCCTAATATCTAATCTAAATCTACCCTCTGTTGCCCAGCTTTTTCCTCACCTATCGTGTGTGTTGAGATCTGCTGCTCCACTGCAGGCTGGGCCAGCTCCAGAATATCTCCCCTCAGCTACTCCATTAATAGTTAGCACTACTTCCACTAGTATTACTTTCCCTATGCAGTCTACATACATTTTACAGAGAAATGGTTGTAAAAATCGTTGAGATTGGAAGGGACCTTTGGTGCTCGTCTTGTCCAAGTATGCTACTTAAGCAGGTACATCTAAGGCCAGTTGCCCACAACCATGTGAAGACACATTTTGAAGATCTACAAGGAGGGAGACTCCACAACCTCCTAGGGAAACCTGCGCCAGTGCTCAGTCATCCATCACAGTAAAAAAGTGTTCATTCATGTTCGTATGTTACACACTCTATTTCAGTTTGTGTCCATTGCCTCTGGCCTCGTCACTGGCCACCATGAGAAAAGAGCCTGGCTCTTTCTTCGTTGCATCCTCCCTTCAGATATTTGTACACACTGATAAGATCCTCCTTGAGTCTTGTCTTTTCTAGGATTAGTTGTCACAGATCTCTCAACCTTTCCTCATGTGAGAGATGCTTAATAACCTTCATGGTCCTTCAGTGAACTTTCTTCAGTATGACTATTCCTCTCCAGTAGAAGCCCAGACCTGCACACAGTACTCCACATGTAGCCTCATCAGCCCTCTTTCAGATTCATTTCCCTCAGCATCCTGCTAACACTTCTAATGCATCCCAGAAGGCCATTGCTGGCTCATGTTTAACTTTGTGTATGTCAGGACCTTTGCTGTAAAGCTGTTTTCTGGGTGGTCAGCCAGCGGCTCATAATGGGATTACAGAGTTTAGCATTTCCCTTTTTCAAACTTCATAGGGCTCCTGATAGCCCATTTCTCCAATATTTTGAAGTCCCTCTGGATGGCAGCACAAACCCGCAGCATATCATCCACTCCTCCCAGGTTGGCATTGTCTCCAGATTTGCAGAGGGCACACTTCTCCATTATCCCAAACATTAACCAAGACATCTAATGCATCCATTATTGATCCCCGGAATACACTGCTAATTATTTGCCTTCAACTAGACTTCATGCCACTGATCACCACTCTCTAGCCACTGCTGTTGAGCCAGTTCTCAGTCCATTTCACCATCTGATTTTTGATGGGTTTGTTACGGGATTTTGTCTTAAAAGTGGGATTCTACCCAGTCACATAGCACCTTAAGTCAGCTACAACTATATAATGAACAATCTCAGTGTTCTATAGCAATTTGGGAATTTAATAGAATGAATAGGTAAGTTTATGATGCAATTCACCTGAAATATTTAAGATATTAATCTTATGAAAAAACAATTAGTACTATGATGGTTTTATTTCTACCTATTGAAAGAAAGAAATCTGGATTAATAATGCTTCACAGTGCCTTACATGACCTAACCTGTACTATTCTGAGTGTCTTTTACTTGCATTTCTGTAAACCAGCTTTTCATTGTCTCTGTAACTGTTGGCCTGAGCATTTGTGTCAATGTTTTTCCAAAGTCTTTATGTCAGCATTTTTCCCTTGTTTCTGTCAGGTTGCTGGCTTTTGGCTATCCAAGCCCTCATATTGTTTTTGTGATAGATTCTTGTGGGACAATTTTTCTAGTTGAAGGCAGTATGACAGTCATTTCTGTTCTACTTTCACTTCTCTCAGCCCTTATTTTGGACCTTTTAGTTTGTATTAGATGAAACCCATACATTACTGAGCAACAAAGCAGGTAATGGTCATTTAAATATCAACTAAATATTGGACAATAGTACATTTGCACAAGGCTCAGCAACCTGTCAGCATGAAACACTTGGACCCGAGTAAGCATCCTCCATTCAGCACTAACAGCAGCCTAAACACAGAATCATAGAATTGTCTATGTTGGGAGGGACCATCTAGTCCAACCATCAACCTAACTCTGATAAAAATCCATCACGAAACCACATCACTGAGCACTATGTCAACCCATCTTTTAAATATCTCCAGGGATGGTGCCTCAACCACTTCCCTGGGCAGTCCATTCCAATGCTTAATAACCCTTTCTGTGTAAAGATTTTTCCTAATATCCAATCTGAACTTCCTCTGGCATAACTTGAAGCCACTTCCTCTGTGACTTAGGAGACGAGACCAACCCACACCTTTCTACAACCTACTTTCAGGTAGTTGTAAAGAGCAATCCATAGGCAATTTAAGATCCTGATGGAAATATATAGTGCTGTGGAAAAAGCATGGTGAGCGTCATCTTTACCACCCATTGCACAGGAGAAATTGCACAGAAGAGGTCACACTGCTTTTCCTGACTAGTCACAGTAGATAGCTTTTCCCCTCTCCTGCCCTCCCCTCCCTCCTCTTTCCCTCCTCCTCCTTCCTTTTCCTCTTTTTTAAACATATTTTGGCACTTTACCAATTATGTTCATTGAACTTAATGTCAGAAGGAAGAGCTCATATCATTTTATATATATATATCGAACATACATTGAAGATGTTAAATCCTGATCTAAAGGTTTCAAGAAACACAAGTAATTTTCCTTTAATATTTATTGTATCCTCTTACAAAATGTGAATGTCCTATTTGTGAATTGAATTTATCTAGCTTCAGAATGGTCTACAGACATAGTTAAACCCCTCCATTGCGTGTGACAAATTTAGGTTTTCAAATGACAGAACACATTTAGATGAAATTGTGAGAAGGCACATCCACTGCAAAAATACTGACCAAGTATATAAAGAAGTAAATTTGCAGCACTTTTAAAATAGTTGAATCATCTTTTTTTCTAATAGTTTATATTTCATCCATGGTTGTAGGATTCTTGCTTCACAGATATTCTTCTGAAACTCCAAAAATTAAAAAGAAAATTCTTTTCTTATAAAGCTAAATTAGATAGATTGTGACAATCTCTGTGCTTTAAGGGCATCATCCAACAGGGGAGTTAAACCTCTGGTTAAGTGCTTTGCTGGATGAGGGCCTAGCAACATACAAGGGAACTTTGGATTTTTTCCAAAATGGCTAATAGGTTTGCCCCTTGGCCATTGTAATGCTGTTTGCTGAATATATCATAAGATGTATTAGGGAAGCAAAAAAGCTGAGGATGTTAAAATGCATCTCATGATTTTGCTCCGAATATCACATTGAAGGAAAATTTTTAAGCTGAAAGAAGCAGAAAAAATAACCCCAGAAACATAGAATTCAAACTAAACATCACGTCAGAATTTTCAGACATACTTTAAATTGCAGAATTTCTAAATGCCTCAAAAAATAGCAAGACTGGGAAAATTAAAGAAATTAATTAAATTCTTCAGTCAAAATTCACCTACTGTCTCTGAAATCATATAAACAAGTTTCATAGAAATCTTTTACACTTCATTAAAAAAAAAAAGTACCCAAAAGGAATTCTCTGCAATCCTAAGACACACTTTTCTTAATGATACCACTTTGGAATTTTCTTTCTTACTGTATTGATTATGACACAAATCTAAATCATCTATTTTGATGAGGGATCCAAATTTTAGACAGTTGAAATGATGTGAGATTAATATTAATCTTTCAGTATCACATTTTAGATGGTAAATATACTTTTCTTTCCTTATCCACAAAGTAATGAAAAGTATTCTACAGCTTTATACCTAATATGTTTGTGTTATGCATGAATTTCTTTCTTTCCATTTTCTCTTTTCATTTACACTATTACGTTATGAAAGATCAGATACACCTTATTTTACAACATATTTTGAAAATTTTCAGATGGATATGGTGATAATTGCACCCATATAAGAATTTGTAAACTTTTTTGTAAAAATCTCAAAAAGTGCAGAAGACATATGCACATGATTGCAAAATTGTTAACATTTAACTCTGCAGTTTCCAAGTAGTATTAATGTTACAGTATGAAAAGGTAATTTTGATCAAAAAATAGGATAACTTTTCTTGTAAAATCTACCTGAATATAATTGTCCATGTATTAGACATCAGCATCCCTAAAAGTACAAGCCCATGTCTATTAGCAATGCCTCTGCCAATATCGTATTTTCTCGTCACAATTGGGAATTGCTGTAGATATACAGGCTTTCAGCCACAGAGTGTCAGCTCTCTGTCACTTCAGACCATACAGATACAAACTAGCACACTCTAAAGCATAACATATAATGTTTCCATGGTCTCCTAATACTCTGGTTCTTTGATGACAATCAGCAATATTCCTTTTTGGAAAAAAAAGAAAGAAAAGAAAAAAAATAAAGAACAATAATTCTTAAAAAACAATGGTGAAATAAAATCACTGTCGGGAGAATGGAACAGCCCTACAAGACAACACCTGCTCCTAAGATGCAGTGTTTTTTTTCCATAGCAAGCACAAGAGTTGGATCAGTCAGGTCAGAAAATGTCACGTACTTTATAGCATGTCACAACACATCTGAAACCTTCACCTGTTGAATCAAAGTCTTTCAGATACTTCTCATAAGTGCATTGAAGTCTGCATAACTTAATTAAAGGTGTTCCTCACACATTAAATAGCAGGGAAGAAAGAAAAAAACAGAGAAAGGAAAAGCAAAGAAAAGAGAAGAAAAGAGAGAGATATTTGAAAGGGCACTAATAGAAAAGCAGCCATGTAAAGGTCTACAGCGTATCTACATAAAAGAAGAATTCACATTTTCCTGAAATCTATTTTTTACCAGCTCAAGTGCCATGAACACTTTTCTCAGTTACATCCTCAATTATACAAATATATTTTTGTGCCATACAACTTGCACCAGGTTATTAATGGACATGATACATGTCTGTAGATAAGAGAAGCACCTTATCTCAAGAGGTAAGTGGGTGAACGACAGAACTGGAAGGGACTTCAGGGATCATTTGGTCCTACCTTTCTTGGAAAAATCTCAGTCTAGACAAGATGGCCCAGCACCATCTCATGCTCCTTCTTTATAGCCATCCCTTAAATACTGGAACGTGGCAATAAGGTCTCCCTTAAACCTTTTTTTGTCCCTTCCAATCCAGTATACCAATACTTAGCAGGATCCCAAACTCCACAATACTGTGATCACTTGGATTGGATTTATTGTAATGATAGATTCACTTGTGCATGTGCTTATGGAAAATTGTATGCAATATTGGGCCAATAGGTTTTTTCACTGATGCACTGACTTTCACAGAAAACAATTCAGTAACTCCACTAGGTACAGTCCAGGCCTGCTGTGCAGCCAGACACTGACAGATTTGCAGCAGGCACAAGAAAAACACTCAGCACTTCCTCATGTTTTCTCAACATATCTCCATTCGCAGGATGGACAATACACAGCCTATAAAACTGCCGTATGTCTCACACACTTCAAAACGCTATACTTGCCCTCTTTAAGAGGAAAAGTGCTATTTGAGGAGACTGGAAGAAACAAATAGGTGCTCAGTATTGTAAGCCAGAAGTCTTTCTTTATTTCCTTGCCTATGATGTCAATAATCTCACAATCAGCTTGAGCAAGAATAGGATCAGCAATTTTTTACTGGAGTATAATTTCTCATCCTCATTTCAGAAGTGTTATGCTGTAGGTGGGTGTTTTCTGTAGTTACGGCTGTATCATGACTTAGAACAGCTGGCTGGTAGGCAGTAAAATCGCAGCACGGTCCTGTAGTGGGGTGCATTGTACCAGCTGTAAGATGCCTATATGCTGTGTCTTGGATTCCTTATGCTTGTGCAAGAGAGGCAATACAAATATCTTTTAAAATGATACACCTACTGTGGAGATAAGTGCTGCCCCTATACAATCCAGGAGTTGGTATGTGGGTGGGGAAAGAGGCAAAGACATAGCAGTACACATTTATCACTGCCAAAACTAAGTATTTCAATATCAGTAGACATCTGCTTTTGGTCCATTGAAACACACAAAGAGTATCAAGAGGGAATAAAAATTGGCTCATATCTAGAATTATAATTTAATACAAACATATTTAATCTCATGTCATTACAGAAAAAAATTCTTGCAGAAAATAATTTATACTGTAAGAGGATAAATTTTCAGTCTTGGTTCACTCCACCATCTCACTTCATAACCTCATCACTTATTAATAAGACAAACATATGTCTTCACTTTTAGAGAGGTGTTTCATGAGAAAGATGACAAGGCAGCACTTTACAATGACTTTACTTAATTAGAAAAGCTATGCTAAGCCAATGAGTTTTCTTCACTGAACACCAGTTGCTGCTTTTTTACCTTTTCTCTCCTCAATTTTTAAGCCTCAACTTATGGCACATTGATTATGATTATGGCACATTGATTCAGAAAGTTTATTTTTTAGAGATAGGATATTTTTCTGAATTCATGCATCAGAGCTATCAGTCTGAAATTACTGCTTCAGCACATTTGTTTGGAGCAACAACCATGCAATGCAATGGACTTCCAGAGCAAGGGCATTTCCAATTAACAATCGTTGCTCAAGTCTACCCTATGAAAGATCCATATTTAAGGCAACTTGGCAAAAGAACCAAGCCTATAAGGTATAACTCATTAAAGTGATAAGCATAATAATTACAGGAATAAGACTAGAGAAAAAGAAAAAAACCCAAAAAACAAACAGCAAAAGTCCAAATCAAAAAAACCCAACCCTGCAATCTTTATCAAAGGTGAGAGAAAAGAACAAACCAGCCAGCAATTTTTAAACTTTTTCCATATTCTTTTAATATCGTTCTACTCACCAGGATGTAGAGTCAGATGAAAAACAGCATTGACAGCAAAAGAAACCCCAAAGAACAACCCCTTATACTGAGATCATATCAGTTAAGCATTTTCTTTTTCATAAGGACATAGTTCCCTGAAATATATTGGGATACTCTGTATGGAGGTCAAGTTTACTCATTGTAATCAACAGCAGTCCAATAGCAAAAAATATCTAAATAACATAAAAAGGCTTAATTAATAGTATGCTTAAAAATACTATACATGACCTTGCTATCATCTATCCCTTCTTTTTCATGCTATCTTTAGTGTCCTAATGCTGTGAGAAGGTTTGGCCTTCGTCAAGTGAAGAGGGGGTTATACTAAGCAATCAGTGTCTGGTGGTCCCTGTTGGGAGGAGTGCGGTGCCCATGGTGTGTGTTGTCTTCTTGTCCCAAGAGCAGATGTTCCACCACAGAGTGCTTCTGCTTGGCTTTAGGAAGATCTCAGCCTTCTGTTCCAGTATAGCACAAAATTCTTCACTTTTGAAAAAAAAAAAAAAAAAAAAAAAACCTGTACAGTGGTATAGCCTCTTCAGATCTGTAATCAGATCTTCAAAATAGTAACGAAGTAACTGAGTAACTAAAGCAGAGAAAGTGTGGGTAAAGAGGAATTTATGATGAAGGACTCTGCCAGATAAGGACAGGATATAATGTGATAAACTTCTGTTCAATAGTATCTAAAAAGGATCTGAATTACCTTGGACTCTCTTTTGATTGCATTCTGGGAACATTTGTGCAAAAATAGCTGGAAATATTTTTTATTTTTACTATAAAATCGTACTCTTGTTAAAGTTCTGTAGCTATGTGAATTGTAAATATCTACTGAAGTTATATTATTATAATTGTCATGGTAACATATTTTTGCACAGACTAGACAGTCATTTTACTTCTGCATGTTTTTAATAAAACTTTCTGAAGTATATTTTTGGAAAATAGTCATTAGATTGTTCAGGAAGAATAATGATCAATTTTTCCTGAATCCATGTTTAGCATTTCTGATGCCTTAATACTATAGAGAAAAACAAGTAAACAGATTTTTTTTTCTTTTCTCTTTCACACGTGTTGCACATTTCAGTGTAATGAAAAGGAAGAATAAGAGAACGCAAGTGAACAAAATCAATATGTGGCAAATTTTTGCTTTCCAAAATTACAGAGGTCACTGAGAGATTAAACTGTTTTTTTTTCCCTTTAAAAAAACAACAACAAAACCTGAATAGAGGAAGCTATATCCACATATCAGATCTGTTGCCTGACACCTTGAACTGTAAAAAAATGCTATACATAAAATTCTGAGAACCAAGGCCCAAGACTTGAACTCTAGTACAGTGTAAAAGCTGGGCCACTGCTGCAATCTGAAATTTCATTAGGTCTGAGTAATATATTGCAGACATACAGAAGATCTAGATTCAGTTCCCAATTTGGATCTTCTCCAGATCTCACTCTGCTCTGCTACAAGAAAAACCAAGCATTGCTGCTCCATTTCTAAACTGAAAATTAATTAAACTCTTGAAAATAATACTCTGTATTTTACCTTTTTACCATCTCCTCCTTAATCTGGGTCTACCACAAAGTCAGCTACAGTTAAGCTACTTGAAAACTGCACAATTTAAAAATTAATTATTTTTTTATTGAATGCACAGAACCACAGAATCACTGAATGACTGATGTTGGACCTGAATGTACTTGGTGGGTGATACTGAAGAATGAAGCAATTCAATGTGTACCTCAAGGAAATTTAACCTTTGGTGAGAATAATAAATTCTGAGCTGTATGATGTTAATTGTTACTATTCAATAAGTGTTTTTCAGGATAAAAAACCCCTGAGCTAGCTTCATCAAGTGATATCTAGTAATCTCTTCCTGTGGACCTGCTACTTGTGGATATGGACCACAATGAATTTCATATCATCTTTTCTACCCTGAGGGTCTGCTATGATGAAAATCTGTAATTATGAACTAAATGAACTCAATGAACTTTTTTGTATAAAGATAAATCATAAATAAGGGACACATATATATATTTGTACGTATTTGATGGATAAGAAGTGATAATAATCTGAGCATGATGCAAATGGTATGGAATGAGGGGTGGAATGTCCTGGTTTGAGGTAAAATGAACTACTTTTCTGTTTTATAATTTTATGGTTTTAACTGGGTCTCTTCTAACTAACTAAACTCTGGAATTAACAGCACATTATTCAGAAAACTGTTCTCTCACAGTGATAAGACCTGATTATACCAAGGAATCATATGCAGAGAGACCCTTGCTTATACTTATTGCTATAACAACCAAGGTCAGGTAATTTCATTATTTTCCCCATTAGGGGGTGTCGTGGTTCTGAGCAAACCAGGACAGGGGATCAGAAGCAGAAAAGCGTGGAGGGGTGACACCTGTAAGGAGGAGTGGACAGGACAGGTGACTCAAAACTGACCAAGAGTGCTCCATCCCATCTGCATCATGCTCAGTATAAAAGCTGAGGGATCAAAGGGTCAACTTTCTTACTTCGATGGCCAGCGTCTGAGAAGCACCTCCTCTGCTCGTCTGCCTTTGACCTTGATCTGTGTGTTACTAACTCCAGATCTCTAATCCAGTTCCTATCCACCACTTAGTCCAGTCCGGGACTTTCCCCTTTGCCTGCTGGCAACGTGATGGTCATACTGGGAGCTTGATACCATTTTGCATATATTGTATCCATTTTTTTTATTTATTTTTATTATTAATACTTCATTAAAGTAGTTTAGTTCATTGTAAACTTCAAGATATCCTAACCCCTTCCTCTCTGTCTTTTTTTTTTTTTTTTTTTTTTCTTGATATTAAAATCAAAGAGAAAAAAATGAAAATGCAATGTTGAAAAATGACAATCTAAACAGAAAAAAANAATCTTCTTTGCGTCTTCAGTTATTCAGATATTTGTACACATTGAAAATATATCTCCTAAGTTTTCTCTTCTCCAAGTTGAATAGCCCTAGCTCTCTCAGCCTTCCCTCACAGGAGGCGTGCTCCAGTCAGTTTGAATTCATGTACTCAAGAGTATTGGAAACTCTTACTTGTGTTAGTTGCATAACTACAATCTCTTATAGGAGAGAAAAAACCTGATACGTTAACAATAAATTATGGTCTACCTTTTGAAATGAGTAGAGCTTAATCTCAGTTCTTTCAAAATGCCTTCAATAAAGTAAAAATGCATTCTCTTTACGATAATCTTTATAATAAGAACAATTTGACTTGAAATTTCCCTCTTGTTATATGGGAAAGGGACAACCTTTGCACTTGTTTCACAGTCTTAACAAGTTAAAAAACTGTTTTGTAAGATAATGGTGCTGTTCTGTTTTAAATATTCAGTGTTGACCTCAATTTTCAGTTTTGCTTGCAGGAAGATAATATGAAACAATAAATCAAACTATAAAGAGCAGATATTGTGTTCATATAATTTCCTCTAATACTTCAAGTGAAATTTAGCAGAAAATAATTTCAAAGTTTGATTTATTATTGTTTGGTTGAACAGTAAATCCTGAAGCAGAGGAGCATGATGCTGTTAGAATGTGTGATCAATTTTGGAAGGCTGGGAGTGGCAATGCATTTAAAATCCAAATAAAAGAGAGAGGGAATTATTTTCCCTTTAATTAAACTTCAGTGTAGACAAAAACTATTATATAGAGACAACTCTTTTGTCACTCGAAACAGTAAAACAGGACTATCAGAGATTTATAAAAGTACTCAGGCTGATTGCTGTAGTCTGGCTCTTCATTTCAAAGGTACTTAGTCGAACAAGTATTGTTAACACTGTCAGAATCAAAGTATCTAAATGTAGGAAATTCTGTTTAAAAAGGAAATTAATCACTTGTGATGACAAAAAAATAAAAGTCAGATGTAACACAATAATGACTTATCTATCTATCTATCTATGTAAAGTTATCTTTCTTTTTCTGCTGCAGAGTCTGTCCCAATGTTTAAAACACGTTAAAGACAAATAAATTTAATTTTCCCATGAGACATCTTCACCAAATTATTTATCAACTTCTTTCTGTCAATCCTCCTTCATGGTAAAGTTTCTTATAGGTCACTGTAGCACTTTGCTACAGTAGTTCTAGAACAATGCGCTTGGTTTTGGTTCAATCTTGCCCACTCTATATGTCTGCAATAGAAGGAAGGAGAAAGAAAGAAGGGAGGAAGGAA